>CM049867.1:2108849-2111349 GCA_027474115.1 Schizopygopsis malacanthus
ATATCGTGGGAAAAGATGAGCAAGTCTTCTGGGATTCTGCACCATGCAAATACAACCAACAAAGAGAATCTGCTTCTGGCGTTAAAGACTGCTAGCTCGTAGATAGACGAGGTCTTGTTCATTAAACACTGCTGGCGTTCTGTTCAAACGTCTGGGGTCAGTACGACTTGTACATGTTTGAAAGAGTCTCTTCTGCTCATCAAGACTGCATTTATTTGATCGAAAATACAGCAACATTGTGAAATGTTATTATAGTTTAAAATAGCTGTTTTCTATGTGAATATCTATTAAACTGCAATTTATTTATGTGAACAAATCTGTATTTTCAGCATCATTACTCCAGTCTTCAGTGTCACATGATCTTCAGAAATCATTATAATATACTGCTCAAGAAACATTTCTGATTATTATCAATGTTGAAAACAGTTGTGATGAATTGTTTTTCAGGATTCACAGATGAATAGAAAGTTCAAAAGAACAGCATTTATTTGAAATAGAAATCGTTTGTAACATTATAAATGTCTTTACTGTCACTAAAGTATTTCTAAAAGTTAAGACTCGTCCTAAAACGCCTCAAAAATATACGTTACTGTGTTGGATGATTTGCAAAACGCCGCCCAAATGTTTACGCAAAGAAAGAAGGCGTAACTTTTATTTTTGCTATAGTGTTGTTGTCGTGGAGACGCTGTGTGTTTCCAAATATGGTGAGGGGCGTAACATTTGCGTCACACGCTCGAGGTATTCGGCCAATCACAATGCACTGGATAGCCGGCCAATCAGAGCACACAGCGCTCCTCAGAACGATGAGCTTTGTAAAAGCAACACGTTGCAGAAAGACGGGGCAGAGAGGAACGAAAATAATGTATTTTTTTTTTCACTATACGTAAACACATTGCATTGCATCCAAATACACAAAATAATTTTATTTTTAGCAACATCATATAACCCCTTTAACGTACTATTGATTTCAATCTCCAAAAGAAGACACTAGTCTAAATAATACTGAGAGTAACTGTTTAAATGCTTAACATTTAATTGTGCATTTTTTTATGATCGTTCAAAGGCAGTGAACCTTGACTAATGATGACACTGGAAGAAATATATAATTTTACTTCAACAGTAATTAGTACATTCTAACAAGCATACTATTTTTTATTCAAGCATCGTCCTCTGAAACTCTACACGCGAGAATCCAGGCTTTGTTTTCTCTCAAGGAAACAGAGGAACAGAGACCATTCAGTCCTGCTGCTGTCTAAGAGAGACGGTTGTGATGTGATTGGAGGAGCGTCTCTCTCGCACCGTCAGCCTGGGTTCACATGTTCACACACACACACACACACACACACACACACACACACACACACACACACACACACACACACACTCCTGCCTGTTGCTAGGTTACAGTCTCCAGGCCGAAAGGCAAGCGTTGTTATGGTGACATCAGCCATGTAGAGGGTGAATGAAGTTTGGATGTTGGCACGCACACACACACACACACACACACACACACACACACACACTCTCACGGCTCTGTCCTCGAGGAACGCATGAGTCTGAAGGTGCAGTCGCCATGACGATACGTGACAGGCGGCTGCAAACATTCCGATCGAGACTGTGGGAATGTGTCAGTTTGACACTCATTCAGCGTCCAACATTTAGTGTTGTATAAAAACCATAGAAGTCAATGGCATGTGCTGCGAGTGTGTGTGTGTGTGTGTGTGCGCGTGAATGTATGTGTGTGTGTGTGTGTGTGTGTGTGTGTGTGTGTGTGTGTGTGTGTGTGTGTGTGTGTGTGTGTGTGTGTGTGTGTGTGTGTGTGTGTGTGTGTGTGTGTGTGAACTGGGGCCCTGTGGAGGGGGAGGGGTGTTAAGAGTTTAGTCACGGGAAAAGGAGACAAAACACACACACACAATGTGAAGAACCTGGCCAAACACACATGGGATCCTCACACTCGACGCATAGACGGCCTCTGTTTCACACATTCATAGAGAACAGCAGACAAAAGGAGGCTGTGTGTGTGTGTGTGTGATGGCAGTGACAGGCTGTTCTAAGAGGACAGTCAGTTAGTTTGTGTGTGTGTGTGTGTGTGTGTGTGTGTGTGTGTGTGTGTGTGTGTGTGTGTGTGTGTGTGTGTGTGTGTGTGTGTGTGTGTGTGTTTTAGACAAAAGACAAACCAATGACTTGCAGGTTTTTTCGGGTCAGAATGATGTGCTGTGTTCACGTCACTGCTGAGTTTTTCAACGTGGAGAAAACATTCACGTCTTTCTTCACTCTGAATTTTGTTATCCAGATTGTGATGTCAAATGAAAAGGAAAATGTCAGACTTCAACAGTTAAAGGTAGTTCAGCAGACAACTACTGTAACCTGACAGTGATAACCTGCAGCTGTCACCCCATACAAATGCTTTCATTTGTATACATTAATGTATTCAAGTTGATTCAGTGTTGCTATATATATATATATATATATATATATATTATTTGTTTTAATTTTTTTA
>CM049867.1:2111449-2196449 GCA_027474115.1 Schizopygopsis malacanthus
TCCACAGACACCAGCAGGCACCAGGTCAGGAGTGAAAAGGGGAACATGCAAGTGGTGCAGAGGACAAAAAAAAAAGAACACTCAGCTCTGATCTGTTGTGGTGGAACATTGCAAAGAGCACCAAGTGATATGCTGCAAGTTGCTGGAAAGACTGAACATACACACACACACACACACACACACACACACAATTCTCACACTAAATACTTAGAATAAATTGTTTAGTTCTCATCCATCCTCAACTCTTGCACCATTGTTCAGTTTATTTGAAGTTGTTGTTGCATTTTGGTTCATAATAAATTATGTTCAAAACTAATGCAGAGTAGATTGTTTACAGAAAAAAATTGAAAAGTGTATCACTGAGGTAAACTGCTTTATAGCTCTTTACTCAAGAAAAGACAAGCATTTCACCAAGGCCATCTATACTTCTCACCACAAAAGCAGCAGGTGCATAAATACACTTACTTTGTTTTTGTTTACTCCATGAGTTCTGAGAGCTGAGGTGCATATTTAATTTTCTCAGACACACAAGGTAAGTGCACAAAGGTCACTCTCTCTCTCACACACAAACACAACAACTCACACACACACATCTATAATATGCTGTTATTCCATTACAAGCCAGAAACTAGCTTTTGTTTGCACAGGACTAAAGGGTTAATGGTGCTACCTGGTGATCCTGTAAAAATCAAATTTGACCTCTCCCAACAGGGAAAACCACCAACAATCAAAAATCATGATTAATGGTGTCATGGCTTTGCAATCAAAAAATGTCGTTATAATGGAAGTCATGGGGCAAAAACAGCCACGAACAGTAAATGAGGGAGAAAAAAGTAAATCTATGCTGCTCAAAAATAACAATGATCAACAATGTTTTTATAATCTTGGACTCAAGACTGTGATAAAAGTAAAAAAAATTCCAGTCCACAATCACTTTTTATATTGAAAATAAGTAATTTTGTGTGTTTTTTTTTCCAAAATCTGACATCACTTATGATGGCAATAAAGAGTAAAAATCCTGGATTTTTTAATTTTTTTTTTTGTTTTATCAGGACTGAGGTTGTTAACAGATTTATGCAATATTTTCAGATCAATTTTTACAGCAGTTAATTTAGTGGATGTTTTATTGAACAAACGAAAGGGTAGTATTTGAAAATGCACAAGGGATATAAACTCACGAGCTAGTCTGTGATATGCTGTATTTTGTTTCAATATTTGGTGTATTGAAAGTAAAAATGGTAAGTGTCAGTTCTTTGAGGTTCAACGAGAAGTTTTGGGAAAATACTTCAAGATCCTTGATCTAAAATATTGACTATACTTTCTATGTTTGTGTATTTACTTTTTTGTGTATTTATTTTCTATCACATGGAGTACAATGTCTAAGGTCATCCATACCTGACCGTCCTTTATTTTGAATTTCATTGAATATTTTTTTAAACACATCCTTTACCATTCATTCTGATCTTCTTTGAAATTTGACCAGTTTTCCCAAAATGTCATCCAAAAGTTATTATTTTTTTATATTGTAGACCAATTTCCAGTAACACGCCAACTAAAATGAGGGTGATGCTTGCATTGGTAGTTTAATAGTTTAATTTGGAAACAGGTTTAATAAACACTGATTTACATGTTTATTTCCATTTTCAGTGCAAATGTGTAAACATGGATTATACTCATTCATTTGTTTTGTTGCTTTGTTTGCTTGTCATAAATGCTCACATTACCATGCAATACAACAGATAATTTTGTGGACAGACACACTTGTACTAGTTTACATATATATTTCAATTTTATTTCACTACATATATTTCATGTTTATTTCAATTTTCATTTTTTTATGCTTTGGTTGTTTGTCATAATTCTTATGAGGCCATGCAATAAAACCGACTACATTTTCTTTATAGAAGTATCCACATCATAATTAGAAAAAAAAACAAAGAAAGCTGTTCTCAAGCACCACCGTATAGAAACAGTACTGTACTGTAGAGTCATTGTCCTGGCTCACGGTTCAGCACTGTTTAGTATGAGACGTCTCCTGCACAGGACATAACATCATGGCGTCTGAGGCCTTGTCACAGCAGTACAGGTAGAAAAACGGGAAGAGTTTCTCTTTGAACGAGTCCATAAAGGTGTAAATGTGTCTTTTGTTTTGTACGTCATAGAACGACACCTGTCCTTCTTCGTAGTCCACATAGACGCCCACTCTCTTCAGCTTGGGCTCGATGGAGAGCAGGAGGGGTGGAGAGGAAGAAACGCGATATTCCGGGCCTTTCTTCATGGCTAGAGCCCAGTAGCCGTGAGGCGTGCTCACCGAAATCCGGCCTTTTCTGTTGACGGAGGCCCGGACCACACCGATGTACCAGTCGTCCTTCTCGCCCACCTGGACCTCCCAGTAACGGCGTCCCGAGGACAGTCCCTCGCGGCCGAGAGCGATCACCACCGTATCGAAGCGCTCCGGTGTGTCGGCCAGGTCCTGCCATGCACCCAGGTGACGCATCTGACGGCCGTCCTCAGACAGCTGTAGCCAGGGGTTCGCCGTGTCCGGGTCAAAGGTTATGTCCACTTCATAGGGAACATACAAGAAGACAGGTGAGCGAAAAACCAAACTGACTAGGACGAGATAAACACACTTGACTGCAAAGTGAAGTAGAGATGTGTGACAGATCAAACATACCTGAGTACTTCTGAACCCTCCTCAGCTCTGTTTATGACCAAAAAAATACAAATACATTGATAAATCACTAAATCGCTTTATTCCATTCATGTTTCCTGCCTTTTTATTCATATGGTTGATGGTAGTTAATAAAAGGGTGTCATTCCTATTCAGATTTGTGTGTCACACATTTATAAATATATTTGTATAATTACGCATTTGTAATGAAGTTGCAAAAAAATACATTTAAAATGCATTTAAAACTTTAAATGTAACATGAAATAACACTATAGTTTTGTTTGTTCTTCTGTATCTTAGTCAGCGTGCATTAATATGTCCACTTCTTTGAAGCACAACACAAAATTATTAAAACATGACATAAAATGTACTTTCGATTTAGGAAGTCATGAAAGTATCTCTCTGCAAGTGTATTTAAGTGGCCTTTTATTTAATTCTTTTATTATCTGCAAATATGTGTCTGTGTGTGTGTGTGTGTCATGTTTATGTGGTTTAGGACACAAATTTGTATAATGACCATAGGTATTACATGAGGACATTTTCAGTGTCCCCTCAAAACGCATACAGAGTGAGTTTTTTTGAGGGAAAATAGAAATAGTCTCCTTGAGGGCTATGTTTAGGTGTAGGGTAGGTGTAGGGTAATAGCACATACAGTTTGTACAGTATAAAAACCATTACGCCTATAGTTAAACCATAACTTTTAAGATCTGAAATCTGATCTACTGTCACAGTCGTGTTGCGGGAAGGACACGGGAGACGAGAGGTAAAAGGAATAATGGGATTTTAATTCAGGATACATACCACATTGACTCAGGGAAAACTCAGGGCTTATGAACACATAACAATCACGGGAAACAGCATTGAGGAGCAAATCAAACACAGATATGAATGAACTAATGACCATATAAGGGTTAGTCTGACATTATCCAATAGGCGCGTGTACATCGAAAGGGGAGTTCTGGAGGCCTCAAGGACCTGGAGACCGGAAAAACGGCGGATACATTTAAAATGCATTTAAAACTTTAAATGTAACATGAAATAACACTATAGTTTTGTTTGTTCTTCTGTATCTTAGTCAGCGTGCATTAATATGTCCACTTCTTTGAAGCACAACACAAGATTATTAAAAAATGACATAAAATGTAGCTTTCAATTTAGGAAGTCATGAAAGTGTCTCTCTGCAAGTGTATTCTAAGTGGCACTTTTATTTAAGCTTATTATATTATCTGCAAAGGCGCTGATCGGGTGGTGCTGACTCTCGTGGGCGTCGGGTGGCACTGTCGTGCTGTGCTGTCGTGCTCGGGTGTGTGTGTGTGTGTGTGTGTGTGTGTGTGTGTAACACGCCCAGGGGTACCAGGGGGTGCTCGGCTAGTGTGGACAGAACCAGTGGAGTGCTGTGTGCTGTGTGTGTGTGTGTGTGTCCCGTGTGTGTGTGTAGGTGCTGTGTGTGTGCGAGAGGTAAAAGGTGTGTGTGTGTGTGTGAACACTTTTAAGATCTGAAATCTGACAAAGTCTGACATCTACAAGTGCACATTCAGTATTTTTTGTTTTAATATATATAATTATTCATGGTTACAACCAACCTGACTTAAAACTGTTTCACTTGCTGTGGTGAAAACAAAGTATCAGAGCAGAGGTAGAGTGGTGTGCAAGGTCTTATACCTTTTTCTGCAAGCTTTTCGACTTCTTCTGTAAGAGTCTCCTCTAGTTTGAGCACAGCTCTTCTGGTGGTACCCACACACGGATCCGCATACACACAGGTTCCAGACCAGTCTTTAGTGTGTGGGTGAGACATTAATGATAGAAAGTTCTGGAGGAAAAGACAATGGACATTAAACAAGCAGATTGGCAGACTCTGAATAAAACATCCTGCAAAACGTAATTTGAATGAGGTGGCTATTATTGATCTCAGACCTGTATTTTACATTATACATTTGTATTTTGCATTAGTAAAAAAATATCTGTAAAACTGCTCCACCTGCAGGAAGTGAATGTGGTCTTCAGTGTGTGAGAGATACGCTAACTCTATGTTCCTCAGTTTCAGGACATCTATTTCCTGCTCTAGTTCTTGCAGTTGTCCGTTGGCCCAGCTCTCTGTCTTCCTCTGTTTCTCCTCGATGTCCAGCACCAGTTCAGCCTGGGCCTTCTGGACCGCTCGGATCAGGTCTGCAAATACCTGCATGCTGTCCTCGATTTCTCTCTGAGCGCTGCTCTGTTGATTAGGAAGAGATGCACACTTATCAATGCAGACCCCAAATAATACAATAAAATAGCTTATAATAATGATGTATAACTTGATTTATAACTGCTGTCTGGTTGGATTTTACGTCAAAATAATAAAATAAAATATCTTATAATAAAGATGTATAACTTGATATATAACTGCTGTCTGGTTGGATTTCACGTCTTGCGTCTTTGCGTGGTTACGGCCGTAAGTTAGTATTAAAATGTCTGTGCGCAGTGCAGTGTAGATAGCTTTGAAAGCTTGTGTCCATAACTAATGCGCAACACAGTGGATCGTTCAAAAAGTTACAAACTGAGAAAAAAAACTGTTAAAACAAAGATAAGTACAGACAAAAAAAGAAGTGACAGAGTCTGTAATACAACTCGTGTTAACATCAGACTGACTGCTTTTCAGAGAAAGCGCCAACTCTGAGACATCAGAAGGTTTAAAATGAGCCCAGAGATGGCCTTTTCTCACTCCACAGGTAAGATATTTAGCGCTGGCTATGTTGAATGTCATTGAATGTAATCGTAGCGATGTTTATTTAAACCTGCTGTTTTCAATGAGTCAAAGCAACAGTGGAAGGCACGTGATTTACATGCTCAAAGGACATTATTTGCAGATATTTTTCTTTATTTCTTTTTTTATTTGTCTTGTCTTTTTGGAGAGGTGAGTTTTTAGATCATTACTCACTGATCGCTTGTTCATCTGGGCTTTAGAGCTGAGCGGAAGCCCTACTCAACTAATTATCAAAACAGTGTTCCTCCTCAAGTATCTTGGAGTTACGCCTCACCTGCGAAACGTTGCCAAGTGTACCTTAATTCACATGGATCACTGCATTAACGAAAGGAAAGGCTAACATACGCACATGTTAACTCAGCTGAGACATACATTAAACACTTAAACTTACCTTGTTCAACTCGATGGTGTGTTTGATATCATCAACTTTCTTCAGGCGCTCCTGGATCATCTGCTGAACTTCAGCTTCAGTTTTCCTCAACAAAGCCTGTCAATCACAATGTATTGTTAAACAATGTTAAACATTACAAATCTGATTGTTATACTTTTTTTTTTACTACTGAATGTATTTACTTTGTAGGAAATACCACATTTTGTTACTTATACACTAATGTTAGCTGAAATGGCCACATTTCAAGTCAATGTTACCTAACCTCTGCAAGCCCGAATCTTACTAGTGTACAGTCCTGCTTACCATGATCTTTATTTTCTTAAATGTCTGACTGGGTCTGATTTTGCATATTTATATATGAAGTGGGAATATTCATCACTGAATATCGTCTGAGATTCTGAATGGCATTTTTTCATCTGGAAATTGACTGTTGTGCTCTACAGTATGATGCATAATGTTTGATTGAGGGGTAGTTGCTTTTGTTCAGTGTGATAAATGAGGGCTTCGGTACGGTGGCCGAGAGAGCTCAACGCGCTGCAACTTCAGAAAACACTTGCAAATAGAAAAAGCACCAGCAAATCAAGAAAACATTTTCATCATTTTGACAGCAGATGGTGCAAATGCTCCCAACACAACCAAATACATTTGATTCGCAGCGCGTTTCTTTTTTTGGTCGTGTTGGGAGCATTTGCAGTGTGTGCTTTGTCAAATTGACGAAAGTGTTTTCTTAATTTGCAGGTGTTTTTCTATTTGCAGCGCATTGAGCTCTCGCGGCCACCGTACTTTGGGCAGTAACCTTTGCAGTTACAAGATCCAGTCAGTTGTATTTTTTTTATTGTTTTTTACAAGTTATGAGAAGTGAGTAATGCAACGTGTTACTTTTTGTTAACTTATTTACTATTTATATTAAAGCCTGTCTCTTGATAATGTTGAGATAAATAAGGGCATATTTAGTTGTGCATTATGGATATTGCATATTTTGTGTATTATGGTTATCGGTGACATACAGAGTGAGTATCTTTCCAGTCCACCATGAGATGTATAATAAATCAAAGCACTTCAGTGTCATCCATTTGGTCATTATATGTAGTGGACAGAAGAAGAGAATTGGCCACCGTAAAAGCAGCTGTTGTCATAACACGTGGCGTGTTTACCTTTTTCTCTGTCCACTCTCGTTCTACAGGAACAGTGTAATGTGCCCTGTGGTCCATCTCTGTACACAGCACACACACTATGGTCTGATCCTTCTTACAGAACAGCTCCAGTAACCTCTCATGCTTCTTACACATACGGTCCTCCAGGTTTTGCACAGGTTCGATCAGCTTGTGTTTGGTGAAGCGGGAGGTGTGGGTTTTTAAGTGCTCCTCACAGTAAGACGTCAAACAAACCAAGCAAGATTGTACTGCCTGTCGCTGAGGGCCAGTGCACACATCGCAGGACACCACCTGAGCCCACGGCCCACTGGGAGGAATCAGTTCAGGCATTTCTGTGGGCAGTTCCACAGGGCTCTGTCCTGGGGCCGATGGTGTTGTCTTCTGAAGGAACGCTACTGGGTTGGTTTTCATTTCCTTAAACTTCTCAGAGATTTCCCTCAGCACTGTGTTGATGCTAATGTCGGGCTGTTTGAAGAAAGTCTTTTTGCACATCGGACACATGAAGAGGGCACTGGACTTCCAGTAGCTGCCGATGCAGGCCATGCAGAAGTTGTGTCCACAAGGGATAGAAACCGGGTTTGTAAACACATCCAGACAGATGGAACAGTGCACCTGCTCCTCCGCTAACATGCTGGTGGGAGAAGACATTCCTGTACAGACAGAGGGGGGGAGAATCATGTGCCCTGCAAACGATGTAGACTTCCAACTTTGAACAAAAACAAACTTTAAAACATAAACATATTTGATGAACACATTTGCTCTCATTGAATGAACACAATCTCATGTTCTAAAAGATAAGTGCTATGCACAGGCTATTTAAAACAATGTATACAGAAAGAAGAGTGTCTTAGTCAAGCATGTGCCAATATACATTAAAACTAACCTATATGAAGTGTTTCTTCAGTAGAGAAAAAAGTTGTATTTTTACCCATGCATTGCTTCTAAGTTTGTTTTAGGATGGTGCTATAACTTTTTCCAGTTTGAGGATTTAATAGGATTGTGATGTTTACTCACAAACTATTTAACACATTTACATGGTTTAATGGTTGCAAATCCCACAGACCAACATAGAGGGTGACCAGCAGTATTAATGTATGAAAACTGATTAAATAAAAAAACTAGTAAATATGGGAGATGTGGTTTATAAACAACAGTGATGATATTCACTTATAGATTATTGAAGTTAACACACACCTGCATTCACAGTCAATTGTACTTCCATAATGCGCTGTATCTAAGAGAAAAACATATTGATGTTATGACAAAAATGGGTGTTATTTGACATAATGCATCAGGAATTGGTTATATAGTGAGGATGTTTTATGATAGAATGGAGGAGGGCTCAAATGCAGTTTTCACGCTCTAGAATAAATTATCAAAATATTTAAAACGAAAAAAAAAAAATGTCATGACTTTTTCATTATTTGCTAAGATTTTATAAAGTCTGTATTGTAGTACCCTAAACATTTTAGTTTTTTCAGAGCATTAAAATGGAGTGGTGTGGATGATGAATGATGCACAATAAGACCTGAAATGTGTTTTAAGAAAGTGATCAGTTTTGCAATCATGTTGACTTTATCCCATACATCTAGAACACAATTAGAACTAAATCCTAAAACGCCAGATGAGGTGTCCAGTCCTTTGGTGGCATTATTGCCAGCTATGCAGTGTGCTAAATATACAAAGTCCTTTGGATTTAATTAGCAATCCGCCTGTTGGCTCACGGCCCTGTGCTCTTAGCAACACACCCCAGTCTTTGACACAGAAAGACTTCAGGAAAATGTAAAGCCTGGCTATTCATAGTGCCAAAGATTAACATCACTCCAAAAACACTAGGCCTCCCAGAATCCTGCTCCTTTTTGGATCCATAACACCATTTAGTCTAGACGGTTTTAAAGGCTGATTATTGAACACATTTTTGCAGACTCTGCAATAATTATTATTTAATATTATTTGGCAACAGAATACTTTAAATATGTTTTTAGCATGCTTTCATTAGCAAACGAGTCTGTTATACACTTCTTGGCTATGTATTTGCTGAAAGGACATGCAGAACAGGCAGTTTCTTCAAACATCTTCAGTGACCCTATCATTTTTGACTTGAGTTATTGTTTTAAAAGGAGACTCACCAGCAGTCTGTCGTAGTCGAATGCCACTGACCACAATGACTGTCCTGGTCTGAACAGCATTGACATGCGGGACAGCTGATGCCCCCCCACCTCCCCCGTTACCCTGAAATACCCCCCTCACCCTTCCCCCATGGCCTAGTTTCGCTTTTACACCCCTGACTACATACAGTCTCTTTTAGTTTCAGGAAATATTAACCATTTACTCAATCAAGTTGCTTTTATTTAGCAGTTATGCCTAACTATTATAAATTCATTCATGGCATGGAATGACAAGTTAATATTATCAATTTATTCAAAAGATCTGAAACAAGAAACTCATTAAAAACTGTATCCAAACATTATGATACCCTGGATATAAAAATGAACACAGGAAATATATAGGTCATCTGATCTATACAGTTCATTGATTTACATTTAGCTTCTTGTTATATCACACATTCACATTCAGCTCATATCAGAGAATTGTATCAATGAGTAAAACACATTTCAATGTATGAATGATTGAGTTACACTGTGGATTTTAGAAAGTTGTAACAATCCTATAATTCTATTCACAAGTTTTAAAAATGCTAAAACTTTAATTTAGCATTCATGTCAACAGTAACAGAGTTAATGTGAACCAACGTGCACAACCATCCAAACGTTTGGTGTCAATAAACTCAAAGACTGTTTCATTGCATTTCAAACATTAACTAAATAAGGTAAAGGAAAGCAACAGAACAGATAAATCAGATCAAAAAGTATTTGTCAATTACTCACCAAGGCTGCTTTTATTTGATCAAAAATACAGTAAAACAGTAATATAATGAAACATTTTTACAATTTTAAATATTTGTTTCCTGTGTTAGTGTATTGTAAAATGGAATTTATTGTTGTGATCAAAGCTGTATTTTCAGCATCATTACTCCAGTCTTCAGTAGCACATGATAATTCAGAAATAATTATAATATGCTGATTTTCTGCTTAAGAAATATTTCTGATTTTTATCAATGTTGATACAATATCAATTTTTAAATAATAGTATTTATTTTAAACAGAAATATTTTGTAACATTATAAATGTATTTACTGTCACTTTTGATCAGTTTAATGCATCCTTGTTGAATAAGACTTTATTTCTTTCTCATTGACCACAAACGTTTTAACGGTAGTGTATATGTGTTTCAAAACAGCCTGCTTCCTTTTCAAAGTAACGTATAATCTTTGTACTAGATGCATGCCAGGTCCCATACTGTGTTTTAATTAAGATGTACAGAGATAACTCTTATGAAAAAGTGTTTTGTTTGTCCAGAATCCATTTGGAAAGTCTTCAGTGTTGTAACAGTCTTTTAGAAACTCATGGAAAATGCATCGAGTGAGCTTGCCGTCTCAGCTGTGTTTAACAGCAGTGATGACCAGCGCTCCAGGGTTCTTTCCGTCCTGGTTGATGCATGGGCTGAAGATGGGGAAGAGGCTCTCAGTGAACGCATCAGTGAACGTGTAGAGATGAGAGCGTGTCTTCACATCATAGAAGGACACCTGGCCAGCTTCGTAGTCCAGAAAGATGCCCAGCTTCTGAGGCAGTGTGGCGAGATGCAGAGGAACTCTGTTGCCAGTAAGAGCTTTCACTTCTCCGCTCTTCAGCCATAAACACCAGAATCCTCCTTCTGGACTGAGGCGGATCTCTCCTTTGCGACGCACCGACCCACTGGCCAATCCGATGGTCCAAGCGGTCTTGTGTCCCACGTCCACCTCCCAGTAGTGTCTGCTGGAGGAAAGGCCCTCGCGCGCCAGGACGAACAGCGCTGGGCTGAAGCGCCGCGGTGTATCCGAATGCGTGGAGCTCTTCCGCTGCTCTTCATAACGCACCTGCCGGCCGTCCTCGGACAGACAGAGATCACGCTGAGCTGTGGCAGGATCCAAGATCACCTCACCTAGAGAGGAGACAGAGACCAATTATTTTTCCCAAAAAAAACACATAAATGAGTGAGTCATTGAATCATTCTTTTAACCAATTCAACTGTTCAACAATACTGAGTCATTCAGAAACTAAACACAGCTGCAGCGTTGCTCTTAGACACAACAGTACACTGAAAATAAATTGTCTTTGAAACAGTTTTTCACATAGAACGTGCTTGTAAATTTCACAAATAATTACAAAGAAGTAACTATCTTTATTAATGTAATCCTAGTTTGATTTACAACTTCAAAAATTAATCATGTATATTTTTTATGACTGACAATGCAAAACTAAACAATACATTAGACAATACTCTGCCTGAAATGCAAGTCAATCAAAATGTATATTTTATTGAAGTGTGGTTTAAAATAAAAAGTAAAATAAAAACGTTGTGTTGCTCTTCGGATATTACTTAATTCATCGTCAGCCGATTGTATTATTGTTTTGAGTATAATTCCTTATAGGCATAAAATAATCTGTATTTCATTTTGAATCAAGATTGTTCATATGTCCAAGTCTTTTGTGGCTGTTGAGATTTCCCTTTAAGGACACATTACTATAGTAGTGGCTGATTGCTTTTTTACACTAAAATTCTATTGGCTGTTTTAAACAAAACTAAATTTACTATATGTGTGAGGGTGATTACATTTACATTTAGTGATTTTGCAGATGCTTTTATCCAAAGCGGCTTACAATTGGGAGATATACTTGTCCTTTTTACCGTGATACTTTTGAATAAGATATTTAATGTCATGATGACCTGTGATATATGTCATTTTGTGAAGATTTTGTGAGATCTGCTTATTAATGAGTGGTTATTGTTGTTCTGTTATGTGGTTGATAATGATGTGTATTGTTCTTTTGTAGATATTGGGGTGCTTTGGGTGGTTGCTTTCTGGTCCAAGTATGATATTCAGGTTTGTAGATATGGCTCAGCTGCATATTCCTCAAAATAATAGTGACGTATAGAAATGAAGTGCAATTACTTAATCACTACAGTTACTTGGCACTGGTTTTGTCATAAATCATTGTAATAGTTGATAATGCAGTGGCAGTGAGCTCAAGTCTGCCCTCTAGAGGAACAGATTGACTTGCAGTGTGAACACTGATCTAAAAATAACTTTGTGTCTCTCATATCTTCATCAATTTGATCAAATATTATTCAGCTGAAAAGATTTGATCTGTTTTGATATAATGATCTGTTGCAGTGTTCATGTTGCTGTGTTAGTCGCACGTCCTGATTTTGCTGAGTTAGATGTGTTCCTGGGTCAACATATATTGCTGACCCTGGAACAACAATTTAATCCAAAAAATTATCTTGACCATTTCCCTACACCTAAACCCAACCTTAACCATGAGTAATCCCTAAAAGCAGAGGAAATGGTAGATGAATGACACGGATGTACAAGCAACAAACACCGATTATAAGCCTAAACTTCACAAAAATATGTAGAAAACTAAGATGTTGACCCAGGAACATCAGGTTATGCGTGTTTGTCACTAATGCTTATATCAATAGCACTTACTTGCATAGTTTTGCAGCTTCCTGAGTTCTGAAAGGAAAATAAACACTTCATGAAGGTTACATAGATCATGTCAAATAGCAGTTTGATTTAAGGAACGTGTAGGGAAGGCTGGACACGGTTCTTCACCTTTCCCATAAAGCCGTTTGACCTCGTGTTGGAATTTTTCCACCAGAGAGCAGACAGACTTCCTGATGGTGGTGAGATACAGATCCGTGTTCACGTACACTGATGACCAATCAGACGGCTCCGGGGGAGAAGGAAGGGTTGGCAGGTACTGCAAGGGAAACATTAGGTTTAATAAAGCTCAGATGTAGACACTAGTTGACTGGAAACTTTGAATGCTGACCTGTAGAAAGAGCACCCTGTCGTGTGTCTGAGCGAGTGCGTCCAGCTCGCTGCTCCTCTTCCTCAGGGTGTTGAGCTCGTGCTCCAGGCCGCTGGCCAGATCTTTGGCCTGCTGCTCCGCTTGTTTCTGTCGTGTGGTGATGAGCTCCAGCAGCTCGGCCTGAGACTGTTCCAGCAGCCGCTGCAGCTCCGCGTAAACCGCCCAGCTCTCCTCGATCTCCTTCTGACTGCTGTCCTGAATACAGAGAGGACGCCAGGCTTTACACACTCCACCTGTTTATCATACCACAACTAATACAGTGACTGACTGCTGCTGCTCTCTCAAATTCAAATCGCACTATGAGTAGCATGAGTTACGTAATCAGACTACTTTATAAGTAACTAGTAAAGTAATGTATTACTTTTTAATTTAGAAGGAAATATCTAAGTAACTGTTTCAAATTAGTAATGCCAGATACTTTGTTTCTCGTGTCTTGACTGATAGCTCGTGTGTTACCATGTTGAGAGAAATCATGATTAAGTGCAGAGCGTTGTTTGTGAACATGATCTAATCTTGACTAAATATGAACATGTTTTTATTCATCTCACCTGCACAAAAACAGATTCAGTGTTCTTCAAAATGAATAAAAACAGCCAAATGCAAACTCAGAATATTACAAAATCTGCAATAATTATATATGTTAAATAAGATAAATATAATGTGTATTTAATCCCATTTTATTAACGGATGCCTTTCCTACTGACCTTCGATGATCCAAATTCAACCATACTAAGCAAAAACGACACATTTGTGTTTGATTTGTTATATTGCTGAATGGTGTTGAACTTTCTTCTCCCGCGTCACATTGTTCATGTGATTTGCTTGAGCTGCGCCCTCCACTGTACAGACGTGAATTTACATTTCATTCAGCCTGAGGCGCATTTATTTCACTTTTGGCGTGAAAGGTCTTTTACATATGTAAAATAACTTTTTTATACTAAAACAAACAAGCAAGCCCTGCCCAGATTTAAAAAGCAACTCAAAAGTAAAGTATACTTTTAATTCCATTAAAAGTGACTTCGTCACATAATTACGCAATGTTGTAATGTGTTACTTTTAAAAGTAAATTTCCCGAACACTGCTCAAATCTTATTCACAAACAGATAATACTTGGTGGAAAAGTGTTTGACTTCAGTGATCCTGAGTTCATATTAAAACATGTAGAGGGGAAACAAAACCTTTGCTCTTTGCAAACCTGTAATAATTAAATATGTTTAAAAATACAAATGCACTTTATGGAATTACAAAATGCACTTTATGGAATCTCATGTTATTTAACAATCTTTGACCAAAACTCAATCCGAACCTTAATATCCCACACGACATCACTATCGTGCTGCTGGTGATTTTAGCGGGCGATTTTGAGACCATCATGGATCATATTTTTTTATTTCGTGAAAATGCACAGAACATTTCCAGGACAGAGACCAGAGAAGGTCGTTACAAACACATGCAGCGTAACTCATGAGTTTGCATGTTAGCATGAGCATGCAGAATATCAGCCCGAGTGTTTTGACAGGACAGACCGGTTGAACCGCTTAAACTCGCTGAAGAAACACTTCACCACCGTTCAGCTCATCTGCATCACACCGCACATCTATACCTGCCCCGACATCTTTATCTTGGTCTAAAGTAATTACTGTAATCATGAAGCGTTAATGAGTCTAATGTCAGTTATTTCTGCCTGTAATCTGTCTTTCTTTCCCTCCACCCTCTATGTAATTGGATCCTCTATGTATTTTTAAATGTGACTCATGATGGCCTGTGCTCTATTTACAGTTATTGAACTGTCAAAAACACTGGCACGTTAACCTTGCATGTCATTGACACAAACCCGAATCCGATCTCACAGAAAGGATAAAATATCACAGATGGAAATGTTCCACTTTTGGAGGTATTTGTCAATACTAATGTCGTATTTGACACAAACGTCAACTCTGCCTGTTTCCACTTTAAGACAAATATACTTCATGTAACTCAAGTTTGATATTTGTTCCAGTCCAAAACAAAAGGCTTTTCTGTTTCCTTTAATCCTGCATTGCTTGTGTTGTTCTCAGTTAAAGAGGGGTGTGACAGCATGGGCAAATATTTGCAGTGCTCTTACTGGTTTTGTCAGATGAAAGCAAAGGTAAACAGATATTCTCAACAAAGCAGTCTGAGGTAGTCAGCTTTCATCCTGGGTCTGTACTGGGACCAGTTGTTTTTGATAAATGATTTTAACATGATTGAGATCACTGATCACTCACCGTTTGTCCCTGATTCTGCCTTTGTAATGTAGAATTAGATGGCAGACAATTATGTTTTATGATTATTGATAAATATCCAATTGTTTGTGACACATTGTTTATGTGTTGTTTTGTCATGCATATTAAATATAGCTCATAGCAGCAATTACAGTTTGGAATGTATCATCCATTATGATTTGCTGATGCGTTACAGATTAAAAACATTTAGTTACTTTTGAATAGTATTGTGCTAAGATTTTCTGAAGTTTGAAGACTTGTAAAAGCAGCTTTTTAGCAAAAATCCAAATGGCATAAATTTAGACCACCAAGTAATATGCAATATGAATTCAAGAACATGTCGTTCCTAACAGAGCTGATCAAAGACTAAACTGATCAAAGATTGCTCAGCCTTTCTGAGAAAAGAAACATCACAAAGTATAAATGGACTCACTTTGAGGACTTTGATGGACTGCTTGATCTCCTCGAGTTTCTTTTCTCGCTCCTTGATCAGATGTTTCAGTTCTGACCTTTTCTTTCCCAGCTGACCCTGTGAACCAAACAATAAGGTCCAAAAATCACATTTCCTGAAGCTCCCAAAATGCATTTCAGAGATTATGCGCTTGGTCAGTTTGACCTATTTAGATTTCTGAGTTGTCTGAATTAACACCCAATGATGTTATCCTTCAAATGTTGAGACTTGTCCTCATTTAGAGTCATGCAAAACGCTGTGAGGTGTGGATATTTCAATGTTGTGGAATGTGCATTCGTAATTTATTACGATTATAATGTTTGTGGGTCAATTTGACATACTTTCATGCTTAAAGTCAGCTGCCAGACCAACATGAAAAGGTTTCTTTGATGTATTTTGCTATGTCTGTTTCTCAACGTCGCTATGAGGGGGTTTATCATTCACAGTCATGCTACTTAAGAAACTTATATTGCATTAAATGCATGATTTTATTTATTTATGTATTTTATCATATCGACACTAACACACTTTTATTTATCATATGTTTGATTATTAATATTTTTGTTGTTTTTCATAGTTTGACTTTTGGAGAGTTGTATTTAATCCAATCACGTTCATTAACATACAGTTCTTACCCATTTTTTATGTAATACAAGTGTTAAAACTCACCGTTTTTTTCTTCCACTCACGTTCGGTGGAGACAACATCATGGCCTTTATGCGAGGACTCTGCACACTCCTTACACACACACACATGTTCGTTTCGGCAGTAGGCGTCCAGGAGGCGTTTGTGTGTCTTGCACATCTTGTCCTCCAGGTTGTGTATGGGCTCCACCAGCTTGTGCGAGCTCATCGCCTTCCCCTTCTTATGGTGCCGCAGGTGAGCTTCACAAAACGAACCCGGGCAGCTCAGACACGACTTCATGGCCTTCATCTTCCTGCCGATGCAGGCGCTGCAGGGCACGTCTCCCGCTTTGGCGAAGTCTCCCCAGTCGTCGTCTTTCTGTGGGGAATTGGCAAACTCGACGTTGGCCCGGTCGACCGAGGACATCGTGGACAGACCCTGGAACTGTTCGGCGATCTCGGCCAGCACGCAGTTGACGCTGAGCTCTGGTTGTCTGGAGAAGGTTTTCTTGCACATGGGGCACAGGAACTTCTTGCTGTGATTCCAGTAGCCCTGCAGACAGGCCTTACAGAAAGTGTGGCCGCAGGGAGTGGAGACGGGCTCGACGAAGACCTCCAGACAGATGGAGCAGGAGAACTGCTCCTCCGACAGGATTCTCCCCGGAGACTGCGGACCTGTCAATGGTTGAGAGAAAGAGATGTGAAGTTCTGTCTTACTACACACGAGGGTTGTTAACATGCACTAATTTCCATCATTTGAATTAAATACAATTTTGAAGTATAATTGCCAGTTTTGATGATCTGTCAGTTTTGATTTTTAGAGATTTCAGAAGAGCTTTTTAAGATGTAAAATGTAAGTAAACATGCATATCACAGAACTGCATGTGTACAGTAATTGCAATCGAGAAGATATTGGATTCAAGTGTTTACATGCTTATTTTTTTACTATTGACTGGATTATTGCAGGTCTATATCTCATCCCTTGCATTCATTTGATCAACTGGAATTGCTCAGTCCAATCGATTGAGGTGTTTTTTACAAGGCTTTTCAGTCCATTTGAGCCATGAATCTGATTACTAATGCTTTACTTGGATGTATGTAAACAGCTATTTAGATTTATGTGCTTTCCCATCACAATAGGGCAGTCGTTGGCCTAATGGATAGAGCGTTCGACTTGAAACCTGAGGTAACCCAAGGTTGTGGGTTCGAATCCCGACTCCGGCAGGAAGTCCACGACTGCTCCCCGGGCGCTGCACAGTCGGCTGCCCACTGCTCCAAGTGTGTACACTTGGATGGGTTAAATGCAGAGAACACATTTCACTCCTCATTATACTCTGTATAATTGTGTATGTGACAAATAAAGCTCATCCGTTTCCAATCACTAGAAATGCATGCTTTTAGTTGATTGTGTACATATGCAGATTCAGGCCTGGCCTTGGATTTTGAAATGTGCAAACTAAATAAATTCAGGCTACTTGTCATGTGTACCAACATCTCTACGAATCAGTAGTTATGTTTCCGTCAAAATATAACTTGTGGGATAAAATTGAATATTGGATGTTTCCATCCAGTGTGTTCAAGAGAACAAAATATAAACTCATGCAAAGTATCCATGATAAAAGTATAAATACTGTGTGCTTTCACCAGTGCTTTTTTAATGTAATACCCCAACATTTGCGTAAATTTATATGTGAATGGAAACAGAGCTATTAAATCAAAGACTTTCAGGTCCCTCCTGCTATTCAAAGAACAAGAATCCAAGACAAAACAACAATAGATACTGACAAATATATCCTAATAACATTCACAAAAAAATATAAATGACACTGATTAGTGAATACAGTGAATCTCTCCAGGCGAATGTGAAGGTATCGGAGCATAAGGAAAGGCCTGGCATTAAATCGTGAGTGTTAGTGTAGGTGTTAAGCATGTGGGCTGTTAACACCAAGGTCACATGTTTAGTTTCAGGTGAAGGTGGTCCATTATCTGAAGAGTTACTCGAGCTCTCGGGCACTCACTGAAGTTTTTTTTGTAAATTGCTGTGTTGTAATAAAGATTGAATCAAAGTGGAGGTTCACTGAAGAGTTATAGTCTAGATTGGAAGGGAAAATGCAACATTTAAGAGTTAGCCATTGACGTTGATTCAGTTTTTTCAGACTGATGTGTTTACTGAAGTGCTACTGATAAAGGCACTCAACCCTTGTTTCCAGCACTCGGCCTGACAAAAGTCCTGTTTGATGAGACACGCCTGCTGACACGTTTCAAACATTCCCCTCACACAACAGATTTGTAAGTTCATAGTCAGTGAAAAATATGAAAGCTTTCAAAAAAGAATGAAAGATTGTATAATGAACAAAACCAATGAATCCGTCTTGATTCACCAGCCTTGGTCACTAACAGCAGTAAGTGAGACACCAGATTTACAGCTTATATAAGCTCGGAGTCACAGTTTGTTATCAGATGTGTGAAGGACGTGTAAACAGCACAGTGTAGACGTCACCATGTTGTCTCAGGAATGCTGTACAACAGGCTTTTCTTTGACTTCCACAGCATTCAAATCCAAACAACCGCCTGCTCTTTTACTTGCGTCCAAATAAATACAAAAACTCTAACTTTCGACATACTTGAGCAGGACTTAAGCACATCTTTATATCTTTATAAACTAAAATCTAAATTCTTGTCATGCATTTTTTATATATTTGCAATTGCAAGTTGTGCAATGATGTTGCAATTAAGTACATAAAAAATATGAACTTAATATTGCATAACACCACAGTTAAAAACAGTATAAAGTACTTTACATGTGCTTTTGTATGTTAGTCATTAAAATAGTCAACGTCAAAATAAGTGTACTTCTTTAAAGCATGTTTGTTGAAAACATTCTCAGCAAAGTGTCTCTAAATACACTTAAGTGGCCTTTTATTTCACTAATATTATCTGCCAATACATTTTGTATAAGTTCACTGAAAGTGCACATTCTATATATATATATATATATATATATTTAGTTTTTCATAAAGGCAGTACATGTGCTCCATCCAAATAAGCAACAAACACTAACAGCAGAATCATAACTACCTGCTTTGATTTGCTTCATGTTTGTCAGAAACAACCCCGGTTCAGGCGGTCATTTAATATAGAATGATAAACCGAGAAGAGAGTGAGGAGGTTAAATAAACAGATAGTGACTTACACTGCATGATGAAGGGTCTTCTTGAAAGTGCTCCTGGCCTGTGAAGGGTGTGTGAGAATAAAACCGGTTCTCACGCTCTCTCCGGTCTCTGTTCTCTGTGGGTGTGTCTTCAGACACCTGTGACCGGAGCTTCAGTGACGCAAATAAAGCCTGGTTTTAAATTCAACTTGGTTTTTGTTTTTTTATCAGCTTTGATGAACTCTGTAATCACAGAACAGTTTGTCACTGTTCTAGTCAAAGTCACATGATTATTGCTTATTGCCACTGCATGGTTATAGTGATTAAATGACGTGTTGTGTAATGATGCAAGATTATTTTATTAGTATAGGCTGAAGTTCATGCAGAGTATAAGTGGTTTGCACATTTGATGTAAATTAGTACCACAAGCAACATGTTTCTCTTTTATTGCACCTTATGTGTGGAATTTCACAGAATCCAACTTGGCCCAAAAGCTGTTCTGTTGGCTGAAATATATTTAAATGGCTGCTTCATTCAAAGTCTAATTATAAATCCTACAGAAGACATACTGCGGTCTACAGTGTAACAACTGTCCCCCGCTGACCAGCTAGGTCTCTTACTTCCAGAGTACAAGTGCATATGTGGGTTTGTTAGTACTGTAGCACAATGCAGTATAAAATACCAATAACAGCAGTGTTCAAAAAATCCCCTTCACTGTTTGAGCTGCTCCCCATAATCATTGATTTAAATGCTCAGTCTTATCTATAACACATTGCAAAGATATCTGTTTTTAATGTTTTTGAAAGTCTATTCTGCACACCAAGGCTGTACATAAAATCACAGTAATAATGTTTTTTTTTTTTACCCTTTATAATAGCTGTTTTGTATATGTGCATATATGGTACAATGTAATTTATTGCTGTGATCAAAGTTGAATTTGCAGTTGAATATCATTATAAAAATAAAAGTAATTGAATGCACTAAAATAAGAAAATCCAAGCATTCTTTGTACATTCTCAGTTTTTTGTTATACACTATAAATACACAAATTAAAATTATATTTACACTTCAGTAGTATTTCAGTACAATTGCAAAAGTATACTAAATACCACTGATATTAAAATCGTTTTTGTGCATTGAAATAAATTATACTACCAAAAAAAATACAGATTTGAATAGTGCATTTCTTGAAAAAGTGTGCTTTGAATGATTTAAAAACAGTTCAATGTTAGTACATTTTATATAGTTATCCTAAGTTTAAATTCAATTGATTGTGTTTAAATATATTAATGTAATAGTTATACGTTAATTTTCCCAACTGTGCTACTTAAGTATACTTATTACTAATACACTAAATACACTAATTAGCACTAACACTTAAATTGATTTAAAGTGTAGTCGGATAAAGTACCAGAAGTGTTTTATACTTGCATTGCTTAAAGTGTGATGTGATCATTTTACATAACATTTCAGTGGAGTTTAATAAATACTATCACTATAAGTTTCATTTGGATTGTCATGAAAAATACAGTAAAGAATGTGTTACGGTACTTATGTAAAACAAGTAAGTTACTGTGCTTAGGCTACTATAAATGCACAAATAGCACATGATTGGATTATCCATATGTGTTTAGATGAGTGCCATAAATCATAATTTAACAGTAAGTATACTTTTAGCATAAAGTACTTGAAGTGCTTTTTTATGTGGAAAATAAATGCTACAAACGACATGGTAATAGTGTACTTGATTGTACTATTTAAATATTCCCTAAACAAGCAGTTAAGTATGTCATATAAAGGGAATATTAACATAATTATAATACATGTGAAAATAATTATTTAATCTATATAAACATTTGGGCAATACATTATACATATATATATATATATTTGTATATATGTATTATATATTAATATTATATTTTAAATAATTAATAAGTGTATTTTCTATGTTTAAATTAGTATATTTTAAAGTGTATGAAATATGGTTTCAATTGTGCTACAAACCACATTTTAGTTCATATTCATGCAGTCCCAAAATAGCACAATTGAGTAAACATATGATTATCTTAAGTACTAAATCATAATTTGAATATATTAAGTACATAATTAGTGCACTTTAAGTACATTATGGAAGTGCAATGAAATTAAAGTGTATTTTACTGCATTTTACTGGTGTAAAAAAAGTGTATTGTATTTTTTGCATTAGGTCTTCAGTGTCACATGATCCTTCAGAAATCATTCTAATATGCTGATTTGCTGCTCAAAACACATTTCTGATTATTATCAGTATTAAAAACAGGTGTGCTGCCCCATATTTTTTGTGGAAACTGTGATACATTTTATTGTTCAGAATTCTCAGATCAAGTTCAAAAGGACATCATTTATTTGAAATATAAATATTTTGTAAAATTATACATGTCTTTACTTTTAACATCATTATACATATGTACATGTACTGTACTCAAATTTATTGAGATGAAAGTATATTTTAATGTATTTATAATTTTTTTGAGTCTATATCAGATACAGTCCCAGTTGTTGTCCCAGATGTTCCCGACAGTCTTGAGGGTGAGGAGGATTTTTACCTTCATCACACCAGAGGAGGGCAGCACTCCGCCATCTCTGATCCTGTCACAGCATTGCCGCAATCCTGTAAATGTTTTAGTGCCCTGGCATTACACACATACAGTACACCTGACCTGTGCTCAAACACATCCTCATCTGGAGTCACTCGAGTTAGTTTTGAGACGTGTTCTCCGGTGTTGATGGACAAATACAGCCCAGCCTAGGCATGAATGATATTATGAAGATGTGAATATGAACAGAAGAGTTCTGAAATACATGTCTGACAGATGTTTCATAAACATAATTCCACATCTGATCCCCTTTTCAGCTCATTAGCCATGTTTTATTCCAATTTACATTTATCTTAAAGGCTTTCTCACTGATTCACTATGTTTAATTTTCCGTTTCTCTCCGTCTTTTTCTCTTCTGTCCATATGTTCAGTGCCTCAATCATTGTGTTCCCTCTCAGGGTTATTATTAGAAGCTTGGTTCTCTCTCTTATTTTCTCCCTCTGTCTCTCCACCCCCGCGTAACAGCACTTTACGCTGTTGCTGCAATCGTGCACACACACACATTTTGTTCCCCTCAGATCCTGTGTCGATGTGTTCTTTAGGTGTACACTTACACACAACCCATTATGTCACCTCATTTCTCCTCCCCCACTCTCTTTTTCACTATGAGCCCAGAAAAGAACATACAGCCCAGATTTCTCATGACATCATGTTAAGTCACACAGATGCTTTAAACTGTACAGAAATCCTGCAGGTGAAAGGGGGATTCCTAACATAAAATGTCTTAAAAACAGATAAAAACGCAAGCATGAAAGTCCAACCTAAACATTATGGTCAGTAAGATGTAGGCTGATTGCACAAATGATTTTTACGCATTCACATGAATCAGCTATCAGTTCGTCTACATGATAGCACACATACATCTCAGAGATGGCAATGTGACTTATTCATTTACATCTGCAGATGTCAAATAGATGTTATATCTTTAAGATGTTTATGATTTAGAATGTATGTAAAACTGACATCTTAAAGACGTCTGTCAGATGTTTGTACACAGCAGATGCTTTCCAGATCAAGAGATCTTTAACAATCATCTGGCAGCCGTACGTGTAGGATCTGGGCAGCGTACCTTATGCAAGCACAAATGCTTGGCCATCACGTCACAACTACTGTGGGTTAAGGTTTGGCTGGTTAGCTTGGTCGGGTTAACCCTAAATAGGCTACATCACTATGGGGACAAAAAGCCTATTTCTGCATTGAAAGCCCAACCTCATGAGAACCTGAGAAAACATAATCACAATATGTGGTTACCAGTATGTGGTAATTTTACAATATGTTCGTGGTGTATTGCGATACATGCATGAACAGTAGGTGTCGCTAATATCCCAGTGGTAGCGACGGCACCTAGACGCGATGAAGAAATAAATAAAGAGTGTAGTAAGTTCATTACTGGTGGTCCTGAAGTTCGTTACTGAGGAATACACAACATATTGGAGATGAAGATGGTTCTTCTTGCTCTCTCGCCTCCTCCTGCTTTTTTGAACATGCCTGGTGAGCCGACTATACCGTTTAATGCATGGATTTGTATGTTTGATAACTACGTGACTGCATTGTCGGAAGAGGACATTGCAGAAAAAACTAAGCGTGCTTTGCTTATTCATTGCTTGGGTACGGAGGGACAGAGGATTTTTTATACACTCACCGTGGCAAATGATGGATATGAGATGGCGCTGACTGCTTTACGAGCATTTTTTGTACAGAAAGTGAACGTGGTCGCTGAAAGAAATACATTTCGTGGATGATATGATTAGGGATCAGATCGTTGAGAAGACAAGCACTTCACGAATAAGGGAACGTCTGCTGTTGGAAACGGACCTCACTCTGCAAAAGGCGATCACAATCGAGGGACAAATTCACAGACAAAGCACACTTCCTGCATTCTGAGGTGATGATTTTGCTGGCAAAAGGTGCCATAGAACGGTCCCTCTAGCCTAGTACAAGCCAGGCTTACAGCCATTTCTTCCTCATCACCAAGAAGGATGGCGGCCCAAATGAGGGCAGCGGTCACGCCAAAGCATGCTCTGGCCATGCAGTGGCACACGGCCCCCTTCATGACAGGAGCCTCTCAACCTCTCAAACATTTCAGCACTGGCTGAAACCGAGGCTTCCATCCGACGCTTGGCATCATGGACGCCTGCGAATCAAGGTGAACCGGGCCTGAGTGGCAGCCCTGGGCCCTTGGAAATGTCATCAGTGGATGGAACAGCGAGAGCCCTCGGAAAATCACCAAGGAGGGCTCTCCTCAAGGCGTCTCCTTATTCTAGTCGAGCACTTCCTGGAATGTCGCAGCACAACCTGTGTTCGCTCAGAGAAACATGTAGTGTTTAACTTTGTTTTGCCATGGGCCACAAAAGGCGTTTTCTCTGACATGCTGTGACTGACAATAGAACTATAACATACACCAAAAACGCAACATAATTACTAGAGTTGAGCCGGATACTCGGCTGAAACGAGTATCCGGTACGGATAAAGCACTTTTGCCGAGTACGAGTATCATACGAGTAATACGAGTCAATATCTGTGCTCGGATTGAATAAAAATTCTCATTGGATAGCTGACTGTGTCTGCGTTCTGTGATAGGCTAGTAGTCACAGCGCCCCTCTCCTACACACATACAGGTTTAGGGGCCGCTCACATATCGCGTCTTTTGCGCGCTCAAGTTCGTTATTTCAAATGTAGAAGCGCGGTATGCGCGCTCATAATGGAAGCGACGCGGTCGCGGTGCGATGCGCTCGTTTTTTCCAGGCGCGTCCGCGCCGCATCGAGATAAAAACATCTCAACTTTTCAGAATGCCGCAAGCGCACCGCACCTTCTTGTAACGGAGAGCGCAGCTGATGGTTGCTTAGCAACGACAAACGCCTCCGGAGCGCAACCGCCCGAGCGCTTTAAAAAAAGGAGAAAGCAGCGCGCCTAGCGTTTTCCATGCGTTTTTAGGCTCGATATGTGAACGACCCCTTTTGTGTTGCTGTGTCCCGCTCTGCTCACTCACACACAGAACACTGAGAAGAGAAGAGAACAGCGCGCGCTCTCTCTCTGTCTCTCCCTCAGTCACTCAGGTTCGCGGGTTTTTTCCGTTAACGTTTAGGGTTTCTTCAGCTTCAGGTTTGTTTTTTACTTTGGTTTGTAGTACTTACTTATTAACCAGTAGAGTTTTGGTAAACGTGGGGTTTGTTCAGACGTGGTGCTTGGTAGAATGCGACTCGCGTCTCTGCCTGTCGGAGATTTTTTTTTCTTTTTTAAACCTTTTAAACCAAGAGAGTGTCTGACACTTTCTTGCTGTATTTCATAAAAAAAAAAAAAGGAAGTAGTGGTATAAAACTATATTACAAATGAATTAGCTACACACACACACACACACACACACCTGGTGTAAAAAAAAAAAAGAACAAAAAAAAATTCACACTGATCATAAACAAATTAAAAGTTACACAAAGAAAGTTATGTTGAGATGAAAACTCTTGTTCATTACATTTTACTTCATAATTGCAACCGCATGTGTTGTATTCATTGTTGCAAAACTTGTTCTGTATATAGTTCGTTTGTTATCGTGATCAAAACCATTGATCTGAAGCTTAATGCTGATGCTGTCATGTAAATAGTTTTCTAATCAGCAATAAATATAACAATTTCTGATCAACCCATATCAATTGGATGCTTAAAATAACATACCGGTTAAAGCCCCGCCCATTTCAAGACAACCCGACCCACTTCCAGGTTAAATCTTGCCCACTTCCGGGTTAGGCCCCGCCCAGTCCGAGTACAGATACAGATAATTCATATGGTTAACAGATACAGATACAGATACAGATAATGCTGTACTCGCTCATCCCTAATAATTACTAAATGAAACAATTTTATTTGCGCGCTGTTCGTAAACAGCAAAGCCCGCGCTGACTGACACGCTCTTGGGAGTGGGATTAGCGACTAAACATATTTCTAATGCTATGTTGTTATTAAAATGTTTATTTTCCTGCATATTTCGGTCAGTTGCGTTTTATATTCTCTATAAAACTGGTAGGTTTAGGTTTGGAGGTAGGTTAATGGGTCTAAAAATCTAAATCGCTTATTGATAATATGATTTTTTTTTTAAATGCATATTTGTTATACAATGGGTAGGTTTAGGTTTGAGGATAAGTTAAGGGGTCTAAAAATCTAAATTGCTTATTGATAAAATGATTAAAAAAATACATAGATAAAAATATCTTGATATAAAAGATTTTGATATAAACAATTTGTACGTCTAAAAAAATGTAAATACATCTAAATTGTGCATTTCAGCATCAATAAAAACTAACAAAAATGTATGTTCTGTGATTGTAAAGGTTACATATTAATACATAGGTATAAACACTTAGACCAGAATGACTAACCAGACTGATCTCGTTGCACATCATCTGAAATGTCGTTATGGTCATTCTGAAATGCAATGAAACGTTGGGTGGAAACAGTGCTTATTCGCACATGTTTTATGTAATATTCTAGTTTTGCGTAACAAGTTAAATTTGCAACTTTTGATGGAAATCCATCTATTGAGATGAATGGAAAGCTGTTTTCAGTCCTTACAATGAAAGCTTGATTTCAAATCAAGGTCATTATCACGTCTGTTTCCATTTTTCTCACTGTCACTGATCACTGGGCAGTTCTCCACCACAGATTGATGTGCTAATCTTGCCACATTTTACCTTTAAAACAGCTTGTCTCTGTTGACGCTGTGCTGTCTCTTCTCACCACTAGTGAACTTTTTACAAGAGCAGCTCTGGGGATGTTCCTGAACAGTGTAATATGGTGTTACGGCACTATCACTTCTATGTGATAGCCGTAAGGGCCATCTGAAGGAGTCTCATGGCTCATTTTCTTGCATCATCATTTTCATGTATGTTTAGTGCACTAGTACATTTTTAACTAAAGCTGCACTCCACCAGTATCTACTTAAGACTGTTACCAAAGAGTTTAAATCTAGTTTTTGAATGAATTGTGTTTGAATTCTGGAGAATCTCCAGCTTCATTTGTTTACAGTTCAGCGTCCAGGAAAGTGTAACTGCTCTGTTTATCACTAGCTTCCTAGGTGTTGCGCATCAGTTTCCATACTGTTACCCAGAAGTGTTCTGTCTCTTCCCACGTGCTACTTTTGGGAGATTACACAGAGACAGAGGCGGCTGCTGATGGGCTCCTGCACTCTAGAGACAGCAGCTAATGAAGCTGAAGTCTATACTCGTCAGCCGTGAAGCCAAACAGACTCACTCAGGGGACAGAGAGACGGAAACAAATCTCCTCTGGGGATAACTACACAAACTGTGAGGATGTTTTCCTTCAACTCTGATCTTGGACCAACTTCCCTTGTTTGGATCACACAGGTAACTGATGTAGGGAACCAAACACTGTCCTCGGATCAGTAAGAAAAAAATACACAGGTGGGAGATGATGGAGAGGGGAACATTTAAGCGCAAGGACGTCATAACATGGATTAATGAGGTCAGCAATCCAACGTGTGAGTGTCATGGGTAATACATGTATTATTCACTTGCCTGCATATTTTTTACAGCCACCTCAATAATCCACAGCTGGCACTTTACACAAGGTCTTCAAAAGTCATAATTTTGTTTGTTTTTAAGAGTCAGCAAAAGGTGTTTCACCTTCAGACAATGCTGTTTTTACACCTTACTAGGAAGTTGAAACTGGGAAAAGAATGGGCCAATGGATTGCAATGTCAAAGTCTCAGCACAAGTGGGTCCCTGATTCGAAACCACAAGCCAAGAGGCATTTATGTGTTAAGTTTGCTCCATTTCCTCAATCTCTGTGTGTGACTGGCCATGTTACCCTACACAGGAGAAGCGGTTTGGAGAATGGCTAGAGAAGCAATAACAATGTTAACTTGTCTTTACTCTATTCTATAAATACAAAGTTCTAATTGCTGCACGTATTTTAAAGTGTCCATATTATGCATTTTTGAAAATGAGCTTCCATGCAGTATGTAACACAGCTCTAAGTGAATGAAAACATCCTGCACATTTTTAAATATGAAAGTGCACCGTGTATAAAGTTAATGTCTCTCAAAAGAAAGAGTCGACTCTGAATCGTTTTTAAAATGAATCCCAAGCAGTTTCATGTTGACGTCAACTTGTTGCGCTCTCAGACCTGGGAAAACTTGAGCATCAGTCGATTTTCGCATTGGTCTGAATGAAAATGCAAATTCATTCTTTGCCACTTAGTGCTACTTTTGGAGTGTTACAAATAGTGGTTTCCCCACAACACAGCATTGCGCTCACAAATGCTGTTTGTGACGAGTGGGGCGGGGCCGAGAGCCGTGGGAACGGAGCGAGGCCGGTGGAGTAAATGATAATGAACGACACCTGCGCCACTCACCGGTCTCGAGTCCCACGGAGGAGCTTCGGAAGGAATAAAAGGAGGAGTGACAACAGTAGAAGACGAGAGAGGACCAGGCCTGGAATTTTAGTTTGTGTTTTGTGTTCGGCAGTCATCCGTGAGGGGCTGCCGCTTTTCATTTGTGTTTGTTTATTTTATTATTAAATGTATTAAATGTTCGCCAGTTCCCGCCTCCTTCTTCCCGTATCTATCAACTTCATTACATTGGTGTCGAAGCCCGGGAGGAAGGAGGGACACGCTGTCAGAGAGCCCTCGCTGCTGAGGGGGATCGCGGTGCTGAGGAGATCGGACAGCAGGAAGAAGCGGAGACCGCTGGTTGCTGCCCGAGGCGGTGGTGCTGGAGCAATGGAAGAGCAGGTGGGACGGAAGGCTCGCTGCCGTGCTCCTGGGACGAGGAGGGGTGGCTGCCGTCCGAGAGGGAGCGGAGGAGTCGGCGCCGTCCGCCAGTGGGCCGGAGCCTGCTGCCATCCGCCAGGTTGCTGGAGGAGCAGGGAACGGGGGACTCGCTGCCGGCTGCCCTCGACCGGAGGAGCCATCGCCGTTCGCCAGGAGGCGGATGAGCATCGGGCCGTCCACCAAAGAGGTCCAGTACCATCGCATGGCACCGCGAGTGAGCCGCTCAGCTGGTTGAGGACCGAGCGGCAGTGTGTCCGGGAACCGGACCGAGATTTTTATTATTTTTTTCTCTCTCCCCTCTCTCGTCTCTGTCACTCCTCATCCTTCCGTCTCCTTGTCCCTCGCCTCGTCTGTCCTTACCCCCATGTACGCCGCGGCCACCCTGACGGGCTCCCCCCAGGAGAGGGGGGAGGGGGGGAGTAGAGCGCAGTCTCGGGAGTACCCCCCGGCCTGCGAGGAGCGATGGGGGTATGTGACGAGTGGGGCGGGGCCGAGAGCCGTGGGAACGGTGCGAGGCCGGTGGAGTAAATGATAATGAACGACACCTGCGCCACTCACCGGTCTCGAGTCCCACAGAGGAGCTTCGGAAGGAATAAAAGGAGGAGTGACAACAGTGGAAGACGAGAGAGGACCAGGCCTGGAATTTTAGTTTGTGTTTTGTGTGCGGCAGTCGTCCGTGAGGGGCTGCCACTTTTCATTTGTGTTTGTTTATTTGTTATTAAAGGGTTAAATGTTCGCCGGTTCCCGCCTCCTTCTTCCCGTATCTATCAACTTCATTACATTGACTAAAATTCCAGGCCTGGTCCTCTCTCGTCTTCCACTGTTGTCACTCCTCCTTTTATTCCTTCCGAAGCTCCTCCGTGGGACTCGAGACCGGTGAGTGGCGCAGGTGTCGTTCATTATCATTTACTCCACCGGCCTCGCTCCGTTCCCACGGCTCTCGGCCCCGCCCCACTCGTCACACTGTTTTATTATTATTATTTTGTTATCACTGCAGATTAGCATCACGCAAAGGAGGGATTTGGAAAAATTAATCGTTGAGCGAATCGTTTGTGAGTCGTTGCGCAACTAAGGTAAAAAGATAAATGCATATTATAAGACAATGAAAGTGTATTTTTTACCTTGCCTGCATGCCAATCTGTTGTTGGGGACTCCCAAAACCAAAATAGTATCATTTCATAACCCATAATAGGGTCACGTTAAGGGTAGGGTTAAAACAGACAAATTATCATACAAGAACAACACAAAACAACCATGGTTGAGGTTTTTTTTAAGCAAGTTGAAGCAAGTTTTAATTGTGCAGAGTTGAAAGAACAGAGGGCTGTTTGAGTGCTGTATCTCTCACTCCTCCACACATAGAGTACAGTAGTTTAAAACAGAAAATACAGGGTTCTGCACCTCCAAAAGATGATTTGTCACAAGCATTTCCACATTTCTTCTCTAGGACACACATAAAAAGCTGTAAAATGCTGTAAACCCCAACATTTCCAATCCGGACCCTCGCAGCACCTCAATGTAAACCAGAGTTGTAATAAAACAAAACGATGGATTCTCAGTCGAATTCAAACAGTACTAACAAGGGCAGATTACAGTGTGACTGACATCTATCTTGTTCGATCTGATGCTCAGTCCAGTGAGTGAAAAATACAAGCAATAAGACAGAGAATGATGCAACCTAGTTTGTTTAAAGAGGTTAGCAGATAAGCAAGGCTGGGTTCGGGATACGTTTGATGGCAATTCTTGACTTCGGTGGATTCCCTGCAGTGGATGCGGTGATCTGTCAGTGTCTCCGGCACTTGGAGATTATCCCGTCTCTTGTAGCATCGCCATTATTGCTAAAGTTTCCAGCAGATTTCAAGAAAATGTCTCCCCTACGATCCCTTCTCTAACCCACAGCTGGCTAGAAAGGTTTAGACACATGCAAAATGTGGCTGTAGTACTACGCGCTCAATGAATGGTGAGGTTCTTTTCTCGGTGAGCCAAATTCTATCACGCCTCATTTCTGAGCCCTTAACCCGATTAGCTTGCAATGAAGGGCGAAAAGGAGAAAGCAGACAGCTGAATAATTGGAACAAGACCGATGTAAATCACTTAAGTGCAGGATAGAATCAAAGCTGTTGAAAGGAAACGAGAAATATTCTGTTTAAGATATACAGCTGCAATACACAGTCCTCTATTCATTTAGTCTCTATGTCGAATAATATTATGTTCTAGTTGTAGTACAGTATCTATGACATCAGTATGGACCACATCTGCTCCGTCATATATTCCATCAAACTCTTAAACGGGCTTCGAATTCCCAGCATAGTTGACATGCCATGCGAGAGAGAGTAAGGATTGAAAAGCCTTTAGGGGAAGCAGAATGAGGCCATGCTTAAAATGGGCCATAAAAATGAAAGAGGGACAAATGAAGGCGGTCTTGTGGGTACAAAGAGTTAATGAGAGGTAGAAACAAAAGGAAAAACCAATGGGGTTGGAGTCAAATTATTTAATTTTTTTTACTTTTTGCATTTGACCATAAATGGCACAACCGAATTTTGACTATGTAAATTGGCCCATTGGTTTGTGAAGGTAACTTTCATACAAAGCTGAGCCTTAGCAAAAAGATGTTCTCCTTCAAATAGAAAAATAGGTTACATTCCAATAATAATTAATATAGCATTAATTAGATTGAGACAAGTGACTGAAGCGTAGATAGAGGCCTGGCTTTTCAGAGCAGGTCAGTGTGCCACATGCAGATTTTAATGCAAGGAAAAAAGTGAATGCCCGGAAGTTGTGCACTGGGGATTCAGAGTTACTATTAATGGCAAATGATCGTGTGCATTTTTGTTTCCCCCTCACATCTTACAAGGGTTTCTCTTGTCTGATCTCTCCAGCATCTTCAATTCTGTGGTTGTGTGTTGGGAAGCGCAGGCAGTCAATACTGTGTATGCGCCTCGGCTCACGTTACCACTACTGCAACATGATAGCGTATCCTGATCCTGTCCGATGACTGGCTAAACTGATCAATGTCTTCATTTCAGTGGCCAGTGGCACTCGCTCTTCGTACTATTCTGATCAGATGAGGGAGAGACAGGGAGAGACAGGGAGAATGGGATCGATTGTAAGGACGAGGGAAAAGTTTCTTGCCAGCAAATGCATTGCATTTAGACATCTATTCCATTGGCAGAAGCTTTTATTCTTCTGTGTAGACACTTTATAAAGCAGCGCATCCTGTTTTCTTCCAGGTCCTCTTGTCTTTTTGATTCCTTGTGCTGACCGCAAGTGCATCAATAATTCAGGTTGGTAAGGAAATCGCATACCTTTTAGGTTAAGGTTATTTTGACTAGAACAGGCGGTGTTGTTCCAATTGTGCTAATGTTTGTAAGTTGTCACCGTTTTGACATCACCTTGGGAGTCAAGTACCAGCTGACGTACGGTTTCCATCAACTGAAACCGAACCAAACGTGAGATTTAGTCCCATGCTACACTCAAAACCACAGAGAGAAACGGAAAGAAGAGACAAGAGAAGTTGTGAGGCGGACGCGTGCGCTGTGCTTTTCTGAAGCGACTGTCATGTGCTGATGTGCTGTGCTTACTCTATGTGTGAAAGAAGATGATTTGTTTTTGTTCGGGGGGGGTAGATATGTGGCTTTAGGAGAAGCAGAGGGGAGACTAGATACGTTTCATGCTCGATTAAGTTAAGCTTCTCTCTCTTTCACTTGCTTTCTACCCCTCCTCATATTTTCTTCCTAAAGCATGTGTAAGATGTCCTAATTGTTCAAGTGTATCTACTTCTTCTTCTTTTGAAAGCGTCTGAACTGGTTCTGGATGGCGAGGGCTGCTTTCTCCGTCTCCGGGGCTTCCAGGTCGATATCGATCTCTTCCTCCTGCTCAGGTTTTCCCGCAGAGTCAGATGCCTTCTCTAGAACACAATGACCAAACCATCGAATGAATCCACTCATCAGAACACCCTTGTGAAAAATAAGTCAACTTTAGCATACTTTCAGCATATTAAGAGTACTTACTATGTAAATAATATACTTAGGTTCTACTTAAGTGCATTCAATATAAATTTAAACAATAATAAACTATAATTAAACTGAAATTAAGTATATCTGTCACACATTAATTGCACATTTGTAATGATGAAGTTGCAATGTATTATATTTCAAATATATTCACTTTTAAAATATAATATTGAATAACACACTACTAGTATTAAAAGTATGCTGCAAGCAGTGTTGGGGGTAACGCATTACAAGTAACGTGAGTTACATAATAATATTACTTTTTCAAGTAACTAGTAAAGTAACGCATTACTTTACGAGTTACTTTTTTCCATTGATTGACTGACAGTGCACTGTGTGAACATGATCTTACTTTAGATCTAATCTAGACTAAATATGAATGTGTATTAATTCATCCCACTCGCAAAAACAGATTCAGTATTCATCAAAATGAATTAAAACAGTGAAATGCAAACTCAGAATATGAAGCAAACCTGCAATAATTACATGTTAAACAACACAAATATATCTATTCTCATTTTATTAACCGATGTGTTTGCTGCTGACCTTTGATGATCCAGTTCAACCATACTAATAAGCAAAAAAGACTTTAGATAAACTAACAATTGTGCTTCGTTGTTTGTTTTTTATTGCTGAAGAGTGTTGATCTTCTCCTGTGTTCTTCTGTACAGACGTGATTTACTCTTCCTTCAGTCTGAGGTTTATTCATTACACTTTTTGGTGTGAAAGGCTTTTACATTTGCTATAAATATAACTTCTTGTATTAAAAACAAACAATCAAGCCCTGCTCATATTTAAAAAGGAACGCAAAAGTAATGTAATGCATTCATTTCCATAAAAGGTAACTAAGTAACGTAATTAGTTACTTTTTTAGGGAGTAACGCAATAGTGTAATGCATTACTTTTAAAAGTAACTTTCCCCAACACTGGCTGCAAGTACCTTAGTACTTCAACATAAAAATAAGTGTACTACTATAACACACAAGAAAATATGATAAAATAATGTTCTAAATTTTAAATAAAACTTTAACCTGGCATTATTTTAAAGTGCAACAATTTTAAATAAAACTTTAATCTGACATTATTACAAAGTGCACTTTTTAAATATGTTCTTAAGTGTTTAAAGAAAGTCATGCAAGTGTCTTCTTTAACGTCACTTAAGAGGCCTTTTATCTAGTACTTTATTTTACTTGCAAGTATAGTTTTTATTTATTTATTCTTTAAATATACTTTAAACAGTTGAAGTGCGCTACATGTGCACATTCAGAGCAGTTAAGAATGCTTTTTTTCACAAGGACACACATGTGCCTATGCAAAACTGTCTGTAATGATGCTGTGTTGTTTATGAATGGATGGTAGGTGGCTTACTCTCTGAACCCCTCTAATAATTGAAAAGTAAATAGAGTCTAAATTACAGCTCGATTGCCCCAGAATTTGACTGTGAATGTGAAAGATGAGTGGAGAGTTAGACAGACCTTTGTTGTCTGTGGCGGAAGTTTGGCTGCTGTTGGCCTCCCCTGTGTGTCCACGCTGGAGGGCAGAGAGACAGAGAGAGAAGGTCAGACACACGCCGGCCATTTACTTTCTGCTTCGGGCAACACGCACTTGTTTGAGATCAAAACTGCAAACGCTCCCAAGTGTTGCCCTTTGCTCAACAGTGCTGTAGGTCCTGCATTTTCTTTTTTGCAAACCAGGCCTGCGGAGGATGTTTAAAGGGATAGTTTCAACCTCTATCATCATTTATTCACCCATATGTCACTTTAAACCCATGTGACTGAAGCAGCTCTTTTCCATAAAACAAAAGCATGCAATGACCAGAGGATATCAAACTTTAAAAAGTGGCATAATAGTAGGATTCAGCGGATACAATCCTATAAAGCTGTGCTTCACTGATAGTGTAATGCTGCTCAGTCCTCCTGAGAGGCACCTAATTATGAGTTTGAATCATGTGCATTGTAAGTGGTTTTGTTCGGAATGAAATGAACTCAAACGTTTATATTTTCATCTTTTAATTTTAATTTCCTGACAAAGACAGAAAGCGCTTTTTTTATCACTAATGCAACATAATGAAGAGTAAATGATGCACATTTGGTGTTTAATTGAGGCTTTTTCTGTGTGTTTTTACAAAAGCAATCTACTAAATGCAACTATAAAGCATGAATATATTATAAGCATTAACATACATCTCTGTAAAGCTGCTTTGAAACAACATGTATTGTGAAAAGCACTAATTGACTTGCATTTATCATTTTCATGGGAAATAATGAGGTTTAGCTGCATAAACCAGCTAAATGAGTAATGTTTCTGTGATCTTTATGTCTATTCTTAATAAATAGTACACAAAATGTGTATCCAATTGACATCCTTAAAAGACCAATGACCACCACCGCTTGTGCATTGTAGTACATTTTACAGATATCTAAGAACATACGGTAGCTTTGTGTGAGGAACAAGTCTATTTAGCCAATCCACTCGATTGGCTCTATGACTCTCTCTCCTCTCCACCTGTAGCTGGTGTGTGGTGAGCGCATACACTTGATTGGCTCTATGGCTCTCTCTCCTCTCCACCTGTAGCTGGTGTGTGGTGAGTGCATACACTTGATTGGCTCTATGACTCTCTCTCCTCTCCACCTGTAGCTGGTGTGTGGTGAGTGCATACACTTGATTGGCTCTATGACTCTCTCTCCTCTCCACCTGTAGCTGGTGTGTGGTGAGTGCATACACTTGATTGGCTCTATGACTCTCTCTCCTCTCCACCTGTAGCTGGTGTGTGGTGAGCGCATACACTTGATTGTCTCTCTCCTCTCCACCTGTAGCTGGTGTGTGGTGAGCGCATACACTTGATTGGCTCTATGACTCTCTCTCCTCTCCACCTGTAGCTGGTGTGTGGTGAGCGCATACACTTGATTGGCTCTATGACTCTCTCTCCTCTCCACCTGTAGCTGGTGTGTGGTGAGTGCGTACACTTGATTGGCTCTATGACTCTCTCTCCTCTCCACCTGTAGCTGGTGTGTGGTGAGAGCATACACTTGATTGGCTCTATGACTCTGTCCTCTCCACCTGTAGCTGGTGTGTGGTGAGAGCATACACTTGATTGGCTCTATGACTCTCTCTCCTCTCCACCTTTAGCTGGTGTGTGGTGAGCGCACTGGTGTCGTTGTCCTGCGGCAGCAGTCGCATCATCCAAGTGGATGCTGCACACTGGTGGTGGTTGAGGAGAGACCCCCCCTCCACATGATTGTAAAGCGCTTTGGGTGTAAAGCAATTCACAATAAAGCGCTATATAAATGCATCATAAATGGAATATAGCCCTAACTGTATGCCTTCACTGAATGAAAAAATAAAATAAAATAAAAGATCAGCGTAAACATGCTAAACATCCTCTTACAATGAACTGCTGTATCATTGCAATTAATGCAGTAAAAAGTGCGTTGCACACTGATGCCTTACTGCTCAATAAAAAAAAAAATAGTACATATATACATGTAGTCTGCTGTGTAACAGCAGTATAGTCATTTGCCTCCCCCATAATCTAACTGCAGTTCACTACAGTGCAAATACTGTAGGACTGTGTGGTATATTTGTGATATATTTATAACAGTGTACTACATTTGCAGTTTAGGGCAGTATTTACAACCAAAGTTCAGTATTCAATTCAATTAAAGTTTATTTCTATAGCGCTTTTCACAATACCAATCATTGCAGTATAACAAACTTATGAAATGTAACTCTCAAATGCAGGACAAATGCAATGAATCGTACAGCAGCAGGTTTTCATATCTGTGCTGCAGTTACTGATAAATACGCCAGTATTCAAATTGCACTTAAGTGCTGTAGTAAAGTTAAAATTGCAGCTATGCTATTCTGGTCAGCATCTGTGTGACTCTTACACACATACATGATTTATATGCAGCCTCTCTAATGTGTTCCAGTTAATAGTTAGTCCAGACGTCTTGAGTTGCTGATGTTGAGGTGTTTAATGCTAGGCACATTCACATACCAATTTTTTACTGTTAGTGCAACTTTCAATATCTGACAGCAATTTGCTTTATGAAATACTTCAGATTCCCTTTCGAAGGGAACTCTACGCTGCGTCCTCTAGAGGTCGCTATGGGAAGGCCTTCAGCGTGACCGGTGTCTGAAGCATGAATGAAAAAACGCAATGCACTTGACATTGGCAGGTGGAAGCCTATGACGTAAGCAAATGAGCGTCTGCGGGAATAAAAGGACACCTGTGGAACACATCATCCTCTTTTTTGTCTTCTGTTTCTGAAGTGTGAGTATTGTGAAAAGTTTTATGAAGTGTGCCGATCCGTTTCAGAGCTTTTTGAAACCAGATGACACACAACCCATGCGTTATGTGTTTGGGATAAACTAAGAGCACGAGCGCTCGGTTCTCGAGGGAACGGAGTGCGTTCGGTTCGTTGTGAGCTTTTCTCTTTTGAAAGCTCCACTCTCGTTTTCCCTTTTCTCAAGATAATTTGATCAATCATCTGCCCCCCGCGGCTCGGGTCCAGCCGTTGTTGAGACAGCAATGACACTGAGATCGGGGGGATCGCAGATGGAGCTTGCTGACGAGTTTCAGAGAGGAATTAATCTCTCGCGCTCGTCGGCGGCTGATGAGAGTGAACTGGAACTTCCGGGAGAGCAGGAAGTTTAATCTAAGTTTTATTTCTGAGCTTTCTCAGCCTGTCTGTTAGGGAGTAATATGCGCATACTCTTTCTAGAGCCTCACTAGATGTTTATAGCGTCGAGTGTAGAGGTCTCTGCTCAATCTAGAGAGTTGCTTTCCTGAGACCTCCTCTCTGAGAGCCATACTCTAAGAGGTTTTGACTCTAGATCTGCTGGGCATGGAGTCTGTGAATTAGAAATCCAGCTATTCGGACAATCATCCCACAGCATGGTGGTGTTGGTATAGCGCCCCCATAGCAAACCCTAGGGGACGCAGCATAGAGTTCCCTTCGAAAGGGAATGTCTCAGGTTACATATGTAACCATGGTTCCCTGAGAATATGGAACGAGACGCTGCGTCTCTTGGCCATGCTTCGGGCATTCCTGTCTGCGTCCACTTTGAAAAAAAGAGGATGACGTGTTCCATAGGTGCCCTTTTATTCCCGCAGATGCTCATTTGCTTACGTAATAGGCTTCCACCTGCCACTGTCAAGTGCATTGTGTTTTTTCATTCATGCCTTAGACACCGGTCACGCTGTCATTCCCATAGCGACCCCTAGAGGACGCAGCGTCTCGTTTCCTATTCTCAGGGTACCATGGTTACATGTGTAACCTGAGACATTTTGTTGCAGTTGTATGTAAACTGTAAAAAAAAAAATATAGTGTTCATCCCGCCATTTATCACTGTGATTGAAATGGGGTAAATAAAACACTTTTTCAGTGCTAGTGTGGTCATTTTTATGCAGTATTACTGTAGTTTTGCCCATAGCACATGTGTGGTACTTCAGATGAAGTAGAAGTGCAGCTGTCAGCATTGTTATACTGCGTCCAATTTACCACATACAACTGCAATCATTTGTTTGTTTGTTTAAGGGATAAGGGTCTCTTTTGTTTTTCATGGAAGAAATATACTTACTGTTTGAAATGACATGAATGTGCGTAAATTATAATCGTAAACTATTGCTTTACTAATAGTCAAAAAGTGTATTTATTAGGATAAAGAATCTTTGGATAAAGAATAATATTATAATATACATTATAAAAGAATACTGTTGTTTAAAGGGACTTATATTTCATCATATATGTAGGGAATAATTGACGATGGGCAGTTGAATTATTAGAAAACAAATATTTTTCTAACAATTCAATGGCCCGAAGTCAATTATTCTGCTTATACACTTAAAAATAAAAGGTGCTTAAAAGTTTCTTAACAGCGATGCCATTAAATAATGATTTTTGGTTGCACAAAGAACCATTAATTCAACCATCTCTTTCTTACCTTTTTATAAACTGAAGAACCTACTTTCGCCACAAATAACCTTTTGTAAAACAGAAAGGTTCTTTATGGAACCATTTAGACAAAAAAGGCTCTTCAATGGTATTGTGAAGCACCTTTATTTTTAAGAGAGTACTACAGTTACCACACCTCAATATATTGATCAGATGATATTCCAGGGCATTCGTCCGGTTTTGGTACTTAAAATGCTATTGCGAGTAGGATTGATTTCTTCTGCATCCCATCTGACGCCTCTGTTGCTAATTCCAAGACGTCATTTTAGACCTAGTAACAAAGGCTTGAGCCGTTGATAACAGATTAATTCAGCTAATAACTAAGTTATGAGAGAGAGAGAGAGAGAGAGAGAGAGAGAGAGAGAGAGAGAGAGAGAGAGAGAGAGAGCATGTGAAATACTCTGTGTCTCTTTGTGTATTCGGCAGCAGCATCTCTACTAAAAGTGAAACTTTAGGTTAATTTTCTTCATGAACAATGCGTTGTTATTACCTCGCTTGTGAGAAATGTCATGTCAAGTTTTAATTTGCTAAACTATCTTACTGATAAAATCGTCAGAGTAGCGCTAACAACATTAGCGCGTAGCCTATATTTCCATGTGTGCGTCTGTAAGGGAGAGACCGGGAGAAATAGAGTATGTGATTTCAGTGCATAATAAAATGTAATTTTGTGGCAAAACATAGAAATGATTTGTCATTTTTATTATATTGTTTACTGTATGTATTTGTTTGGCCAGAATCATTGTGGGTTTTGGTTATTGCTGTTGTAAGACCTTTGAAGTAATTTGGCGAAGAGATATGCACATGTAATGCGATCAAGATCAAGACCATTCAAGCATAACAGCTTGTAATATAAATTTGTTTTAGGGTGGTGAATGCGTTAGTCCTAAGAAAGCAAGATCGTATAGAATCATCTGTAGTGAACGATTACAGTAATATGAATACTTCAAAGCTTTTTCGTATAGAAATGTATATAAAGACATACATAATTATCTCATTTTATCATCAGTGTTCATATGAGTCATGAGTGTCGCCTACATTTCAGTTTGTATTTATCATATTGGCATGACTCACTGCATGTACTGTAGTAATGCCCGTTTTGTAGAAATCCAGTGAAATATATATAGCTAAGTTTACATATGAAAGGATATTCCTCTCATTTATGTTTTATTTGGATCACAAACCAAAAGATCAGAGATCATACCAAATGAAAACCAAGGCTGTTTTATATTATGAAACATTTAAACAAAAAACATTTTTTTAGAAATCTGAATGGATGAGCCAAAATACAAGCAACCTAATCGCAAATCAGTTAAATGATAAAACAATGTGTTTACCCTGTCAAAAACAGCTATTTTTCGACAGCTAAAGAGCAAGTCGTTTTGTAGCATTTTCCTTTAAATGCAAATTTGCTCTGCTGACCCCGCCCCTCTCTTCCGAGCTGCTCTCAGAGGGACTGTCTACTTTAGTCGCATTCATCGTGAAACTTGCTAAATAGCATGTTATTAGCAAAGGCGATTTGCAAAGATTCATAAAATAACCTTATACTCACTTCTTCTGGAGGTGAAGCTGGATCACGAATGATTGAAACAAACATAGACACATTTAGGTAGATTGGGGGTGCATGCTCTTCAGAAACAAATGTAACCCACTGTGTCTTCAGCGGCTCAGATGTAGGGAGTAAATGACGACTCCCATGTTCATTATTACATCCAACAACAGAACACCTCAATCGCTTAGGAGACATTCTTGCCTACACCTGCTCCGGCGGTGAAGCAATGGCGGAGTGATGACAGCTCTCTCAGGTCGGGTCTAAGGTAAAACATCAGTCCAGTCTGTGCTGAAACGCTACTGTCAATCAAACTATCGTGGGAGGGGCCTGTCTGTGTGATGTCACACAGAAGGAATCTGAGATCGCCTCAATTTGAGAAAGGGGAAATTATTTAAGAAGATTTTTTTTTTTTTATCATTATACACATTTCAGTTCAAACAACTTGTAAAAGTGCATGTGGCATCTTATTATCCCTTTAAAGGGGTCATGAACTGCCTTTTGTATTATTGTGTTCTGTTCTGTGAGGTCCACATAAAATGTCATCAAGATTCTTACATAAAATATATATATATATATATATTAGGGCTTTCAGTCGATAAAAATAATCGCACATTTGTATTTATTCTAAATGTACCTTAAATGAATACTTATGTTTTTAATCAAGTTTTTAATACTTTAATCAACATGGGCATTGGGGCATGGACAAATATGGATGCTTTATGCAAATTTATGTTTTTTATAATTGAAACCATAGTCAACACAGAGCATGAAGACTTGACATGTTTCAAAGGTCATGGATGTTTTTCAAAGAACATGTTCATGTCTATTAGACACATGAAAAAAGAAATACAAGGTTCCCATTACTTATCTTCCTTTGCACTGAGCAATTTACTTACACAAACCTGTTTACATTTTTGCGAGACAAGGCAGCTCACTTCTTCTGAACATGCAAAATGTACATAGCCTCTATTGTGTTTACCTCTCTGTGCCCACATACTGTATTTTGATGCAGCTAAATTCTCAATAAAACCGTTTTCATTGATATATTTTATTGTTTCTGTTGTCAGACAATGGAATGAATATGACAAAGTGATTGAAACGCAACCCATTAAGACTACATAACTACTAAATAAAACGTCCAATAAAGTTTGGACGTTTTTTTTTTAGGGAAAAAAAAATAGCTGAAGGGGTCTGCAATGTTGCTAAGTTGGCAACACCGTGCATCTCCATTTCTCCAACTACGGGTTGGGCCACGGGTCAAAAAGAAAATACATGCTGCGTTAATCGCGCGTCAATAAAATTAGTGCCATTAAAAGGAATTTGCGTCAACGCGTTATTAACATCCCTTCCAAGAGGCTAATCTGAACAAAAACAAAAAGATAAAGACAATATCATATAATATATGTTATTTCGGCTATACTTGCATCATATAAAACAAGAGAAGCAATATAATATCTGTTTAACTAAAAGTGCTGCTCCTCAGCTGCCTGCTGCGCGCTGATCCGAGCTGAGGCACAGAGAGAGAGAAACAGAGAAAGAGAGTGGTGTGTGACCTTGCGCTCACGGGGAGGTACCGGCAATTCTCAGAGACTGCTTTTTTGAAGGAGAAAAAAGTCGGGTTTGGGCGCTTTTTTGAAGGGAAAAAAGTCACTAAGGGGTCAGCAATGTTGCTAAGTTGGCAACACCGTACATCTCCATTTCTCCAACTATTGGGTTGGGCCACGGGTCAGACAGAAAATACGCGCTGCGTTAATCGCGTGTTGATAAAATTAGTGCCAGTAAAATTTATTTGCGTTAACGCATTATTAACTTTGAAAGCACTAATATACATATATATATATATATATATTTATATTAGAAGTAACAGACTATTGTCTGTTCTGTTTTGACTCCTGTCATCAGAAGTTCAGAATGCTCTGTTTGAATAGTTGTTGCGGATTGTATACTTGGAAGTAAATGCCCACTGCTATGATTGGCTAATATATGGTATGTTTGACAGTCAACATCCTTCAAGGATGGACGCTGCTGTGATTTAGGTTTAAAACGCATAAATACTCAGTACATTCTATTTAACAGACATAGCAATATTGGCCACGTAATAAAAACAGTTACTCACACTTGTGTTGTACAATATAGTTGCACAGCATCGTCTTTTATTTTCAATCTTTCTGAAAATCACGCGTCAGATTGTGCCTTGTTTGAAAACCAATCCGCAGTTAAATGAAGTGAACGAAGGACCGAGTTACTGACATGGCCTGGCTCGGTGGGCGGGGCTAAACAGGTAGTGATGTGGAGTCGGTGGGCGGGGCTAAACAGGTAGTGATGTGGAGTCGGTGGGCGGGGCTAAACAAGCAGTGCTGTAGAATTGATGTGGAATCGGTGGGCGGGGCTAAACAGGCAATAATTTTGAAGCAGGCGTTGATCTTCCTTTGCGGAGGCGGTGCTTATCCTCAACATCATAGAGTAAAACATTCCACAATCTGTCATTTTGGCAGAATGGCTTCAATATATATAATTTTTAGACTAACGAGAAAGTCTTGAATTCTGAAAATTACAGGATTTACTTATAGTACAATGACCTCTAAAATGTCCAAAAATCAAGGAAATTTTGGTTTCTGAGTTCATGACCCTTTACGTTGCAAAACCTCTTGGCAGCTGTAAAATCTACGATGCCTAAACAATATATATTCTGAGTAGAATATAGTTTTATGATATATAAATTATATATCATCCTGCACAACCCTTGATTTCTCCCATTTAAATAAATAAATAAACATTGAGATGTCCAATGTCATCAAAAGGCTGAAAAGTACCAATACATTTATCAAGGTAATATTCTCTAGTAGTCACTCAGCCAATCTCTCAAGACATCATTGTAAATTCTGCAGAGGAAAAACATGGCAGGAACAAAATGTACCAAGACAAGGAGCGGGAACTCAGATATTGAGTCAGTGTTGTAGTTGCCAATCCCCATCAACATCTCAGCAACCCCCATCAACATCTCAGCAACATTGCCACAATGTTGCCGTAACGTCACGTGACTGCAGCCGTTCACCGTAGAATGGAGATTTGCAGTGGAGCAGTGAAGCCCTCTAACGCATTTGTTTTTATTCACCTCCTCTATCTTTCTCCCATCCTCTGCCTGGAGCGATGGGAGTTTATTCACCACTTTTCCCTTCCCATTTAAAAGAAAGACAGCGGAAGAGACATCTATGGAGCGGCTGCACCACACGAGGCAGAAAGAGAGGAAAGAGACATCTGTGTTTGGGGTGAAATGCGGCTGAAAGACGAGATGAATTAAATGAAGAGGGAGGGAGAAATCTCAGGGGACGGAGGAGGGAAAAGCAAGGTCACAAATAGCATGAAAGAAAGACAGGAGAGGAAAAGCAGCCCACGCAATTAACGCCTTCGCACCCTGCCTCGCGTCCATTCACCGACTCTCTCTTAACATCCTGCCCCTTTATTCTCTTTCTGTGTCTCTCGGCTGATTCGGCAATAAAGATCTGTTTTTTTCATTCCGTAAGAACTGCAGTTGGAGAACAGGTAAAATGATGGAGGGAGTGGGAGAGAAAGTGTTCCTTCGAGAGAGAGAGAAAGAGAGAGAGATAGACGCCTGTGAGACAGAGACAGATTGCAGCATTTAAGTGCCGCCCCAGGGAGCTGCTGTAGGTTGAGAGGGGAGGAAGAGAGAGAGAAAAAAGAGAGAGAGATCAGGAAAACCTGCAGAAGTTGAAGTTGCCATTGACGCAAACGCTGCTCGAGTGTTTCCATGTGTGTGGCTCTTTCTCCAGGCCCTTTACATTTCTGCGCCGCATGTTGCATTCGCTCTCTCTCTGATTGTCTCTATTAGGGCTTAGCGTGTGATGGGCGGTTTATATGAGATTGTGCTGTATGGGCTGCTGTTTATACTGCGGTGGTGGGCAGGACCGCATTGACTTCTTTGGGACGCATCCCACTCATGTACAAAAAGAACTTCCTCACAGCACAAAATAGAGTTTGGTTCTCCAACAGTCATTGTAGGATATTATATATTTTACAACAGTTCTAAATATAATGTATCACTATGTTTCTAGTAGGGATGTCCCAACCATTTATTTTATTTTTTATTGATTGGTATCAGCTCTACAAAGCCCAATCCACTGGTGATTTATCAGCTGTCCTGTCAGTGTCGTGCAATAGGTGGCGCTTTCAACAGTCCACTGCCATTAAAAAGGGGAAGAAAATTAGGTTTATGTAATTTGTGTAAGGAATCACGCTGCAGTAATTTATTTACTGTTTACTTTTATCGACCGTCAGACTATCTAGACGTCGTTGTCATAATGTGTTGCTGTTAGGGGTGGGACAATAAATCTATATGGCGATATATCGCGGTTATTCTCCATGCAATACGAGAATTGATATCTGGCACCAAATATCAATATTTTAATTAATACTGCAAGGTGCAATAAATAGATTTCCCTGTTCACAGCGTCTAAAAATGTGTGGAAATCGCAGCCGCGCCATTTACAGCTTCTTTCCAAAAGCGCTCTGACTCTGAGCAACCATGAACCGCGTTCTCTATGAAGATGGGGAAGCATGATGATCCGAAGGATAAACAGATTTCCAGCCACTGTATTTTACTGTTATATATACATTTATGGAGATGAAAACTAGCTGCCCCAGAACAGCTATCAGCGTGGACCATAGTTCACGTTATTATTGCAGAGTGCATATTCAGTCCGTGAGTAGCCTCTCCGCTCAGATCACAGCTGGATTATTTCCCTTATACTGTATATGAGTGAGAGAGATGCCGGTGCGTTCAGGTCTATGTGAACAACACGGGATGCTCTCCCTCTCTCAAATATTACAAGTGCACGTTATGCAGTCTGAACAGTGGGCACCGACCGGCAGAAACATAAATCTGCACCCTGCACCAACAAGGACGAAACAAAATCTTGTCAGAGCCATAATGTGGTGCAGAAGTATGCAGTGGGTGTGCTTGCCGCGTTTCTACATTTGAAATAACGAGCCTGAGCGCGCAAGACCCGATGTGATTGTAAATGGACATTTCTTTGTGTGGGGCTCCGCTTTTATGACAAGAGTAGAAAAGTTGAGAAATCACTCAAGGTAAACTTAGAAATGTACCAGGTTTACATTATATCTATCTATCTATCAATCAATCAATCAATCAATCAATCAATCAATCAATCAATATATCTATCTATCTATCTATCTATCTATCTATCTATCTATCTATCTATCTATCTATCTATCTATCTATCTATCTATCTATCTATCTATCTATCTATCTATCTATCAATCAATCAATCAATCTATCTACCTAGTTTGATAAGCAGTTAAATGTGTTTGATTACACACAGAGAAAAATAAAAGTGTAAGCTTTTAATAAGTCCAGAAATAAAATTATTAATTTAGCCTACTCAACATGTTACAATTGATTTACTGAACAAGTATGTTGTTGCTGTTTTCTAACAGTTTGGACTTGAATAAAGAAAGAAACACGCATTTTGTTTAGGCATTTTGTTTAGACATGTATCATTATAGGATTTTATAGAAATATTTTGATTATCGCAGAATCGCTGTACCGTGATATTATCGTTATCGTGACCTATGTACCATGATTATATCGTATCGTGAGGTACCCTGCGATTCCCACCCCTAGTTGCTATGCGTCTTGCTTTGGACTTGACTGATAGACTGGCATTCACAAACTTTATGCTTTCGAACCTTATCTCAACTCTTTTTCCTTTTATGATGCAATTAATCTGCTTATTGTACATATAAAATACTAGAAGTTTATATCAGTAGTCCCATTTTAATAATTGTGACCACACAGTTGGTTCCCAATTTCTATCACTGCAAGATGTTTAGATCTACAAATGTTTTTATAAAGTGTGTGCATATAGAGAGAAATTGATATTAGTGATGATAGATGCCCCTGCCCCTGAAAAAGTCTATGCACAACCCCAAATAGACTGGATTGATTTTAATAACTTTAATGCACTAGAAATGTGCACCAAGCACTAGGAAAATACAAGTATCGGATTGGACTCAGTATATGCAGATATTCATTGTATTCAATGACTCGGATCGGATGGGGAACACTACATAACCTGATGTAAACATCCCTAGTTTTGATTATTTTATGGCAAATCTCAACTGCTTGATTGTTGCATCGCGGAAAAATGTCAACTACATTGTTGCATGGCGATCTATTAAAAGTTGTACATATAGGACGTCCTACTCTTCCAGCTTACAATACACTTACGTAACGCGATGTATACTATATCAGATCGCAGCTGTGTAATTGTTTTTAGCAATGCAAAATGTAAGCTGTGGCACCACACAGCTTTATATATGCAGTAAAGTTGGATTCACATCTTTATCCACATGCATACAGTTCACTCACATAAAGGGATATACTGTACATAATATAGCGAATCTCAACTGCTCTAAATAAACTGCAGACCAGTCCTGTGGGAGTGATTTGTGCCCGCTGTCATCTTGGTTATTCTCTTCTAACTTTTCCACTCTGCTCATTTTGCATTACATGGATTGTCTTACACCATGCATCCATCGCACATGAGAATATGTTCCTGTGATGACAAAAGCATTCTGGGTCATATACACCTAAGCAATGTCTCATGTGCCTGACCTGACCATCAGAAATAGCTCTGAGCCAGTGTCAGAATGTCATCTTACAGCCATGCGGCCATGTTGGAAACTCATGAAACCAAATGCCAAGGGCTTATGAGTCAGAATTGTTTTGTTGATCTGATCATATTGTGTTGTGAAAATACCACCAGCTCCTTCGACACACATCTGGAGTATGTCAAAGCGAAGAGTAATCAGTGCGATCAATTATATTTCCACCTCTTCATCATGAGAAGTGCTCACATGGACTGAGTCTATAAACCCACATTTTACAAGATACTTTTGAAGTCATCTAAATTCAAACAATACAGGTAACCTTGAAAAGAAGAAAATACAATAAATAGGCCTGCTGTTAGACAATATTACCAGTATGGACTAATGGAATTTAAATTCTACTAAATGTATCGTTAAATTTGCAATCTGAGAGTTTCTTGTGTTTAATGTTAATAACAATGCAAGAGATCAGAGGCAAAGCACCATTAAACTGGCGGGAGATTGCGCTGGATATTCTGAGATAGTGTTCGCCCTGTTGCTAAGGGAGATATCAGGTAAGGAAGAAACATGTTTTTCTATATATATATATATATATATATATATATATATATACCAAATGATCGTACCACTGTGTGATATCACTTAAAATTTTAAATGTATACAATTAGGTTTAAAAATATCATAATAAAAAAGGTTTTTGAATTTATACCAACTTTTTTTTAACTAGTGCGTCAGAGGTAACATAACATCCGTCTGGATAGAATAATTCCTTATTCCTTAAATTTGTAATATTTTCAAAATAGAATAGTTTATCTCCCACCAAACTTGTCCCCTTGTGCATTACACACAAATGTATTTAATTAATTAAATGGGGATTTTTTTTTCACAAGTAACGACTTATAAAAATAAGTTATTTATTGTGGGACAAGAGCGGGAAAACGGGAAAGAAACGCACGCGTTTACTGAGGTGATTTCGCGGCTCTGGTCAGATGCGGTGCTTCTCTTTAGTGCCGCTTCAGAGATGCGGTGGATGGGGGTGGGGAGGCGCAAATGGATGCAAAGTGAAAGACAGCTGCTATATTGTGTGCTAAAGACGACTTTTTAAATCAAACATTACGTTTTTAGTGCATACCGTGGATTTCGTCGCACTTGTCGAGACATTTACCCGACAGCAGTAACCAGACAGACAGTAAAGAGCTCTACAGGAGACTTACCTGCAGTCACCGATGCGTCTACTGCATTGACAACCCCAGTGATTCACTCACTCACCTCGCTCATCTTGGAAAGGTGATGTAGATGTTGAGTTTCCTTCTCCTTCTGTGCGTCTCCGGCAATCCAGCGTCACCTTTTCCCGCTCGTCTTGATCTTTGGCGCGAGTATGAAACACAGCGAGTTGCGAGACGGAGTGATGTGAGGAAAGAAATGAGGCGACGCGGCGCGAGCAGGGAAGTGCAGTGCGGCTGTGCGAGTGTGTGTGTGTGTGTGTGTGTGAACCCCCTCCTTTCCTCCCCCCTGCGCTTCCCCACTCGCCCACTCAAGCGCACTGAACTGCGAGGACATTATGGTGTATAGACCTATTCAACGAAACACTTGGTGTAAAAAAGCGCTTTGGAGCGAATGCAGCAACTATATGACTTCCGCTCATGCAATGTTAAGTACACTTAAAAGTGCGTCGTTTGTTTTTACTTTATTAGTACTATTATTAATGCAAATTGCTGAAAATCAATCTTCCACCTTTCCACTTTTAACAGCCTGCAGGAAATCCATCACATCCAACGCATTAATTTACGTCATCTTCACAACACTGATTAAATACTTACTGTAAATGTTAGAATACATAATTATCCAACCTACTTATTTAACGATATTAATGCAGGTGAATATTATATTCAACAATTTGTGTCATTTTATTTCACATTGTCTGTTGCTCAGACAGATTTCCAGCTGCATCTGTATCATCTTAGATTCGCTTATGAAGTAACACAGATTGATGGCGCCCCTGTCTGGTCACTCCATTTATTACATCTTTAATTGAGAAGACCTATACAAAGCAACTATAAATGCATCACACATCACTGTCATTTCTGTTTACACCGCACTTGAGAAATCCCTGCTTGCCAGTCATTTGAGAGGATGGAGTATGAAGAGAATCTTGTTGGACCAGAAAACGTGGGTAGTCAAACACACACACAGAGAGAGAGAGAGAGAGAGAGAGAGAGAGAGAGAGAGAGAGAGAGAGAGAGAGAGAGAGAGAGAGAGAGAGAGGCTAATAGTTGGCAACCATATTTTAGGCACCAAATTCAACAAAGTAATAGATTAATTAGAGATTTAATAAAACGCAAACATAAGAAAACCCAAACATACAACATCGTAAAGAAACAGAAATACATGAAATTACTTTAAAAATATGAGTAGTTATTTAACAGACAAATTTATTTGAAACAAAATGTTAATGTGTATTTAAACATGTAATATTACATTAGAAATCATATTAATTCACACCGTGGGCACTGTATAAAGTTGGGTAGAAACGAATGACCAACTTTATCTGCATACACACTCATGTAAAGCAATATATAACACATTTCAATTGTTTGATTGTTTACATGATATTAAAATGTAACTATATTAAGCTAACTATATTATACTATCTGCTGAAAGCGACTAGGCGTGGTTATTAAGATAGTATGAGCATTAACATCATCATTTTCTGTCAAGCTGCTTTGAAACAAAGTGTTCTGTGAAAAACGCTCCTCAGATTTGACTTTTACAATAGATTGCAATCTGGCAATCTCTTGAAAGTTTTGAGATGATCTGCATATTAATCATCCTGTGTACTGTCATCTTCATATACTTCATCTTCCTCTTCTTCGACTTCTTCATCGGTATCTTCTTGAACTTCTTGCACCGGAGGAGGATTCACTCTGAGAGTTTTAATTGGCAGAAATACTCAGATCAGAATACATGTCCATCCAATTGATGCAGGCAGAGCTACTCCCAATCCCATTACTAATGTGGCCACATACATGCTTCCACGCTGCTTTACAGTCTCAGGGATGTTATTTATCAAATTAGGCATGTTAACCCCACTGCATGGTGATTTTTAAAATAACAAAAAACAGTGGTATCAACATTGATACTGCAAGTCCTTTAAGAAGCAGGGTTTGTCCAGTTACCATCCGTACAGCCAAAGCTACGACCAGAGATGCTCCCATACCAGCCCAAGCCAAGATCAGCCCTCCTTGAGCCTCTATCCCCGAGTCGTGTGCTCTCATTGAAACTGCTATACCAAATATGACAGCAAGAGTGCTTACAATTCGAAGGATGGCAACCATTTCCAACGAAAGTGTTAATACATGTATTACAGTGTTTTAGGGGTCGACCGATTATCGGCGCCGATATTAAGCATTTTACCGATTATCGATATCGGCCATTTTCAAAACAGATTTGCCGATAATTATTATTTTTTTTCTGTTTTTTTTTTATAATGCAAACAAACATACTATTTACAGGTGACATTATTTATTGGTGAATAAATAATACACCTCGGGTGAAACTATTTAATGTTTAAATGCACTATTTGGCTCGATGAAAGAGAAAGCAAGAAGGGCAGCCATAAAAAAAATCTATCCTGTCTGAGGCTCAACACTCTGTGAGAGTGAGGGATCTCTCAATCTGAGAGCAATCTCCGCCCACCGCTCATCTGATATGTAGAGAGTCACGAGTCCGACCAATCAACGCGGAAAACTGAAGGCAGTCTCACACCGAAAGCACTTGCTAACTTGAGCTGCTGATTCAGATGGTCAGTGATCACGCATCAGTTGTCTCTCAAAGGTAAAGCAGCAGCAGACGTTGCTGAAGTTGCAATCACAAATACACAATGCAAAACACCCAATATCTATGATGTCCGCGATGCGGAAAATGCGGGCGGAATCGAGGAATGCAGTCATATAATGGAATTTACCGTATAATGCGGAATGTCGCGGAATTTGTCGAAGTTTGGATGAATTAATCAAAAGTAGGTCAGTACACTTAAATCGACTCGCACTATGGACTAGTATCTATAAATATTAAGCCGCAAAAACACAAAATGTAATTTAAATATGAATCCTGCATGTTCTGCATCTCTGTTAATGAATGACACAGACGTGCGGTTTCATTTACTGCACACATACATACTGAAGCGCGTGATGCTCGCGGTGACTTCAGCGTCTGCCGTCTCACTAAATGAGGACATTTTTCCCTTTTTTAAATACATGTATAATAATTGCTTTGGCAACATCTATGTTACCCAGAACTGCTAATTTGAATCAGAGAGTCACTTCATGAGCATTTGCACCAAACCGTTTCATTTGAGATTTAATAAAACGAAAACCCAAACATACAACATCGTAAAGAAACATATCATATATACTTAAAAAATAGGTAGTTATTTACAGAAATTTATTTAAAATGTCCTCATGGCAACCTGTCAAAATATAAGTTCGGTTTAGCCGAATATATTACTGTATACGTATAAAGTTGGGTAATACAACTACAACAATTATTACAACTTTTGTTAAGAATAATAACACATTGTTTGATACGATATTTCTTCCATGTTAACTATATTAACTTTTGAAAGCGAATTTTAATAGTAAACTCATTTGTTTGCCAAGCTGCTTTGAAATAAAGTCTAACTCTCATTTGATTAAAAGATAAATTAAATTAATGTTTTATGCCTTCATTTGCACTGTACTGTAAATTAAATCTTCCTCTTCTTCGACCAACGGAAATGTTGTTGAACTTCTTGCACCGGAGGAGGATTAACAGTTTTCAGAATTAAAGACATGTTTAAAAGCTACTCCCAATCCCATTTAAAGAACGTTTCCACGCTTTGTCAGAGCTCTCAGGGATGTTATTATTAATTTTGGCATTAATTTTTACACAAAAAACAGACACGTATATCAGTTCAAAATATCGGTTATCGGTACAGCCAAAGCTACTTGATCTGTAATACCAGCCCAAGCCAAGAATCGGTATCGGCATCGGCCCTGAAAAACACATATCGGTCGACCCCTACAGTGTTTGCCTGCAAAATCAGTTATACTGACCAGAAGTTTGATTTTAAAACAAGGAAAGACACCAAAACAGAAGATACAAAAATTAATAAGCTGAACTGTGATCTGACAAATTCCACATCATGAATACAGACAGCAGGGAAAATAAATGCTGCTGGTCCAACTGCTCTCTGCCGGCAAACTATTGTTACTGCAGCAGCTAGAGAAAGAGCTCAAATGAGCAATGCAACTGCAACATCTTTCAGCAGCAGATACGGATCACAATCACCACCTGAGCAATACTGATAGTGAGTATGACTATCGCTCCAAATACACAAACACTTCTCAATATAGCCTTCATTAAAATCAGATGTTGTAACATAATGTTTGGGGAGAAACACATGGCTGCTTTTGGTCTGATCAAAGTGATCACTGCTGCTAATACTGTGATAATAGCACAAAGACTTGAGACAGCCACATTTTGTACAATTATGTCCGCAATACCTAGAATAATAACCAGCTAAATATTAAAATGATCCATATGTGTGCTATAATTCTAAAGTTCATCACTGCTACTCAAATGATAATTGTAATAATGACTGTTTTTGATATGTTCAATTCAGAGTAGTGGCGATTACCACTCCCCCCCAATCTAGAAACAACCTTTCATTTTTACTTTGTCATGAAGCAAAAAAAACCTAGTCACAAGATTACTCCTCCTATGATTGTGAGAGGTTGAGCGTGTCGTAGAGAGTTAAACAACATTACTAGAAATAAAGGAAGCATTTTCTCCAATAAAGGCTATCAAACTCTAACCGCATTCAAGCAACCATTGTTAATGCTGCATTAAAAACTGCTGTGTGTAGCAGTGCAAAAGGCACCACAGCACAAAACACATTCTGTTCTATTTCTTCAGCCAGTAGAACAGTAGACAACAACCCGAGAGAACATCCTGATCCCACACCAAAAAGAAAGGAGAAAGAGAAAGAGATCCAGATACACAGCTGTCAGTCACATTATATCTATGATGAGAAAAGAACAGCAGTTCATTTGTACTTGAACAGCTGATATCATGCTGCTTAAAATGTAAAAATTTGTCTTAAAATTACTCAGTTTAAGAAATACTGGTTTTGAGTTTAAGTCGATTAGGACAATCTCTCTAGCCTGACCTAAATCTAGTAAATAGTCTTTAAATGTCAGAGTTTGGTCAGCTTACAAAAGAAAGTTTCTGTTAGTGTTTCCATGATGGTCCTTGGGGGAGAGAATTGAGTAAAAAGGTCTGTGTAACAATGAATGTGAGGTGCTTTATTCATGCTAGTCCGGGATGCTAGGATGGAATCTGTGTTTGTGTACAGCACATATGGGAGTAACACTTCACTTAACGAATGAACTATAAAGAAGATCTTGTTAAACCATGAAAACCTTGTCAGACTGCTAAGCACTGCGACTGAACTATTTTAGTGCCATCTAAACTGTAATGCTGCAATCGTTGGAAGAGCAAGATGACTTCTACTACTCCCTCAATTTAGTTGTTCTGAGCATGGTGGGTAGTCTGATGACAAACTGTAATGCTCTCTGAAGAGCAAGATTTCAGTTGTTCTGGCTCTGAGTCTGTTCCTCACGTCTCATCGCCAGCACTCAGTATCAGCAGGTTCCTCTCTCACTCATCAGAGCGCTTGACAAAATCCCATCGGGATGCATTTCTGCTCTTACTTTGGCTTTAATTCAAACAGAAAATAAATGAGAATTGAATTCTGTTAGAAAACAATGGTTAAGGCTAGAAGGCACTACTGGGCAAGAGCACATCAATACAGAGCAATTTTTGTCACACTATACAACAATAATTACTATTTTTAATTATCGTAAGGGGTAGGTTTAGGGTTGTGGTAGGTGTAGACGTTAATAAAACACAATCTAATAAGTAGAAAATGTATGTTATTGTTCGTTTCCGCTCGGCGCTGTATCTCTTCTAGCCACAACTGAAAACAATATGCTGTGCATCTAAAAGTGTGATCTCTGTAAATTGACATTGTCCATGCAAAGATTCAATATCTGCATCAAGGGCCTCATTTATAAAGCGTGTACGCACAGATTTGATCTTGGAGAGTGCATATGCTTAAATCCACGCCAGCGCTCATATTTATACAATTTTTCTTTGACGTGGAAAAGTGCTTATCGTCACGTCAGGGTCTGAGTAGACGTACAACACTTTTTATTGTCAGAGTACTGCAGGTTTTTGAAAATGTAAGCTGTTCTTGCAGCTCACTGATCTAAATTATGATGATTGGTGATATTTTATATGTTGATGGCATTAATTAGGAGTCGTTTACAAGGCAGAGGGCTGAAACCATTCAATTGCACGCAAGTTTAAGATAACTTGAAATTCATAGATTTCACATCTGAAAGAAAGGCGTACATGCAATGTCTGTTTGTGGGTTCATTCTATGATTCACACGTATGCATATCTGAGAAATGATCATAAGATCAAGTTTAGATCAACGGTGCCAAAATTACCCCCGGCACAAAACAAATATCAACTTAGGGGTGGCGCGGTACGCTTACCGAACCGTACGGTTCACGGGGCAACTTCCAAATGGAAGCGATCATCCTTATCCCCTTGAAATGGGGACTTTGGTGTGAACAGGGCACGTGCGTGCAATTATTTCGTCATTTGAAAAACACTTGGCAAAGGGAGCAAACTAATTTAGTCATAGTCTTCAGCTGGGATGTTCCCGTGACAACGCAGAAGCAGCACGGTGTGCATCAGCAGATTCACTGACAGACACCGGCATAAAAAATATAGCCTACATGTATAGCCTAAAATGTAGGCCTACATTTTATATTTTAAAAAGTTGTATACATATTCATCATATAGCAAAACAAAACTTTCTAAACGTTTTAAAATATAAAATCAATGTTCATTTACAAGAGTTATGCTAACAACAATAAAAAGACATACGACATTAAAACAGCGACATCTGCTGACGCACACCGTGATGCGTAACGTTGTCACAGGAACATCCCAGCTGAAGATTATGAGGAAATAAGATCGCTCCATTTGCAGAGTGCAACTCTTCACCCCAAAGTCCCCATTCCAAGGGGATAGTGATGATCACTTCCATTTATATATATTATATATATTAGTGCTGTCAGTTGATTAATTGTGATTAATACATCCAAAGGGAGTATTTGCAGCACGTTTCCCTGTTCTATTTACTTCTTACACAATTCAAATGACATATAATCAGCTATTACCCAGCACTGATCAAATTATAAAAGCATTTAGCTTGGTGTGAGCTCATGTGAGCGTAACATTTACAGCATGTCATAGCAGTTCATAAATATACTCTGCTATTTTTTTCTACCCAAGTACCTAAATGATTTCAAAGTCAAAGTTGAAGGGTGCAATTAGTGAGACATTAGAAGCACAAAATGGAACTCCAATGTTTCCACAAACAGGTAGTACCAACCAAACAGTGTTTTGAAATTCACAAAATCAACCTTACTGGGGTATTTTAATGTCACATAACACACGTTACTTTCTAAATAGGTATATACTGTAAATGTGGTATCATTTATCATAAAGTACATGCTTTATTAAAATGCACCAAAATGAGCCATGAAGGAAATGTAATGCAACACACATCATTCAGCAAGCAAACCATGTTTTATTATTTTATTTTATTGATTCTTTTCTACTCTTTTTTTTATCAATCCACAATTTCATATTAGTCACTACTATATTAGATCACCTTCATCTGCCACCAAGAGCAGTCAGCTACTGAAAAGACCAAACCAGACCTTCTCTCCACCTCTCGCCTCTCACAGGATAATATTTATGAATTCACACACTAATGGTGGAGCAATAAAAAGCGCTTGTCAAACGTAGTGAATTTATGAGCAGCACATCAGTGTTTTGGGAATACTTTATGCTTATTTCACAGTGTCAGTATATCTTCACAAAATATGAACTTTTAAGACATCAGTCAGTGCACGCACACACAAACACACAAACAAAACTATTGCCCTGATCCCTGTACACAGTTAGGCCGTCCTAAAAGAGCCACATCATTGCTGATGCAGATGTTTGGCTGCACAGGGAGCGATGGAGAGCAGGTATCCCAGTTTGATCTCTCCTTAGAAACACAACATCTCTATTTCTATCTGTACAACATTCAAGAGACACATTTTGTTCATGTATTCTTTTTTTTTTTTTTTGCAAAAAAAATGTTTTTCTTCCATAAAACAAAAAGAACAATGATAATAATAATTATGAGCAGAAGAGCTTGATTTCATCTCATCGGCATTAAAGTAACATCATAGAAATCAAAGTAACTTCTAAAAAGGCCTCGGAGCTAGATAGCACGTAAGCTTTCAGTGGTGCATAAGCTAAAGGGAAGGGGGGCATGGGGGGGAGATGCAACAGCACACTGATGATGGAATGACACTCGTTATTATGAAATGGAAATGACCCCTACAAAACAGAGGATCAGATACAGAGACGTACAGAGCAGTTTACCAAAGAATACAACGTGAAACAGTAGGGGCTAAGTGCTTTTGGTGAGCTTACAAAATACTTGAGGAAGTGCTCAGGACAGAAGGCACAGTGGCTTGACTGTTATCTCAAAGGTACACCACACCAGGGGCTACTGAACGCGTACGATAATCTACACACGAAACAAGGACACGATAACGCACGTATTAAGGCCAGCCTCTGTCAATCACTGGACAAAAGTACCGCCTACTCGGTGTCTAACGATAAAAATGAGATGACCCAATGGAAATGATTTCAGAGTTGGACGAGGAAAGTAGATCATTTGTAAGATGTGCTAATTTCACATCAAAAATGCAACACGATTACATCAAATCAAATTTGGCAAGCAGATCAGTCAGACTGACAATGCCGATACTGGCACATGTCTTGGACACGATTTCAGCATCAGCTTATAAATATCTTATGAATCAATGAAGTTTCAAGATCGTCAGACAAGCTTTAACATTGATTGTGTGTCCGAACGATTCATTTGTTGATTGGTGAATACATAAATGCATCATTTAAGGGAACGTGAATTGAATCTGCAGCATTGTGAAGAAATGGTTCAGGGAAAAAGAACAAGGTTTGGTCTGCATTTATAGGCGGAACGAAAGGAAAATAAACTTTGCACAGTGCTCTAAAGACATTCTGAAGCAGTCTTCTTTCATAATTATTATAATACTTATTACTATTCTCCATATCCGTTTCCATTAACACTTCTTAAAAGGAAAACAACTTTTTTTCCATCTTTTTGATCTCTTATCTTTACAAAAGCTACATATGTTCTACTGGGATGTCTGAATTTGTTAGTGTGTGTGTGTTTTCTATTTTTTAGTTTTCAATATAAAAAAAGTCTACTCACGTCTAAAAAAAAACCCAGCTTACTGAATGTTTTAGTAGAGACCCACTTTCCACCCTTTCCCGGATGGTTTGAGAATCTGAGATATTACAGGAATACGAAGGATATATTGACGAGTCGTCATTTTCTAGATTGTGATTCGTTTCCGACCCTGAAATTACTCTTTCTGTAGTAACAGTGGTCTGGATTCCACCCAGAAATCCTGGTGGTGGTATATTTAACGTAAACACTTCCATAAGGCCCTTGTCAAACGGCCAGCTGTTCCCACATGTGGTGCTCTGGGTTCATTCATTGTTTCATTCATAGCAGACATAGTCACAAAACTGCCACCATATTGTCACAGAACTCTACACTCTAGCACAACTACACATATATACTGTATATATTCACTGTAACTATATTCCTGTGTTGCTGAGTCTGCTAAAAAAAAACATTACATCAACAGGCACTGAGAGAAATAGCATATAGAAGAGACAGAATCTCTGTTTCATATAATATCTGAAGAAGACTCATCGGAGCAGACTGGCAGTGTGTGGATATCTGGTAATATAATCTTTACTCTGTCCTGTTCTGTTAGAGGTGATTCACAAGTACCGTTCAGTTATCACAGCATTCTGTTCAGAGTCTGGCAGGTGCATGGTAAGAAGTGTGCTCACTCCTTTGGTTTACTGAAGACGTGCAGTCAGATCAAGTTCACGTGGAAGTAGGGTGTTTATCTCTCTCAGCATTAATACTGTATAGCGTAGCGATTAAGAACGGTCTCTTTTTTTTATTTTGCTCCACAGATTGACATTCCAGGTCCTTGTTGAGATGAGAGCAAGATTCGCAGGAGCAAGGACATTGTAAATGAAATGCAACTTGGCAATTGTTTTCACTGACGAGAAGACAGGAACAAGAGAACTGTTCAAGAAGGCCCCAAAACAGGCAGGCTTAGACTACCATACAATACTGGATATCTCTGTGTGATTAAGGGTCTCTCTGTGTGTGTGTGTGTGTGTGTGTGTGTAGAGGTAATTGATCACTAACCAAGGGGGGCTAGGAGGATATATTAAGGGGAATGTTTGACTTAAATACTTTTGCAGGTTATCTGTTTACTGATACTTTACAGTATGTTATCATAGGTCTGCCCTTGGTTTGAATTGCCTGTTCCAAAAACAGCATATGCTGGCTATGTATGTTTTGAAGCATGGCAGTTGGTTTGAGCTGGTTTATGCTGGTCCTTAGTTGGTTATGAGCTGGAGCTAGTAACTTTGGGCCAGAACATGGCCAGCTTAAACCAGTTCGGGACCAACTAAGGACCAGCTTGAACCAGCTCAAACTAGCTGACATACCTAACCCGCAAATGCTGTTTTTTTGTTTTGTTTATTCAACAGGGGTATACGAGGGACCCTGGAAAACTATTTAACAAATATTTCTCCCCTGCTGCTATGTCTGAACTCGTGTTGTCAAAAGTACCAACTTTGGTACCAGTCGGTACTGAAGTTTTAAAAATTTCAATTTCCCGCTAACCTTTGAGTGCTATTGAGCCAATTCGTTAACATTGCTGATTGGCCATCGATTATCTTTGTAACCAATCACAGTTATAGCTGTGAGCATGTGGACACAATGGCCAAGAATCAGTTCAACAGCGCTCAAATGTTAGCGGGAAATGGACGTTTTTAAAATTTCAATACTGACTGGTACCGAAGTCGGTACTTTTGACAACACTAGTCCAAACTCATTCAGGGCTCTTGTTTGATGTTATTTCCCCAAGATGCCTTCCTCCTCCTTGGATAGATCCTCAGCCGTGAGGTCTGATGAAACAGACCCAGCCCTTCTGCTCTGATTCTGGGATGCATTTCCAAAGCTGCCATTTGCTTCCAGGTCATTCTCCTCCTCATCAACATCCTCATCTTCCTCGTCCAGGTCCTCTCTCATTTTAAGACCCTTCTCACCGACACTTCCCACAGGTCCAGGGGCCAGTTCAAAACTGTCCTCTGTGTCCCTGCTGTCTGGGCTGACTCCGTTCTCAACTCTTGTCTTTGATGAGAACCAATCCTCAGGAGATGCTACTCCGTCCTCTGCACCGAGAAACTTCCACAGAGCCAGCGGATCGCGGTCTGGCCCGGCCAAAGTGAGTCTTGGAGAATGATTGCTGGAAGCAAGAGGGGCTCCCCTCTTGCGACGAGACTTGCTGGTGTGATTAACCTGAAGGTGCATGGCCATCAGCTCAACAGAAGAGGTTCGGAAGGGACAGAACACGCATTGATTGAGGATGTCATCTTCTCCATTAGAGCCACCTGACGGTCCACCAATAGAGCTACTTACTCCACCTTCATCTAGTAAAGGGCGGCGGGAAAGGTCCAGAGGTTCAAAGCCTCCTTCTTGGGACCCACTGGACGTCATCCCACCCTGGTAGCCATTTGCTGACATCATGCGGCTTGTAGTAAGGGGTTTCCGTCGAGACACTTTGGGCATTTTTGGAGGTGGCACCTCCCCAATCCAACTTGGTTCTAGACCACCGGCAAAGAGAGTACCCATCATCCCTGACAGACTGTGATACTGACTCTCCACGTCTCCCTTTCTTTGACGTCCAGATGCATTAGTGCCCTCCTTCTTCTCTGGCGGGCTTGCAGCCCATGACTGACTGTGCCTCGAAGAAGGAGCCTCTCCAGGAACCCTCCCAAAAGAAGACTGGGATATGGAGGGGTGACGGCGCTTTTTCACCCCTTCGTGAGGAGAGCCAGTCAGAGTGGGGAGGTCAGGAGATGGGGAATTTGTGCTGGTTGCCATAGCGTTCCTTTGCTCACGATGATGACGTTGAAGGTGGTACTTGAGAGAGCCAGACTGGGTGCCAGCATAATCACAGTGTGGACATTTGTATGGTCTCTCACCTAAAACAAATAATTAAGCACTCATGTTAAGTAGATTGAAAACTACAATGTTGTTTAAATATCAGAAATGTGTCTAAGAATAGCAGTGCTTCATTAGGGAGGCTTCATGTTGTTAACCCTCTATAATGCAAATTATGTTCTAACCATTAAATATTTTTCTTACATAAAACAGCTTCAATTATACAAATCAAAAGAGATTTTTGAAAAAAAAAATGTTTTGGGTGTATTTATGAAAACGTTGCCATATGGCAACAGTGTACCACAATGGAAAATGGCCAAAAATGTAGTTTTTCTAATAAATTATGATTTTCTTTTCAAATGAAATGCACGTTTCTTTTAAATATTTATGCATCCAATCTTAATTTCTATCAAAATCTGACATACACATACAGACACATATACACATGCACACACACACTCATTGTTACACTGTAAAATATGACCATGAATTTAATGGTAAACGACTGTAAGAATGCTACAGTATAAATCTGTTAAATTGTTAACGGTAAGTGAAAACGGTGAAAAACTGTATTGGACATTACATGTAATTGTATGGTAGTGGACCGTTTTTGGAAGTGAAAAAGAATGTATAATTTACAGTGAATACCTGTAAGTTGACATTCCCAGTATTCCCCGCGTTTCACTTCAAATTTGATGGGTTTTTGTTGTTGTTGAAATAACTATCTTTCTTCTTAGTTTTTTCTTATCAGTTTTGTACATCAGGGTTGTATGTTATATCTAATGTTGTTAAATTAATGTTTCTTGCATTATTTCAGTGTCATCATGTTATCATGATGGTGTTTAGTGTTTGTGTGTATGACACTGATCACCTTCTATATATGTTAATATTTAAAAGCTGCTTGTGATGGGCTTTGGTTCATCATGCAACTTTCTCATCACCACCTGCTTTTAGTGGTCATCAGTGTATTACAAAGGTACAAAAGAGATTTCAGTACTTCAATAGTTTGGTATATTAACATTATATCAGTTATTGAAATGACAGTATTTTAATGTTAATTTAAGTAAAAACCACATTTGTACCGTTAAAATTCTGGCAACCACAGCTGCTGTTTTGTTTACCAGAAATTGTATAGAGTTTTTTTTTTGCAGTTTACGGTCACTGAAAGCTAACTCATCCTCACTGTCATCACATGGAATAGCCAAATCTGCACTCTTCCTATTCCTAAAATAGTTTTGGATGAACATTCAAATGTAATTTTACTTAAAAACAGCACATTATTGACTACTTTAAGGCCGGCCCTTTTAATTACCATATGTGAACCTGGAGCACAAAACCAGTCTTAAGTCGCCGGGGTATATTTATAGCAATAGCCAAAAATACATTGAATATATACATTGAAAAAACATTAGGATATTAAGTAAAGATCATGTTCCGTGAAGATATTGTGTAATTTTCTGACTATAAATATATCAAAACTTAATTTTTGATTGGTAATATGCATTGCTAAGAACTTCATTTGGACAACTTTAAAGGTGTTTTTCTCAATATTCAATTTTTTTTGCACCCTCAGATTCCAGATTATCAAATAGTTGTATCTCAGCCAAATATTATCCTATCCTAACAAAGCTTATTTATTCAGCTTTCATATGATATATAAGTCTTAATTTTGAAAAATTGACACTTAAGACTGATTTTGTTGTCCAGGGTCACATATTGCAATATACTGTATTTTATTCAGAATAACAAGGAAATAAGTAGAAATTAATTGTTGCCATATGGCAACTATGTACCATAGAGAGTTAAGCAGAAGAAGAAAAAAAATGACAGTGGAACGACTATATGCAGTTACACACCGTAATAGATAGAGGGCAGTGCTTGTCATCACATGCAGCATCAGGTGTAGTCCCCAGTGCATTACTGTTAAATTTGGACATTCCATCTCTCATCAACCGTGAGAGCACTGCCTTTTATTTGTTAGAGGACATTTTGTGGATGAACCTGATAGGCAGCAAATTGTTTCAATCAAGCTGAATCAGGGAAATTATCATACAGGGGTGTGAAATTTGATTAATAGAAATAACTTACATAATATTAACAATAATAATAATAATTACACTAATAATAAACACTAGAATAACTAGAATGTATGCAGCAAGAATGCTTTATCTAGATGGACACATAATTTAAGCCATCTAAGTAGAATACAATTACACAAGTGCAACATATTTGAACATTAAATGATACAAATAAATAAAAACTATTCCAATCTGGGGGACATACTTAGTAAAAAGCTTTGTGTCTATACTGTATTTTGATACAAGTATCATTCACACAACATATTGAACTAACATTAGGAATAATTATGATTATGTATTATTGTAATACATTAGGATCACTATAAAAATAATGCTGTTGTAGATATCTACTATTGTTTATAATATTAATTTCTGTTTTATAGGTTTACGGGCAGGGGTCGCCAACCCGATGCTCTTTCACCCCTCTGTGGTGGCTCCCTGCAGCATGGGCATAAAATACGCCGGGGACGTGTTCCCCAACTATTAATAAAACCTAAACTCTTCCCCTACACCTTTTTTGGGCAAGTGTGTTCATGTAGAGGTTTTCAAGGGCCAGTGTGAATAAAAATCTAGATTTAAACTAAAAGAGACAAGATCATTATTTGTGTCCAAAATGATGTGAACATTACAGAGCGCTGAACACTCTCATGCAGTGTATGTTTCATTCATACTGCTCTCGTGCAGAAAGTCCAAAACGGACTTGTATAAGTAATAGTAATGTTTGATATGCCAGAAATAACAAGAATAAACCTTAACTGATGAAACGTGATGACGATAAACAATTGGGACAATCTATGGTTTATGAGTGTTGTCAAGTCTTTTCCAGCTAATAAGTAAAGTATATGAACGATACAGAGCTAATTGGCATAGCATGTATTACAATACAGAAGCTATACAATATATTGTCTGTTTTATTCTGTAATAAAAAATGGAAACAGTGTTTGTAATATGTACACCAATCATAATCATAAAAGTGTCATTAGGAATATATATATATATATATATATATATATATATATATATATAATACAAAAATATTATAGAATACAAATGACTGGTTATTGTGCAGCAGTGTATTTTATTTCTTAGCCAAATAAAAGTAAGAGATAAGAAAAACTTTTGTTTTTGTCTATTATACATACATAAAAAATATTATTATTATTGTTATTACATTTGACATTTCTGCCCCCCTCACTTCTGAAATGATTGCTATGCCCCTGCCCTGTAGCATAACTGAATATAAAACTTTAGCTATATGCCGTGTTATCTTTATTTTAGGGATCAAATAGGTTTTGTGGCTCCACGTTAATTTTATTCGGTGGCAAAAAGGGCCAAAATTGCTCTTTTGATGTTGACGGTTGCAGACCACTGGTTTAGGGAAATATAATTATTTCCAAATGGCTCCTGAAAACCGATAAAGTACACCCTGGTGTGCACATGCCACTGGGTTGAGAATCACTGTTCTACTATTCGTGTTGGTCTCACCTGTGTGTACACGAAGGTGCACTTTAAGGTGATGGGAAGAACGGAAGGCTTTACCACAGTAGGGGCAATCCTTCATCCCGGTTCCCCGAACACGCTCCCTTGGAGATGAAGTGGAAGAGGATGATCCCAGACCATTCTGACCTTGAGATGAGATAATATATAATGAATTAAAACAATTGCTTTGAAATATTATCTGAGTCTACATTGTTTCTAACAACAGGCATGCCTTCCTGAAACACAGGGAGGAGATGTTCCAAAACTAACAGTGAAATATAAAATATAAAAAAACTCAAATTCAAACGTAATCAGTGTCATGCAGTGTAATAGCCTATAAAGGATTGCAACAGATAATACATATTGTGCCGATTAAGTCAGCTGTTTTTTATTATGCTGCTTGATCCTTACCAGAAAGATGTGATATAACAGAATGGAAGCTCTCAGCTGTCCCGACTTCTGATGATAGTTGCTTTTCCTCCTGCCTTCCTTCATTGTCACTAGTTCGTTGTCCTCCTCCTACTCCACCCCTTGCCTGAGCTCCACTCACTCTGTTTATAATGTCCTCTTCCCTGGACATGCCCCCTCTGGTACTTTGACCTTTCTGTGGTTTCTGGACATGGACACGGGCATGAGCAACCAACTGCTGAAGGCTTCTAAACAGCTTGCCGCAATCTGGACACTCCCAAGGTGGACTAGATCTCTCCAGTTCATCTCTAGAACCCAACCCACCCAGGTAGACCCTCATCTGCTTGGCTTCCCCAGCGACTGTACCTCGTGAGGAAGGATGCTGATGGTGCGAATTAGATCGCTGCTGCTGTTGCTGTTGGTTGTGCTGTGCTGCCACCAGACTGCGAGCAACCAGCTGCCACATGGCTGCCTGGTCCGCTCCGTCTGCTGCTTCACCTCCCCGTCCTCCACCATTACCCATTTCTGCAACTTGTGCCACAGCTTGAAGGCGCTCCATGCAACTTCCATTGCTAGTGTCTTTGGGTAAGCCCAGATAACCCAATATAGAGGATTTGCTTGAGCCTGCACTTGCTTCTGACCTCTCGGTGCGACTTCCTGAACCCCCACCACCGGTCAAACTGTGAGCCAGGAGCAAGTTTGAATACAGGGCCCCCAGCACTTGTGTGCTTGCAGGACCTTTGGATTGCTCATTTCCAGCCGGCCCTAGATTTCCCAAACCAGCCTTGAGGCCCAGCTTGTTGAGATGCACCTTCATATGGTTCTTTAGGAACCAGGGTTCTTTGAAGCCACGGCCACACACCTGGCACTTGTGATCCAATGAGTCCTTGTGCTTCCGCATGTGCCCCTTCAAAAACCAGGACTGAGTAAAACGCTGCCCACATGTCTCACATCGGAAAGCTGGAACAACTGGCATTTGTGAGGGAGGAGTCTTTGTTGGTGCCTTTATAGGGTGAGAAGGGAAAACCGTTTCAGCAACAGGATCCTCAGGTGGATGGCTCTCTTGCAGATGGGCAGCCAAGCTTTCCTCCTGGCTGGCTGAGAAGGGACACATTGTGCATTTGTAGGGGTTATGGAGGATCCGCACATGACGTGCCAGCTCTGAAGCTGTACGGAACTTACCCTTACAGGCATGACACCGGAAGGAAGAAGCAGCTGCGGAAGGGGTGTTTTCTTCCAAGTGGGCATGTCCAAGTGGAGAGAAGGAGGTTGAGATTGGTGCTTCCTCTGTTAAAGGTGGAGTCAGGGCTGTGGTTCCTTCAAAGAGGAACTGAGGGCTGCTAGCAGTTTGAAGAGGTTCCTCTGGAACCATGTCCTCATCCATACTCTTTTGTAATAACCCACTTAATGGACTCGGTTTCAGACCAGGCTCTCTGTTGTTGAGATTCTGGATTACATTGTCGCCCACATGGTTCAGCTGCAGTTTGGCATGTGTGGTTCGGTAGGGGGCTGAAGCTCGACGCTCCCTGTCTAAACTGTGTGCTCGAGCATGCAGGGACAAAATACTCTGGAAGCGGAACCTCTTTCCACATACATGGCATGGGAACCTTAGTCCAGGCCCGGAGCTGGTCCCTCCAGAGACAGCCATGCCCTCATTGTTGAAAAGCTGAAGATCCAACTCACCATTGCAGGTGGTACTTTGACCAGAGGAGATTGCCTGCTCCAGAGCTCCAAAACCAGAAAAAGGTGTTAATGGTGTGTCTGGAGGGCTGCTCTCCGATGAGGGACTGCCGGGCTCCAGTTCACCAGGAAACAGCATCATCGCTGGGGTGGGTGATCGTAGAGTTGACAACTCCTCATCCTCCTCCTCATCTTGGAGGCTGGCCTCTGGAAGGAGGCAAGGTGAGACCGGGGCATAGAGTTCAGTTTGAGGGCTAGAAGGGGTAGATTGGGGACTCTGGGGTAGGAATTGGGGACTGTGGTCCAGGGACGGCATGGAGCGAGGAGACAATGGGGGCTCACAGGAAAGTGCCAGCATACTCTCTGGTGGGGAATCCATACTCTGAGCAAGAAAATAATAGATAATTGTGATTAGATCTAGATTAGACAGATAGATAGATAGATAGATAGATAGATAGATAGATAGATAGATAGATAGATAGATAGATAGATAGATAGATAGATAGATAGATAGATAGATAGATAGATAGATAGATAGATAGATAGATAGATAGATAGATAGGTCACTCACTGTTGATGTGTCTATGCCATGCTTCACTTCCTTGACTTAAAGAGGGTGTGTTCTGATGGTGGCAATGTGCTTGACCACCTCCAACAGTCCCCTGTCAAGTACAAAACAGAATACAAAATGAATGTACACACATTTGTTCCTGTGTACGGGTCTAAGGGCAGAGCAGGACATGGACTGTCCCAAACAGGATGGGTGCGAGATGTTTGGACTTCCCCACACACCCTTCCTGCACATAAACTTACAGTAGCTGCTTAAATCAGAACAAAAATACATACATACACACCGTAAACACACACACACACACACACACACACACACACACACACACACACATCAATGTTAAGGTGTGTGTGCTTATATATGTTATATGAGTAATATAGTATATATATATACACAGTATATAACTGCTCTCACCCCCTACCAGTCTCTCATTACCTAAGCTACTCATACAACACATATAAGCACACACACACTAAGACTGATAAAAGTGAACAATTACATAAAGCCACACATGCATACATTGCATAAGTCTGCAGTGGACAGCCCCAGACACAATAAAAAAATAAATAAATAAAAAAACACCTGCTACTTTCATAAATAAGATAAAAATGCATTTCATTGATGATTACAGAAAGACAATCTGCTAAACATCTGTGGGGCGTCTGTATGCCTGGATATGTGTCACTATGCTTGTGTTTGTGTAGGTGGGTGCTTTTTTTCTGTATTTACCTCTGCAAACAGACTGAACTGTATGCATGTGTCTGAGTTGGGATTTATGTACACAATCAGGTGTTTGCTTGTGCATTAATGTGTGTTTGTGACCGTGTGTGAAAGTATGTGTGTCTGTGACCTAAGAATTGGACGAAACGGTGGCTAACAGAGCCAGTTGACATTTTAGCTCAGCCGTGACTCACAACGATATCACACTATATCAATCACAGTACCCCCCTCCGTTTGTCTTTCTCTCTTTCTTTTTATTTATTTCGTAATCCCACCATTATTGTCCTCCTTTTCCTTCCTTCTGTCTTTTCACTTCCATAGATTGTGATTCCACCCCCTGCACTTTTTCTCTTTTCACCCTCATTCCCTCCTCCCTCTGTTCTTGAATGATTTTCTTTCATTCTATCCTTCCCTCTCTCACTCTCTGTCTCTCTGCAGCGGTGCCAGTTGGCACGGTGCCAGGGAATGCTGATATCAGCTGGTAGATTGGGGCCTGCCAACATGGCGAAGAGAAAAGAAAAGAGAGGAGAGAGACAGACAGGCTAGAAAGGGAGAATGAGAGGGGGGGTGCTAGTGAAGAAAAAACATAAATGAAGAACACAAATACATTCTGAATGAGCATATTTGATGAGTAAATCTGTCGAGAAAGGGGAAATAGTGTTCTGCTCTGCAATGGAGGATCTTGTGGTCTGTTTGGTCTGCTGGCATTATTATCATATGAATATCGTCATGGCAATGCACTGTTCCGCCTTGACAGACATGTTCGTGTCTGACCAACCCTGTCACGCCAATAAAGCTTTTCCAAATTTGGATAGATGGAGAGAGTGATAAGGTGCTAGACAGAGGGGGGAGGGGAGAGAGCAGCATGCGCAAATAATGCATGCACACACACACTCACTCAATATGGCACCTAGTCACTAGATGATTCATGCATGCTAAACACCTTTGTCTGAATGGCCACATGCTACACTCCCTGTACAAGCACAAACAAATACACGCTGGCACATTTTGTGCCTTCTAGGGCACATGCATCGGCTATTTAACTATGTCATGGAATGAATATCGTATAAGCAAAAAAATATATATAATAAAACATGAGAAAAGATAAGTAGGCCACTGTCGTTTGAAAGAACTGCATGTAATGAAGCTGCTATTAAAATTGTTTGATGTCTTCCTTTTATTTTTTGACTTTCACTTATTAGAAATGTAAAAAAGTCAACACTGAAGAAACAAAATGCATCCCATAAAGATGAATTACATCGAAAAACAACCTGTTTGCATCATCTGTAGGATTTTGATTGAGGTCAACTGATTATTCCATTATCTAAGTAACACTAATTGGTTTATTGAATGTTTACAACAGAAGTACCAGTACTTGAAATAGGGTCGCATTTCACAAGAACACGTTTACAGTACGCACAACTTAACTCGCTCTGAAAAACCACTCACGAAACCTCTATATGACTGAACAAGCACTTTAGTCATCTTTGATAAAACGCTGCGGTTCGTATTCCGTAGCCTTGAGCACCTGAAATAACGTCTCCTGCCTTCGGTGTGAGGACACACTGGGCCTCCAACAGTGTAGCCATGTAACATATCTAAAGGCTAAGAAGAGATCATTCACACGTACTGAAAGACTTTAGACGCGAGGCCTTGAAAATATAACACGAATGCTTTAACGCAGCCTGTTCTTTGACATGTGGAGAGAGCGAGCGAGAGCACTATCTTTAAATTGTGAGAGACTAAGAGAGAAAACGATTGCTCAGTAAGTGATGCCTGTGTGTGTGCGCAAACTTTGAGGCTTGAACTGCACTTTACCTTTCTCATATCTCCGAGTGGGATTTCTAAGGTCAGTGTGCGTATGATTCGGGATTGTTGCAGTCCTACAACAAATCCCCACAGACAGAATTAATTTCCTGTTTCTAACCTTGGCCTGAACTGTATCTCTTTCAGTACCCCGGCTCCCACACACAGCGACACAATTCTCTTTCCCTTCAACTTCCTCGTTTTAGGTTGAAATTCCAAGTCATCCACAACCTTCACCTGTTCTCCTCCATTTATATTTCTCCGAGAGACTTGCGGACAGTTTGAAGGTTCAGTTTAAAGATGCAGAAGAGAGGATAAGCAAGTTCAAAACATCACAATCTCTCCCATTATCTCCCTTAGAGAGCTTGACACAAGGACATCAGCCTTGAAATGATTCTAGACTAAGGTGCTTTAGAAGAACTTAACCCACTGTCAAATCTGAAGGCTTCACCAAAAGACTGCCGTGGTCAAGCTCACCTTCAAGCTCAAGCTCTTGTTAAATTCTTCTGTGAAGGGATGGCTCACACAAAATACAAATGCTGTCATCATTTACTCACCCTCATGTTTGTTCCTAACCTACGGAAGTTCTAAGCGGCCATGCATTATTATAATTTTTCTGTCTTGTTTTCTCGTGATCACGACTTAATTTTCTCGTGATCTCGACATAACGAAAGTTGTTTTGTCGTTATCACGACTTAATTTTCTCTGTGTATTCGGCATGAGAAAATGCTATAGAAGCAGCATCATCGCAGCATCATGGATGATCGTATTCGCTTTTACTTTGATCAGGGACTCACTCAAACTGAAATAGCTCTGTGTCTGTCAGTGATTGACGACTTACACATAACGTGTTCGACACTTGAGAACGGATCAGCACAGGACTGACTATATAGGGAGACAAACGAGGGTATAGCTGGAGCCACTGAAACAATGATTAAGTCGACAGACAATATAGCGCACCCCTGAACGCCATGTGCTCAATTTCAGTGGCCAGTCTCACACTACGTCATATGAATTCACAAATCATGGAGCAATGTGGCATTCAGTATTTCAGTATTGCATTCTGCATGTGACTATGGCAGCGCACTGCGTATTTATAGCCAAAAGAAATCTGAATATCGAACTGCAAACTAGGCTCTACTACGGTGAGACTCCGTCCATATTTGCTGCAGGAAATTAGTGGAACTTTATGATGGAGATATCAGCGGGCTCTGGAGCGCGTACACCATAATATTCGGACCCAGAAACATTCAGCAGGCTCTGGAGCGGACTCCGTTCTCGGATCGGAGCTCTACAATTCTCGGATAGCTCTGGAGCGGACAATTACGGTGCGTTGAGAGCAAAGCGGTTTTTACGTTGAGATCCACAACTTTCGTTATGTCGAGAATATCCCGGACCGGAAAAACGGAACTCCTGGATCGGACGGAGAATACGTGGGCTCAAGATCAGAGAAAATTATGCGTGGGCTAATAAGATCGGAGCCGCTTAGAACTATACTAACCGTGGGCTATAAATGCCGCTTAGCAGAAAATACTAACCTTGAAGACATGCTTCTATCGGAGCGGAAAAAAATTTTGAGCAGAGTGGGTTTATAACCAAATCGGAGCGGATGCTCCGATTGATTGCATTAACATAAAAAAATACTATGAAAGTCATTAAGGGCCTTCAACCGTTTGGTTCTGTAAAACATCTTCCAGGAAGTTCACTGGAGAAATGCCGGCTTAACCTCATATGGATCATCCAGCTTGCATACCAGCCTGAATCCCGGGGTGCACTGCAGCTTCAACGAACTGCAGTTTATTATCCGTGCCGCCACATTTTTGAAGGAGCTGTAGGCTTTATTATACCTGGGCTACGTGAATAGCCCAAAATCTCAGGTGGTCCAGCCCCCTCAAATGAGGGGCTCATCCAGAGCACTGTTGAAAAGGTCCAAAACGTGTTTGATCTGAACACACTGCATCTGTGGTGTGAGCTTTAATGCTTCTGGATGATAGTGATTCAAACATTTGTAAAATTGCATTAGACTTCACAGAACAACAAAGACATGTCTGGCATCATCTATAGGCAGTGACAGATAATTATACCTATTCTTTTTTTAGATCAAAATTACAAAACAGTCTATATTTGGGAGCAGGAGTATGCCATTTCCCCCCTTCATTTGATCAACTTGCAGTAAGAGCCTGACGTATATGAGACATAATAATGATTTGACCTGTCACAACCGATCCCGGATCACCTGAGATGAATAATAACAGGTGTAAACCGAGTCCGAGTCAGTAAGAGATTCAGGTGAAATCAACCCTTGAATGATCTAAAGAAGTGAGACGTCTTTTTTCCCTTCTTTATAACGAACAGCCCACCTCTGACCTCCGCCGGTAAAACCAGCTGTAAGGTGTTCGCTGTGTGCAACAAGTGCACAAAGGCCATGTGCTGTGCTAGAATAGGAACTCAAACCGACAACGCAGGTCTATATCTGCATGAACGGGACGAGCCCTGCTCAATCTGAACATAATTGAATTCTGTTAAACCACTCAAAATCTGTTTTTAGTGGACAAATCAGGTACAATTTCATGCAACTGGCATGTTTTAACTTTTTATAATGATGCATAACAGAGGACCCACTTTATATTAGGTGGACTTTACTACTATGCACTTACATTTAAATTAATCATTTGAGACAATGCACTTGTTGTGTACATGTTTTTTAGCATTGTACGTTATTAAAAAAATACATGCATGTAATTGCATCTGTAATTACATATAATTACACTTTTGACCCATCCCTTAAAGCTACCCTTACCACTTAACCTGTCCCTAACCTCACCCGTATCCCACCTCAAGTGTTTTGGGTGACACTTTATTTTAATGTGTCCTTGTTACACGTTACATGTACTTACTATTATAATAACAATTAATCATGCATAATTACATGCAAGTAACCCTACGCCAAACCCAAACCCTAACATTTAGTACAAGAACATGCAGTTAATTCATATTACTCATTACTTAATTGTTTAATTACACTGCAACAAAGACACCGTAAAATGAAGTGTAGCCGTGTTTTGCGATACAATATGAACATAATAAGTGCATTGTATCTTTTTGATGTAAGTACATAAGGCCACCTAATATATAGTGTGACCCATGCAGGCATGTGTCAGTTACCACACTCACAGATACCTTGAACTGACAACCTGTAGTTCCTTACATAAAACAAGAAGAAGAAATACTCTTTTGCAAGCATGTGTTTATGATTTTTCATCAACACATGTAAATCCCAGTTTACTGTACGTTATTGCTAATTATGTCACCATACCAATCTGTAAATCTGTGGCTGAATTAGCCAGGTGCCAGGTCAGATGTTAACGCCACTGTAACATCTCATCCAGATGCGCTGTCCCTGCAGGTTATCAAGACGAGCAGGAGCAGATCTGGAGGTAAGAGTTGTTTACGGGGCTTCCAGCGCCACATCTCTTCTGCTTAAACTGTCGCGTCAGTTCAGGGGGCTGGTCTCACTCCGTCACCCGTCTAAGAGCCTTTCTGCCAATGCCCCGAATCTGTGCCAGCGCTAAATAATGGGAAGCAATGGCGCCGTATAGAATTCCATCTATATATATGTGTGTGTATGTAAAGTTTCTTGGCGGGATGCATTTGCAGGACATCAGATGAGCGAGCGTCTGTGGAGAGGAATTTCCTCGCGTGATGTGCGTCAGTAAAAACGCGCAACCATTTTCAGTCGCCTTCTCTCTCGCGGCCATCTCAATTAAAAAGCCACATTAATGAAATAAATAAATGCTCACAAACAAATGCGCGTACGACGCGTCCTCTCGCGAACGCCGACATTAAGCACGCGCATAAACTCGCGATTTACAAACGCAACGGCGTCTTATCTTCCCAAACCGAGGCAGAAATGTATCTTTTTTTAGGACGGGATGTTGTGCGCTCCATTTTCTTCCTGATTTTCTTTCAACAAAAGATAAAGGGAGGGGAAAAGGACAAGCGATCAGGGTGCAGCTGAAAAGTGCCATCGTGGGGTTTCATCTTGAAATCTCGCCGCTATCGAGACGAATCACCAAACTTTACGTGTTTTTAGGGCCGCTGGTAAAACTAGCAGGTTTAAACAGCGATTACGAGCGCGCATCTGTGAGGTGACGTTAGGACATGCCGAGCGCGTGCACATTTACCAGTTTTTGTATTAACATGCACTGAAAGCTTCCCTATATTCCTCGAAGTTATTAATAAGCTGCTTTTGAACAGCTGTTTCCCCCCAGAGCGTCCGATCCAGCCGGATCTGTCTGCGTCCCGCACGAGTCCGACTCAAACATGCGGGTTTGGACCGCAACAGAACTAAGCACAGCTTCTCATAAAGTATACAACTTTGCAGTATTGGAGAAATGAACAATTGCTTCTCGCACAAAAACAAAAAAAAAAGTTCAAACATCTACAATCAGCTTGTACCTCTGAGTTCAGGGCACTTTTTTCCACACTTGAGGCTCTGGAAATATTCAAGGGCCTTAAAAAACGAAAGTTGCATTTTCATGCGCGAGCCTTGCATCTCTTTCAGGACTCACACGCACACGCGCGCGCGCTCACACACACACACACACACACACACACACACACACCGGCAACATACATGGCACGAGACAAAAGTGAGGAAGTGTGTATGCGCGAGAACACGTATGATGTGCCCTAACAGAGACACACACCCGACGCCAACCAATATGCCCTGTATATGTGCAAAGAAACGCGACGGCTATTCCGTGTCAATGGCTTTTCGTTCCCCGGATCAGCCCCCCCAAAAAAGTCGTCGTCGGATATTTGTTGTTCATGAAGGCGACAACAATCGCTCTCTACGTCTCAAACTACGCTCGCGCGCACCCTCGCGATGTGCATCAGTACAAATCGGTCAAAAAGCGCAGATTAGGTCAGTTATTTGACACGAATCGGATATTTTGTGATGAAAGTAAGGCTGGATGTACTTACGGGAGAGGCGGCGAGGAGATTAATGACAACACACGTCATGATTACGTTTCACTTGAATTAAATACATTACGAGTTAGGGAAAAAAATGGAAATCGGGGGCAGTTGTATACAAGCATACGCCGATGCCCCCCTCCCTTCTGCCCTCTCTATCTTCTCCTCCTCCTCACACGTCTCTCTCCCTCTCTCTCTTTTCTCAAAGATCCATTTATTGTGCAGTCGTGAATGAGAGAGAGAGAGGCGGAGGCTGTAGGTTGCAAATGTAATTATAATCTCGCAGAGGCACCATTTTAAAACGATCTATAGATTCGCGGGATGGACTTCTGACACGAGTTTCTCAGATTCACTCTCGGACGTCTTGTAAAGATAAGCCGATATGCACGTTTGTTTTCTACTTTGTTGGTTTAGTTAGTTTGGATAGTTGTGATTGTGAAGAAACTCGCGCTCCACGTGGGAGCTGCGCAGGTGCGCGCGCGCTGTCCCAGCTCTACTGACTGTAGATGAACACACGACCACAGGCCATATAAAGAGTACCCACTCTTAAACAAACAACCACGGCCTGGACAGACAAACAAAACAACAACACAGATGCATGCTTAAATACACAGGCCTACGTACATAAATACATGCATTCATTTACTACTAATGCATTCGGAAATAATGGTAACGACAATAATAATAATAATTCCTCTGTACACTTTATATAGACTGCATCGATCTATAAATGCTATAGATAATATATCTGCTATTTGCCCTCTTTTGATGTGAGATTCGTGAATAAACAAATAAATTAATTTATTTATTGATTAAAAACAAACTATCAATAATAAATACATATGTGGAACTACTAATGTATTTTGTTGTAAAATAATACATAATAATACTAATTATTATAATATATCACCTTCTATATACAACAAATAAACAAACAAACAAACAAATAAATTAATAACCTACTACTGTTATTTTTGATGGCCTTTGAACAAATCCTAATGAACACATAATGCATTTGAAGCACTCAGTTACAACAACAACAACACAACTAATAATAATGATAATACTAATACATTTGTGAAACTACTAATTCATTTGGAGCATTCAGTTGTACAACAACAACAACAAAATAATAATAATAATAATAATAATACGTTTATTTAGACCTCTTAAGAGAAAACCTTTGTATATCAGATAAAGAAGATTTTTTTCCAAATAAATAAATATATTAAACTACTAATTCATTTTGGAGCATTCAGTTGTAATACCACACTACTACTACTACTACTAATAATAATAATAATCATAATAATAATGTCTGTACTCTATGTCGAGTGTCCGCAGATTGAAATGCATTATCTCTGCATGTCAGATTGAGAGTGATCTCTGCTGTTGGATGCTCTTCATGTACAGCTGTTATTGTCTGGTTCAGATATTCAGATGTGTTTGTGAGTTTCAGTATCTGGATATTAACTCACAGACACCCCTGACTATCAGCTCACGCGAGTGTGTGTGTGTGAACGTGTGTGTGTGTGTGTGTGTGTGTGTGTGTGTGTGTGTGTGTGTGTGTGTGTGTGAGAGTGAGAGTGTTTGTGTGTGTCTGAGTGAAGTGTGTGTGTGTGTGTGTGTGTGTGTGTGTGTGTGTGTGTGTGTGTGTGTGTGTGTGTGTGTGTGAGAGTGTTTGTGTGTTGTGTGTGGTGTCTGATACAGTCGTATCATCACCCGCCCCCAACGCTTTGATTGTCTTGTACGCCGCAGCACAAATGCACCAATTAATATGCAGAGAGTGAGTGAGACGGAGACAAAAAAAGAAAGAAAGAAAAAAAAAACATGCAGAGGTGGGGGGAAGAGATGGCATGGAGAACAGGAAGGAGTGAAAAAGGGAGATGAAATGACAGAAGAAGAGGAGGAAAAGAGAGCGACGTATGGGGTGGTCTGAGGGGAGATGAAACCTGATATATGTTTGAGAGAAAGAAAGAAGGAATGAGAGAGGGATGGAAGAGGAGAGCAGGGGGCCGACGCTGAATCAATACGTACATATTTAGTCAGAGATGGAGGGATCGATTGGTGAGGATGGAGGGAGAATGAGAGGAGAGGGGTTAAAGGGGTGGAGTGATGTGGCATTGGCTGCTGTCTCTTTGTCGCAGTGTCAGGGTATTGATACTGTAATATCGCCATGACAATAGCACCGTTGGCGAAGGCCATGACGACGCCCGGCAGCACAATACAGCCAGCCGCAGTACACTGAGGGCAGTGAGGCGGAGCAGGCCGCAGATGCAGACGCAGACGGGTGCATCTCTATGTGACCATCAGATAAGCTGCACACAGCCAGACACATTTAAACTTATAAGAAATGAGAAACATCAGTGTGACTTGTGGAGTTCATGTCAGCTGGGATTAAAGCAAAACAGAAACAAATAAAGAATACATGTTATTTATTTTCAATTCCATTTTCAACAAAACATGTAATTATTAATAATACTAAAAAATAATAATCATGAATTATATTTTTTACTTTTGGACTTCATTTCTCATGGTGTTTATAGATTAAAATTAGTGCTTGTCAAACTATCAATCACGATTAATCACATACAAAATAACATTTTTGGTTTACATAATATGTGTGTGTATATATATATATATATACATAAATGTACATGCATATACAGTATAAACATATTTAATATATAAACATACCATAACATATTTTCCTAAAATACATCCTTATTTACATCCTGAGTAGTGGGAGCAGGATTTTTAGACTTTAAAATGGTTTTTGATACTGTGAATTATGAAGTACTTATACATAAATGGAAACAAATGAACTTTTCTCAACAAGCTCTAAACTGCTTTAAATCATTAAATCATGGATTGTAGACAGCAATGTGTTAAAATTAATGGTGTGACGTCATCACTTCAAAAATGCAAACTAGGTGTACCACAAGGTTCAATATTAGGTCCATTGCTCTTCTGTTTGTATATAAATGATTTACCTGAAAGTTTCCAGGAGGTTGGTTGTCAAATGTATGCAGATGGCACAATTATTTATGTAAAAACATAAATGTTTTTACATAAATACAGAAAAAGGCTGCAGAAATGTTAACCTGGCAACTGGTCTGTGATTCCCAGCGGCTGCAGGATAACTGTTTAATTTTAAATTACAGCAAAATGGTTTCAATGTGTTTTTCATTAACAAATAAAGCACTGGATGTATTTAAAACAAAAGTGACCAAAAGGAAGTCAAGGAAGTGGGTGAATTTAAATGTGTAGGTGTTATAGTAGACTCTAAGCTTAAGTTTGAGGCTCATTAAGAACATGTGTAAGACTATCAAGACACATTTGAACTGTTTTCGTATGATAAGACCGTGTTTATCTCTTAAAGCAGCTCATGTGTTTATGCATGCTATGATATTATCACATATGACCTGTTGTGTGATAATTTGAGGTCAAGCTTCTCAATCAGTTGTTAAGCCTGTAATGTCACTATACAAACAAACTTTACAAGTAATGGATCAGAAAGCAATGCAATGCATCATTGTCAAATTCTTCAAAAGTATAATTTGTTAAGTTTTGATAATCTTTTAAAGTTTTCATTTATATAAAGGAGTATTTAAGTGTATACATGGCCTTCCCCCCGATGTAGTCTATCAGTTGATTTAAAGTTGCAATCGACTCACAGTTTTCTCTACAAAGCTGAAACAATGGCTGAAATCTTTACAGCAATGTGAACATTGAGTACGTACCTTCGGCTTATTCAGGCTGGTTTGGTTCACATTTTCATTCTGTATGCAGGTTGACATATTTTATGTTTGTGAACTTTATATAAAGTTACATATGGGCTTAGGTATGACAGTATCTACAACATACACACATTTATCTGTATATACTGCATATGTTTATTTGTACTCGTTTTGTTTCTCGTGATGATTGTGCTTGTTTTGATTTGATGTAAAAGCATAAGCAGGGACGAGGGCTGTAAACTAGCTTTATGCTATACGCTCTATGTACACGGCATCGGTTCTGGGTGTAACAATGCCTAGTGTATCGTCGCTGTTAAATAAACAAACAAATAAAATGTGTTTTTACATATACATGATAAATATACACAGAACACACACATATATTACGTAAAAACTACTTTTATTTTGGATGCGATTAACCATTTGACAGCACTAATTAAAATGTAATCAAATTTATGAAATTGTATTTATTGAATTGCAAGTAAATCACATATCTGTATTTATCTGCTGATAATATCATTTTTTATGTAAATGATCTTGATACATATGGACTTTTAGTTTGTATTTAGTTCTTGTTTCCTGTTTCCTGTTTCCATCATCAGCTCCGGTGTGTTCTGTATTCTTGCTCAGGTCTTGTTTTATTGTTGGCTGTATGGTTAATGTCTTTAGTGTTGTTCTTAGTTGTTCCAGGTTGCTTTGTGTCTTCTTCTGTTTCCAGTAATTCTTCATCTGGACTTGAATCCAGCTCTTCCTGGGGCCTGTACCATGAAGCTGGATTAGCTGCTAGCCAGGTAAGTTTCAGTTTAGTTTGCACCAATCCTGGGTTTTAGGTACCATGAAAGTGGCTTGGCTTTTAGCTGTGTTCATTGCCGTAGTAACTTACACTCCACGGCTAACCTGCTCCGGGACAGGTTATGTTCTGGGATAGATTCTCAAACTGAAATTGGACCAATCAGATGTGAGCAAAGCGACAAAAAAAAGTTTCTCTTCCTACAAACTAAAGCTCACTATGAAGTACCTTAAAAAATTAATAATTTAAGTAATTAATTATAATATGATTTATATTATTATTACTGCATTACACACAAGCACTTTTAGTTTAACAGTTATTATAAAGCATTTATTTTAAATGAATATTAATATATATGTAATATAAATGAGTGGTGAATCAATAGATAACACTTAAACAAATGGCTACATGTGACCTTACATGTTTGAGTCTCTATATATGATCAACTATATAAAGTAACTTCACAGGTTTCACTTGTGACTGCACTGATAGAGCGAGGTCATGTCCTTTATTTGTCCTCTTTCATGGACAGGTCAAGTTTTGAATCTCGCTGGCTCTCTCACGAGAAGTGAATCACACTTGCTCTGTGATTGGCTGTTCACTGATGATGTCACACATTCATGTGCACGCGCTCCATTAACTCAGGATCAAGCCTGAGTTTATTAGCTTCATGGTACCAACAAAGCCAGATTGTCAACTCAAAACCTATCCTGTAACTTTGTTTATCTTCAATCATGGTACAGGCCCCAGGTCTCTAAGCTCCTCCCTCTCGTTACAGTCTAGATCTAGAAGTCAGTGAACGGAGCCGTTCTAGACTGTGATGATGATGATGCCTTTCCACAATTAACATCAGAAACATACGGTACTTATGCATGTTTCCATTTCTACACACAAACTTACTTTGTTTTATATTACTCTGGCATTGGACGGGGAAACAAAACAAAGTTAACACTACTACAAAAGTGTTTCTAAGAAAGCCTGTTTCACATGGAATCAAAAAGTCATGCTTATCTATTTTAATTTATCATAATTGTGATATTAAAAATACATATGATAAATTATGAATAATATCTCAGAAATTATGAGATATTAAATAAATAAATTAGATAATTGTGAGATGATTAAATTCAATTTTTTGTGTCATAATTATAACTTTCTCATACATTTAACTGTCATAATGAGATCACGACAGTCTTAATATTTTACCATTGACTTTTATTATTTCAACTTTGTCATGATTTCTCATAATTATGACTTAGCATGTCAAAATGTTGACTGTCATAATGTTGAATTTGTATCTCATTATGAGTCATCATGACTCAATTCAGCATTGTGTCATGATTTTAACTTTAGTATCTCATAATGTTGACCTTTTTTCTCATTATGAGTCATGTATGACTTTTATCTCATAATTTCGACTCTTTGCCATGATTTGAACTTTTCATCTCAATGTCAGCTTGTCATTTGAACTTTTAATCTAATAACTTAGTATTTAAGTTATATCCTTCCCTGGACACATCTATTACCCAACGGTTCAATCTATTAATAGATACATTAATGACTGCCTCACTTAGGAACAAAATGAGTGCTTTTGAAAAAATATGGAGCCGTCTTTGAAATGAATTTGAAACATGAATGAACGCATATAATGAAGGTGTGGATAAATTAATAAATGAGATGTTTGGTGTCCAGCGTTTGAGAGTTTATTTTCTCGCTGTACTCTGCAGTGTTAATATAGCTGTATAAGTGTATCTTATGGTCATATATGTATTTCCCTATGTGCATGTTTTGACTTGTATGTATTGAATGCACCCCTAAGTCTATTAAAACTAAATAAAAATAATTTAGTATTTCATAACATTGACAGGCATAAATTCGAGTTTTTATTTCATGACTAATTATGACTTATCTCATTTCACATTTTTGTTATTACAACTTATCTCATAATGTTGACTTAGTATCTCATAATGTTAATGTGTAATTTTAAATTGTATTTCATTATGATTTTTTTTAAGTCTCATAACTATGATTTAAGTATCTCTTAATTTTACTTTTATTTCATAATTTCAACTATTTGTCATATGACTTTTTAATCCAATAATTTCAGTTTTTATAATTTCGACTTTCTATCTTTTGACATTTTTATAATTGAATATTTACCACAGCATGCTATTTTACTAATATCCGTCTGTGGTGTAAATAAGCTTATATACTGCTGCGAGCGTGACAGTAATCATGTCCTCTTTGTTTGTCATAACATTCCCTCTTTTTATGCTTTTGTGGATGTGACAATGAAGACCGAGTACTAGCTGCAGAAAATTCATCACGGGAATACATTACATTTGACTATTGAATATAATATTTTTACTGTATTGTTGATCAAATAAATGCAACCTTGGCAAACTGAAGATACTTTATTTTAAAGTTGAAACTGTTGAATGGTCGTGTAGATATGGTATAATACAATGCAGAAACGAAAGGACCGAGTGAGGCATGACGCAGGCCAGATCCTGTGAACACAGCACCTCGTCAGGTCCTGCTCGTTTCCCACCGCTCCATGACAAATGACTCTATAATATCTGTTAATTGTAATGAAGGCATGTTTTCAGATAGCACATGTACTGCATGCGTGAGAGAGGTGTGATCTTCGAGACAAATGGCTGCTTGTCAGCACATAAGTCAGTGTGAGTGACCGACCGGTATTTCTCTCTCTCTCTCTTTATGATGTGCGCTTCCCCTCGCTCGCCCCATCCCTCCTTAATATGATGTAAAAAGCTAATCGCATGCAAATGTCTGTTGTCCCGGTAACACGGCCGAAAAATCCCTTTGATGTTTCACCCAACTCATTCTCTCCACGTTCTCTTTGTTCGCCCGAGTCTCGCTGCCTCGTCAACACCCCCCCCCCCCCCTCTCTCTCTCTAATCCTCACACTATCTCTCTCTCAACCCCCCCCCCCCCCCCCCTTTAAACCCATTCTCTCGCTCTCTTCACATTTCTATCAAGACAAAAAACTTCTCTGCCCTCAGCCATACCTTTCTCACACTCACTGCGTCTGCCCCCCCCCCCCCCTTCACTCGTCTATCTCATTCTTTCGCTCTTGTTCTCCCCTCTCTGTGCCTCTCTGTCTGTCCCTCCTTCATTTCCCATCATACCATCTACTGTCTTTGGCATCTCTCTCTCTCTCTCTTTTTCTTTCTGTCCTGCACGCTCTTTTCATCTCTTTTTTTCCCCCTTTCAAAAATGCCATGCCTTCTGCTGGTCACTGAGTGGCTGCCATTTTCAGCGTGTCAGTAATGTTGTCAAGCGCGCATCCCATAATGCGCTCATATGCACTAAATGTCATCAGGCTCTAAAATGGCTGCGGGGAGGGAAAAAAGGGGGTAACGACTTGGTTCTGTTCGTTTAATATTCCCACAAAGACAATTAAACAGTTACAGAGTGAAAAAAGGAGCATGCAATTTAAAGCGTTCAGAAATGTAAACATGAATCCATGACGAGGCTTATAAAGACAGCTTGTTTCTCTGTTTGCAATCAAACCCATGAATCACGCCAAGGTATTTCTGGTTTGGGAGAGTATTTTTGGCCTGAATGTGGCTTTGGTGCTGTAGATACAGTGCATTCCTCCCACACTCGCACAGGTTTGGGGTCGACCGCGCTTCAGTCCTACTCTCCTCTCTAAGTGCTCCGTCTTTCTCAGAAACGGGTTCGTCCTCTGAACTGCTTAATTATTGAAGAAACTACACAACTTCCCATTTCTACTAACACAGCACAGCTCTGTCGCTCAGAGGGTGCTCTTCTGCAGTTCTCAGCTGGGTTTTATTTCTGAATATATCTTTCGATGCACACGTTTGTGTCGAGTCTAATCTGAGCGGAGTGAGAGACGTTATTGAGATCTTTTCTGAAACGTCTTCTTTTCCCCAGGAGTATAATCTCTTCTTAAACCGTGTTACTACTATTAAATGAATATTCAGAGTACAAGTCAAGGTCAATCTACAATATATATACAGTTGAAATCATGACAACAAGTTATACATATATATATATATATATATACACACATACACACACACTTGACTTTTTTCTCATTATGAGCCATAATAAGAGTAATTTTTTACTTTTTGACATGATTTCAACTTTTTATCTCATAATTGGGACTCAATTTTTCCTCATACTTTTGACTTTTATCTCATAAATTCTACTTTTTTAAATATAAATTAGGACTTTAGACTTGCATTTTATCTTCATACTTTTTATCTCATAATTTTGACTCATAATTGTAAGTGCTTTTTTGACTCACTTAAGTAAAACGTCAGTAAAACTGAAATATATTTTAAAAAACGTCTACCTAATTTAAAAATGGCACTTTTTTTGACAAATTGACCTATATTCCTGAATATTTATTTGACTTCTTTTCCTCAAGGGACTTACGATGGAAGTAAATGCTGCCAAGTTGTAAACATTAAAATACTCACCATTTCAGGATATAAACATGTTTTAACATGATTGTAGTCTACTTTCTAACCTTCTGTTTAAAGTTTATCCAATTTTGCATTTTTTTGTTTTGCAATGATAATTTAGAAGTAGATAGTTTAACATGGCTGTAAAAGTGATTTAAACAACTTTACCGCTTGAACTTAGCACACGTTTAATACAGAAGGATTAATGTACTGTAAGTACTTTTATACAATTATGAACTTCAAAATGTTGCTTTTAAAATCCTCCAAAAACTGGTCCCATTCACTTCCAATGTAAGAGCCTCACTGAACGTTGTAATCAGATATAGAAGAGGTAATCAAAGGTTACACCACACATGCTGTGGACTGATCCTAACGTGTACAAACAGATCTTATTTGGGATTTTTCCCTGCTATGGGTGCATCAGCACATCAAGCTCAATACACAGCTGGACAGAATAAAACCTCTGGCTGTTGTCTCATCAGTAGAAGACATGCTCAGAAGCACAGAGTTTCCATCATCTAAAATATGCAACAAGACATATGACTTGACGTACAAACAGAGCTTATAAAGGAGGATTTTCCAGAGTCAGACCTCATAAATACAAGAGTGGATTACAGTTGCTGAAGTCAGTTTTTACGCGGTTGAACCTTTGAGTAGAATAGCATTCCAGCATCTAATACTCTTTAAGACTGTGCAGCTGAGGGCGGGGTTAAATAATTACATAACTCATAAAGCATAACACACATGCATAGCAGCTCTCTTTTGAAACGCAGGTCTGGATTTGGCTTTGGGATCGGCCGGGGCAATAAAAGACAGCTGGTGCTTAACTAAACTAGACCTTCCCTTTCTTTCAATACACTGAGATGAAGATGGGCCGAAATACCAGATGTGTCCTCGACCGGAGTGTGATATACAAAATCTGTTAAAGCATTTATCTTATGCCACTTGAAATAAGCTGCACTGACAGAATCCTTGCTACTTTTAATATTTTGAGAGTTTGCATTTGGCATAATCTTGCAAAACGTGCCTTTGGTTTGGATTTGATCCACATTTGCAATGATGAAAGTTCACTCACGCTTAAATACTGACCTTAAAGTCAACATCAAATCTCAAGTTGACCTCCAGAGTATCGCCATGTTCCCCATTTAAACATCTCGCTTTACTTCAGATCATTGCTCTACTCTTTGTTATTGTTTTCAGTTTGGAATATACTTTCAGAGGTGAAGAAAGTTATTACATTCTGATAAGACATTATAAACCATTTTTCTTTGGTACACTGTACATAAAATATTCATGCACAAGTAAAGTGTATTAAAGGAATAGTTCACCCAAAATGTAAATTAGCTGAATATGTGCTCATCCTCAGGTCATCTGAGATGTAGATGAGTTTGTTTCCTCATCAGATTTGGAGAAGATATATCATTGCATCAGTGTCTCAGCAGATGGATGCTCTGCAGTGAATGGGTGCCGTCAGAATGAGAGTCTGATAAAACATCACAATAATCCACACACTCCAGTCCATCAGCTAACATCTGGAGAATAATCATGTCTGAATCAGGAGAGAAATCTGCACAGATCAAGCCCCGTTTACAAGCCAAAACTTCTGATGTAAGAGATGGCCATTATTATGGATTATGGACTCGTATTTTAGTTAAAAACATCTTAATGCTGGATTTGTTTCAGCTTTTGTCTTCTCCAGATGTTAACTGATGGACTGGAGTGGTGTGGATTATTGTGATGTTTTTATCAGACTCTCATTCTGACGGCACCCATTCACTGCAGAGCACCCACTGCCGAGACATTTCTCCAAATCTGATGAAGAAACAAACGCATCCTAATCTCGGATGGCCTAAAAATGAAATACATTTTCAGTCATTTAGATTTCATGTTGACTTTAATGTCATCTTTTGCAGCCTGAGACGCTGAATCAACTTTGATTCACTACCTGAAAGTCAAGTATCAAGAGCAACTGAAAGTAAAAGCTGCGACACACGACCTCCTGTACGGTCTCCTGTAATACTGTATTTACACGGCTGTG
>CM049867.1:2206449-2311449 GCA_027474115.1 Schizopygopsis malacanthus
AGATTGAAATGTAGGGGTGACAGAGCCTTTGCTGTTGCTGGCTCCAAACTATGGAACAATGTGCGTTATCTATAAGAACAGTTCATTCAGTGTCTGAGTTTAAAAGTCTCTTAAAAACATATCGTTTTCCCCATGCTTTCAATGTTTTATGACTGTGTTTTTCCAATGACGTGTTTATTTATCGTGTGATTGGGTCAATGTAACTGTGTACAGCACTTTGGTAAACTAAGGTTGTTTTAAAGTGATTTATAAATACATTTGAGATTCCAGATTTTCAAATGGTTGTATCTCGGCATATCCTAACCAACCGTACATCAATGGAAAGCTCATTTATTCAGCTTTCAGATGATGTATAAATCTCAATTTCAGAAAATGTACACCTATGACTGGTTTTGTGGTCCAGGGTCACATGTCATCTATCTTATCTCTGAAGTAGACTACAAGTGAACAGTGAATACAATTAGTCTCACAACATCAACAAAAGAGCTTTTTTGTCTCATTGTGCATACTGCAGTCATTTTGTTTTAAACAAATAGCAGGCAGTGTGTGTCTTTAGCATGTGTGTGTGTGTGTGTGTGTGTGTGTGTGTGTATGTACCTTAATGCTGTGTTTGAAGCTGTACACACTGCATCCAGGGTTGGGTGTTTTGTGTTTGGTGAAGATGACATAGTTCTGATAGAGGAAGACGTTTCTGACTCCCGCTTTCTTCCGTCGGCCTCCACCGCAAACACACAGCTCACCCTGACGCACCAGATCTCCACGCTCTGCCACGGGGATCTGACACACACACGCATGCACACACACACACGCAATGCACACGCACGCACGCAAGCACGCACGCACACACACACACACGCACGCACGCACGCACACACACACACACACAGAAGAGCATCATGTCAACATCTAATTTCTGTTTTGTAATTCAATATGATACGAGGGATGCATCAATTATTTCACTGTTCATTGTTTACATTATATATCATTTTATTTATTTATTTATTTATGTTTTACGATCACATCCACCCTGAATCAAATAAACCTTCACTAAAGGTGAAGCATGCCATTTCTGTGACTTTAGGGTTACCAAACAGAACTGTAGAGAAAAGAAGAATTTAGGCATCTAATAAATACTAATAAAATTGGTGCAAACTCATCAAAGTTTTTCTTATTCACTCATCAAAACACATTGTTGTGTGTGTGTGTGTGTGTGTGTGTGTGTGTGTGTGTTGATTCTGGATCTTGACTAGGTTAAAACCACTCATGTTCCACTGTGCATGTGAGCACGACCTGGACCTGTGATAAGTGTACTTTATATTACTAAATAAAATAATAAACCCCTGTTTTGAAAGGATCATGAAACCACATTTTTTGAAACATTAACAGATATGCATGGCACATTATTAAAACAGTGATATCACACACAGTTATTTGTGCATTTGGCAAATGCTTTTATCCAAGGCACATATTTTTTGCTGGTATAGGTGTTAGAAATCAAAAACCTGCAATCAAGGTGTTGTTGGCACCATTTAGTATAATTATATGATTACATATATATTATTAGATTGATTTTAAACAATTTATTTCCATTTTCCATTTCACTTTAAGTTTTAGTAATATATTTAATACTCTAGCTTAAACTTGGTTTATTTCTCTTTGAAGGCACAATTTACAAATTTGAAGTTTAACATTTTCAGGGATTTATATTTTATTTAAACTTAATTTGAATTAACAAATATTTGTAATAGTTTTAGTTAGCAATACAAACACTTTACAGGAACACAGTATATTTAGAAGAATGTTTCAATTGTTTTTGTCCATAAAGTGAAAGTTTCATAATTACAGACCAGCAGCTTAGAAACATCTTAAAATGTTCAATTATTGCATGTACAATCCATAAAAATGCATTTGATTTCATGATAATTATAAGTATTATGTTGTGAATGCTTGACCCTTTAAATAGCATAAATCTCAATCTGTTATTTTCGTTTTGACCACCAGGTGGCGGCAGTGCAGTGGTCACGTGACCTCACAAAGACAGACTGTAGAGTAGACTGTGCTGTGAGTGAATGTGGTATTTGAGTTCATACCGGACACCCTGTGATGAGATCACTGGCTCGCAGATCCTCTCCGTGCTGCTGGGCATGTTTTATGATGGAGAGGGCGGAGTCAGAGGTGGGGTTGAGACCGCCCAGTTCCTCCAGTGTCTGGCAGTACTGCTCCAGTCTCTGAACGGGAGTGGAGAGACACTGAGGAAACGGAGGAGCGGGAACAAGAGAGGAGGACATCTTCGACTGGAGCGAGCGAGAGAGTGAGTGAGAGAGTGAGTGAGAGAGTGAGTGAGTGAGAGAGAGAGTGAGAGAGAGAGTGAGAGAGAGAGAGAGAGAGAGAGAGAGATAAGGAGAAAGAGTTAAAGAATGTAAGAGAGAGAGAGAGATAATGATTAAATAAACAGCTCATTATTTCCCACATCTAAAAAATGGCACAGATGTCAAAAACACATTTGCCCCCCTGTGGACAAAGACAGTAATGCAACATAAACGCTTCTACAGAACACAGAGCCAAGAATGGACAGATCAGCTTACAGCTGACAGTAATCTAAATACATTATAGATAATGTAAGATTAATGAAATAAAATTTCACTTAAGTGACTTAATGAGAAACTTTCATAACAATCTCTTAAAACACTTACATACACTTTTAAAAAGCAACCTTTTTAATATTGTCGCATTGAACATTTTAAGTTTACATTTACATTTAGTCATTTAGCAGACGCTTTTATCCAAAGCGACTTACAATTGGGGAGTACATAAAGCGATTAATCTTGAAGTTAAAAGTTAAACTTTAATTTAAGGTATCCTTGTTACAGTGTAATTATACAGTTAAGTACTGAGTAATATTAATTAACTACATGTACTTACTATATGGTTAGGGTTTGGATTAAGGTTTCATACAGGTTTCCATTTAAATTACAGTATTTTGTAGCTTAGCATAAATGCTGGTCAGTACATGCAACAGTACACTTTAACCATATTTCAAAACAATAAGAAGTAATAAATAAACTGTGCTACTAAGGTAAGAGTCCTACTTCCTACTTAAAGTTCAGCTGATTGCATTTGATGTACATTTACACTGAGTTCTACATTCAGTTCACACTTACAGTATTCTTTTATTTTATGTTTAGCAGCATATTCTTTTAAAGTAATTAAATCTGTATTAAGTACTGATTTTAAAAGTAAGTATGTTTTTTTTACACAGGGTTATAAACTGGCCTTTGATTAGTATATTGTGACGAGTGGGGCGGGGCCGAGAGCCGTGGGAACGGAGCGAGGCCGGTGGAGTGAATGATAATGAACGACACCTGCGCCACTCACCGGTCTCGAGTCCCACGGAGGAGCTCCGGAAGGAATAAAAGGAGGATGACAACAGTGGAAGAGGAGAGAGGACAGGCCTGGATTTTAGTTTGTGTTTTGTTTGCGGAGTCGTCCGTAGGGGCTGCCGCTTTTCTGTTCTGTTTGTTTATTTGATTATTAAATGTGTTTAAATGTAAAAAAAAAAAAAAAAATCTCGGTCCGGTTCCCGGACACACTGCCGCTCGGTCCTCAACCAGCTGAGCGGTTCACTCGCGGTGCCATGCATGGTACTGGACATCTTTGGTGGACGGCCCGATCTCATCCGCCTCCTGGCGGACGGCGGTGGCTCCTCCGGTCGAGGGCAGCCGGCAGCGAGTCCCCCGTTCCCTGTCCTCCCCAAACATGGCGGATGGCAGCAGGCTTCGGCCTCCAGGCGAACGGGGCGACTCCTCCGCTCCCTTCGGACGACAGCCACCCCTCCTCGACCCAGGAGCACGGCAGCGAGTCTTCCGTCCCACCTGTTCTTCTTTTGTCCAGCACCACCGCTTCGGGCAGCCACTGGCGGTCTCCGCCACTTCCTGCTGCCCGATCTCCTCAGCACCGCGATCCCACTCAGCAGCGAGGGCTCTCTGACAGCGTGTCCCTCCTTCATCCCGGGTTTCGGCACCAATGTAATGAAGTAGATATGTACGGGAAGAAGGAGGCGGGAACCGGCGAACATTCAACAACTTTAATAATAAAATAAACAAACTCAAATGAAAAGCGGCAGCCCCTCACGGACGACTGCCGCGTACACAAAACACAAACTAAAATCCAGGCCTGGTCCTCTCTCCTTTCCACTGTTGTCACTCCTCCTTTTATTCCTTCCGGGCTCCTCCGTGGGATCGAACCGGTGAGTGGCGCAGGTGTCGTTCATTATCATTCACTCCACCGGCCTCGCTCCGTTCCCACGGCTCTCGGCCCCGCCCCACTCGTCACATATATAAAGCAGTAGAGGCACACATTTGCTTTTGTAGTACGATTTGTTTTTGCGGGGGGTAAAGTAGAAGGCATTGAGGCCCTGTTTCATACATGAAAGTGTCATGTGGACACGGCTATGCTGGACCTCTCCTGTGTGTGCTCTGATGACATAATCAATTAAATGAAACTTTTCTCACCCTGAAGAAGTCAGCAGCCTGACTGATGAGCAGAGCGTCCGGCTCAGGTCTCATCCGGATGTAGTGGGAATACAGAAGAAACTGATCCTTCTGTGGAGCAGAGAGAGCGAACAGATACTCGAGTATCAGGAAATACTCGATTCACATGGGTACATACTAACATTTCGTTATTCATAACACTCTTGTTATAATACCAGATGACAGTTTTGATGTTTTTTCAGCTTCGTTCACATTTATGGGCTGTTTTTAATTTTAAAAATACAATTTCTTATTATATGAAGACTGCATTAAAACAGCCTTGTTTTTTTACAAATTTGTTTTTTATTTTTAACATTGTCATTTACAATGAAACTCTAATTTTGCCAAATTATGGAAAAAAATTCAAATGTGAGCTGTTACCAAAGTCCCTTTCAAGGAAAGCCCGTTCACTTGGCTGCCATATTTGCAACGCCTCAGCTCAAAGAAAACCAAGTCCTATCTAAATGAATGGGGAATCCTGATATCTCAAAAATGGCTTGCTATATATTTAAAATCAGCAACAAAATCTGAAAGGAACTGCCAACATTTTTAGGCTAGACCCGCCAATGCGTATATGACTGTGCATGCGCATTGGCTGGTCCAGCCTCAGGTTTCTAGGAGAACCGAAGCCTCTAAACAGCCGCTGCAGTGATGCAATAACATTACCAATCAACGATTGGCTCTTTCATTTAGATGGCAGAACTATCCTGCCACATTGTGCATTGCACTTTCATACATTCATAAGTATTGGAGTGAACCGCCTTTGTATTTCTATAGTCTTTGCTGTTACTCACATATTTGCTGAAGCAGTCGGTCTGCTGCAGTGTCTGGGAGAGAGCGCCCTTCATGGCCGGGAAGAGTGACTGCGAGTGGAAGGCAGAAAGGCTTTTCCAGTTACAGAAGAGTGACTCTGTCTTTCCTCTCAGCGCAGACGGGAGGTCTGAAGACTCCAGGAGGGGCAGATAGTTCTCCTCCACACCTTTAAGAACAGCCACATACTGCCTCTCTGTGCTGACCAGTCGACACCACTGTAAGTACAGCTTGCTGTGATAGAGAGAGAGATTGTCCCAAAAAACATGGATCATCTTTAATGAAAATTAATCTTGAAATGCCTTATTTTGCATTGATCTGTTGTGTAAAAAATCTAGTTACTCTGTTTTTCAAAGTGTTGATTTTTGGTAAATTGCATGGAAACCAATGGCAGGTGCATTTGACCCCTAACGCAACTGATTCCACCAATATGTGCACAGCCTTTCCAGAACAAAGCTGTGTATCGAAACTTTGCATTCACATGCATGACCCTAAATGAGAAACTGTCACAACATTTCTGGAAGAAATAACTGGCAGAAAATTGAATGCAACAGGAGGGTGCAGTGACTCAGGAAGTAAGACCAAAATAACACAAAATAAATGCATTAAATTGGCAGCTCTAGAATTGCAATGTCGTGTAGTTAGCCCCTTAATGAACATTTACGAATATCCTCACAAAGTAGTTTGATCAGATGATTTTTGAAGGGAAATCTCTCACACACACACACACACCTCTGTGCGGTCGCTCCCGCTCTCTCCACCCCTTTCGCTCTCTCAGTACGGTTGAGCAGCACATGTTGGCGCGTGAAGCCCGTATGATCCGCTACTTCCTTACTGCTGACCTCCACTCCTTTGATCAGCACTCCTCCTCCTGCTCCAGCGGGATCCCTCCATCCTGGAAGTGCTGCTGCCACCCCTGCCGTAAGGATGGGATCTGTCTGCACCCGGTGGCCCAGCCAGGACAGCGGAGAGGACTGGCCAGATGTGGACTCGACGGGTTTAGACACGGCAGCAGAACGGCGCGGGGCTAGCAGAGCCTGGAGGTCGAAACTGGGGTGACGCTTGCGAGGGGGTTTGGGAGGGAGTGGCACATCTGTGGCCTGCGGGAGGACAGAGACAACCGGTTACTTAAGCCCAAAGTGTACTTCGGTTTTTATGTGAACATGATGGCCAGCGTACAGTGTGCATGACGCACATTTTATCACCAGAATAGTATGTGCATACTGCACATGCACCACCTGATTTTTGTAACCAACTTTACATTAAAATGTATTCATTTAGCAGACGCTTTTATCCAAAGCGACTTACAATTGAGGAATACAATAAGCAATACATTATAAAGAGGCAAACAGTCATAGGAAGTGCTTGTCATACAACATTTCAGGCATTGTTCAAAGCAAAACTAGCTAGACAGTGAGAGGTTAATGAAAGAGAGCAAACGGACGGAATTCCCAGCCCTATCCAGGGATGTAGTGTATGTGGAGAAGAGGAAGGGTCCAAGAACCGATCCCTGAGGAACCCCAGTGACCAGTTGATGTGCTCTGGATTCCTCCCCTCCCCAGGCCACCTTGAAGGACCTGCCAGAGAGATAGTATTCAAACCAGCGAAGTGGAATCCCAGTGATGCCCAGTGATGAGAGGGTGGACAGGAGGATCTGATGGTTAACCATGTAAAAAGCAGCAGATAGATCCAGCAGAATGAGAATCAATGATTTGGAATCAGCTTTTGCAATATGCAAGGCTTCAGTGACTGAGAGTAGCGCCGGCTCAGTTGAATGTCCACATCTGAACCCTGATTGGTTAGCGTCCAGTAGGTTATGCTTTGACAGAAACGAGGATAACTGGTCAAAAACAACTATATTTATGTATATTCTCTTGTGTTGTGTTTCATATTTTGCACTGTCCATTGAGCGGACCTGACCTAATTTACATTTCACTCCTGATTATATTCTGTATAATTGAGTATGTGATGAATAAAAACCTCGAATCCTTAAATCCTTGAGAAGAGATTGCGTGGAGAAGGTGTGAGGGTATTGGATCGAGAAGACATATTGTAGGGTGGCTGGAGAGGAGAAGTTTGGATACTTCTGCCTCAAGGGGAGTTTTATCAGTGGATGTGGTTGGTTTGAGATCCTGCGTGTGTGGATCTGGGAACTGGCTACTGATTGACCTAGTTTTATTTGTAAAGGAAGTGGCAAAATCATCGGATGTTAAGGAGGTGGTGGGGGTGGGGGGTGGAGGTGGACAGAGGAGAGAGTTGAAAGTTTTGAAGAGATTGCATGTGTCAGATGCGCTGTTGATGTTGTTGTGGAAGTATGAAGTCTTGGCAGTGTGGACTTCAGCAGAGAAAGATGAAAGCAAAGACTGATAGATATTCTTTCGGAACATTTGATTCGCACCATTTTCTCTCTGCTGCTCCGAGGTTCACAAAGAACATCGAATAGCCAGGAGTTTGAAGGGGCAGCACGTGCTGGCCTGGAGGAGAGAGGACATGGTCTAGACAAGAAGTTAAAGAGGAGCACAAAGTGTCAGTTGCAGTGTTCACATCCAGAGCTGAGAAATGGGTGGGTGAGGGAAGAGAGGAGGACACTAGCGAGGAAAGATGTGAGGGGAAAGGGAACGAAGATTTAGTCCTAATGGTAACTGGTAGAGGCGTTGGTGGCTCGGAGGTAGCAAGATGTAGGTTACATGTTATTAAGTAGTGGTTAAAACGTTGTCTGCAACACAAGTCTAGCTGGCTGCCAGATTTGTGAATGCTTGTGGTGGTGAGGTGTTTTAAGTCAAATGATGCTAGGAGTGAATGGAAATTTGCAGCATAAGGCCTGTCCAAATGAATACTGAAGTCACCAAAGACTATAAGTGGGCTGCCATCCTCGGGCAATGAGGACAACTGGCCATCCAGCTCTTCTAGGAAGTTTCCCAATTGCCCAGGAGGGCGATAAATGACTACAACATGGAGTTTTACCAGAGCCGTTACAGTAATAGCATGAGATTCCAATGAGTGATTATTGCATAGGGGAGTATAAGTTGATCATTTCCAATTGTAAGAAATGAGAAGACCAGTGCCTCCACCCTTCCTAACCTGACAGGGGGTGTGAGACAAGGATAAGTTGTTAACAGGTGGCAAAACAGTCTTTTTGTACTTTCTAATTACAGCCAACGGCAAACCACATGGGCAATTAGCACAAACGTTTCAGATAAAATAAGCAGTAAACGAATAACTTCACACAACTATACTCTAAAAGACAGAACGATTGTATTAGGCAAATCACTTACTCGTTCTTGTCGCCTCAGAAGTCAGTGCACTATGCTTTAGTATGCACAAGTCCCACATGCACACTGAATTTGTTTGGCACTAATCAGTAGTTCCACAAGGTGGCAGCACTGACCCCGGGCCATGGTTGTGGCTAGAAGGGATGCGGCCAGGAAATAACAATAAAGTAAATTTGCTACCTATTACATTCTGCTTTATTAACGTCTACACCTACCCAACCCTAAACCTACCATTACAATAACTCAATGTTGATGTGTGCATGTCCAGTAAGCCCTGGTGACCATAGCTGTATCCCTTCTAGCCTCAACCACGAGCCGTTGTTTCACAGTGGAAAATGAAACTAAAAAGAACAACTAAAACAATACAATAGAGGAGGTTGCAACAACAGATTTCTACAAAGACAAGATCTTGTTTGAAAGGGTTATTCTCGGTCATAACATCTGGCGAAAAATAGTGCAGACACTGAACAAAGGTGAAGCTTTCTAAAGCATGTGTTGGCTGCCTGCATTTGAGCATGCTATCAAATGTATGTTTTCAAATGGTCTATACTTTTGTGAACATGTACATGCATACAAACAAAGTATACTTTGAGCTACAAGTAATTATACATTTTAACATATGATCTTATTCACCACAAAAAAACATGCAGGACACAAAATGAACACTTACCAAACAACAAATGCAAATAAAAGCTAGTTGGCAGAATGGCATTTTTTTGATGAATTGCAACATAATAAATGGTTTAAAGGTGAGTGTGGCCAAATTTGGTGCCCCATACTCGGAATTTGTGCTCTGAATTTAACCCATCCAAGTGCACACACACAGTAGTGAACACACACAGAGCAGTGGGCAGTGGGGCAAACAGTGCTCTGCTAGGGGCAGAGCAATAAAGATGGAGTGTGATCCCTTTGGGTACGCATGTGTTTGTATTGATGATTTCAAATATCTAGAGCGCTTCTCAGATATTACTTACTGCACCTTTAAATCTACAGTATATGATTTAAAAATACATCCTTACTATATGTTCTAATGTTTTACATTAGAGTCATTAGAGTGTTCGTATTAGGACTTTGCTATGCAATTTGCAAGGTGTTCTTGGTGGTTGCTAAGGGGGTTGCTATGGTGCTTTGTGAGGTTCTCAAGGTATTTGTCTAGAATGGTCCCTAGGGGGTTACTATAAGGTTGCTTGGGTATTCTATCTGGTTGCTTGGGTGTTTTGGGTGGATCCCAGGGCATTGGTATGTGGTTGTGGTTGCTAGTGTGTGGCAGTTTTTATAGTGTTCTGAGTGTTTGCTAGATTGATGCTAGGGCATTGTTATGCAGTTTCTAGTTGGGTTATTGGTGTTTTTTAAGGTGTTGTTGATGGTTCCCAAGGTGTGGCTAGCAGGTGTTGCTTTTTTACTGAGCAGATTCTAATGAGTTATTGGTGGTTGTTAAGGAATAGGTAGATAGTTGCTAGGGTGTTGATATGCATTTAGGAGGATGTTGCTAGATGGTTGCTAGGGTACTGTGGGAGGTTCTCGTGGTGTTGCCATTCAGTTTCTAGGGTGTTGATGAGCAGTTTCTAGTGTGTTCTTGGTGGTTCCTAGGGAACTGCTAGATAGTTGGTAGGGTGTTGCTAAATCATTGCTAGAATGCTGTGAGAGGTTCCCAGGGTGTTGCCTAGAGAGTTATTAATCAGCTGCTAGGGTATTTTAGATGATCGCTGCGGTGTTCTGGGTTGATCCCAGCAAACTGCTTTACAGTTACTGGAATGTTTATATGCAGCGATCAGGGGGTTCTGGGTGGTTGCTAAGTTTTTGCTATTTGCTTGTTAGGATGTTCCGGATGGTCCCCAGAGTGTTGCTCTGCAGATGCTTAGGTGTCCCAAAGTAGTTTATAGTGTGTTTATGGTGGTTGCTAGAAAGTTGATATTATGTGTTTTGGGTGGTTTCAAGGGTGTTGGTATGTGGTTGCTAGGGTGTTGTTAAGTGGTTGGTGGTTGCTAGGAAGTTGCTATATAGCTGTGAAGGTGTTAGTATGTGTTCACTAGGTCGTGTTTATAGAGTGTTTTAGTTTAATTTTGGTTGTTGAGGTAATGACTGTGACTCCCTCACTCTAAAACATGCACACTTACATTTTTCTTGGCCGGGTGCAGCAGATTTTGCAGAAATTTCCCCCCTCCTGGATTCACCCCCTCTTTCTTCTTTTCCTCTCCAATCTTGAGCGTTGAACAGTTTTGTGGCCGGAAGACAGACGCCAGTGAACCCCAGGACTGCAAGCCCCCCTCTCTTCCTCCAGGGCACCAGTCCGGCTCGATCTCCCCCTCTAAATCGCCCAGGCTGGACATGCTGGGAGCGGGAGTCCTCCCTCGTCCCCCGGAGTCTAGCTCCTGACCCTGGGCCATTGACGAGCCTCTTTCCGCTTGCAGGATTCGGCTCTTAAACTGAGCCAGTGTTTTCTGATAGCGCTCCAGAGTCTGGGACCAGAGGTCCAGCAAAGCCCCACCACCCAGATCCAGCGCAAGAGCGCGAGCATCCTGGAAACGTGATGGAGGAATGGGAGGTAGAGAGGAGAGAGGGGAGGATGAGGAAGAGGAAGGAGAGGAGGCCGACACCACGTCACACCACTGAGAGGCCTGCAGAGAGAAAAATGAAGAATTAAGTCAATATTCTTGGCATAAATGTGTGTATGCCAAGTCAGTACTCTAAATGTAAAAGTAATTTTATATTGCACTCTGGCCAAAATGTCTAAGAAAATGCATCTAAAAAAAATCCTTTAAGGTACAATCGCGTTAGTGAAATTATTGGCAAAATTAATACATTATCATCAATTAAGTCACTTTTGATTTAATGGCATCTTTTTATTTTTTACTCCACTGGCAAAAAGTAAATAGTTTGTTAGTTTTTTCCTGTTTCCTAAATTTCTAAATTAAGGATAGGCTACACTACTTCTCTAGAGTTTGGGGTTGGTAAGATTTTTTTTAATATATATTATTACAATTTAAAATAAGTGTTTTCTATTTTACTATATTTCATTTTAAGATGTAATTTATTAATACATTACATCTCAAATTGCTGTGATTAAAGCTGCATTTTCAGCATCATTACTCCAGTCTTCAGTGTCATATGATCCTTCAGAAATCACTCTATTATGCTGATTTGCTGCTCAATAATTTTTTTTGAATTATTATCAATGTTGAAAAAAGTTAATATTTTTGAAGAAACTGAGATACATTTTCAGGATTTGTTTTCTTTGATAAAAAAACAGATAATGTATAAAACAGCATTTATTTGACATATAAATCTCTTCTAGATAGTATAAATATGTTTACTGTCACTTTTAATCAATGTAATGCATCCTTGCTTAATAAAAAAATAAAAAAAAAAACTTGCTGACCCCCAACTTTTGAGTGGTGTAATGTACTGTAAGTCTGGCATCAGTACCATATTGTGTATAAAAATTGTGTGGAAAACACTTCAAACAAATACTATAAAACAAGATTCTAACTTCTGAAAGGATAAACCACAATTAAAGCATTTGAACATGTCCTCTCTCACGTCCACATTCGCTCTCTGTTTTTGCATTACTCCATACCATAGTAATATAAAGTGGTCCTGTCTATTGCTGACTGTAGAATTATATCTACCATTGAATAAACAGTAAAATATAAATATATTGTCACATACAATCATACAGTAAAATGATGTGTGTATTTGTTTGTGCTTTACTTCAGTAAGTGTAGACAGCAGCCGTTGTGTGTTGTCCAGCTGTGTCCAGCAGTCCGACAGACAGTGAGACATGTCTCGAACTTTTTCCCTTATTGGAGGGAGTTTATCCTGCACGGCTCTGAGACCGGGCCAGTCCAGCTCCGACCAGTTCTCCACCTCTCCCAGCAACACCAGAGTCTCACTGTGAAGCTCCTGATAGCATGCAAAAATGCCAAAAAAAGCCAAGATACACATGAGTGGCATAGGTAAGATCACATATACGTGAATGAATAACAAATGTATGGGAACGAGGAGCATCTCAGATCATTTATAAGAGTCCATTTCAGCTGTAGTTGTGAAACAGACTCACCATCGCAGACTCTCTGAAGCTCTTGAACTTGTGTTGTTTGAGTGATAGTCTGCTAAGGGACAGAGGAGGATGTTTATAGTCCTCAAGTTGCTGTTGTACGTGCTCTGCGTCTCTCTCACACTGGAGCAAAACACACACACACACACACACACAGAAAGAAACAAGAAGTCAAAGTCATATGTGATGAAACAGCAAGATTATGATCAAACTCATAACTGTTCATTGTTTCCATCAGGAAAAGAACAGTTGACCCATAAATTAAATTTGTCTCATTATTTACTCATGTCATTCCAAACTAGTATTACTTTCTTTTCTTCCATTAAACACAAAAAGTCTAAAATGTCATGGTCGAATTGATGTTATTGTTAACTTAACCAAAAGTCTTAGGTTGTATTTTCCAGAGGTGGGACCAAGTCACTGTTTTGCAAGTCACAATTAAGTCTCGAGTCTTTGCATTCAAGTCTCAAGTCAAGTCTCAAGTCAAGACAGACAAGTCCCAAGTCAAGTCACGTGTCTTTGCATTCAAGTCTCCAGTCAAGACAGACAAGTCCCAAGTCAAGTCTCGTGTCTTTGCATTCAAGTCTCAAGTCAAGTCTCCAGTCAAGACAGACAAGTCCCAAGTCAAGTGTCGAGTCTTTGCACGTTCCCCAGGGAGGATCACATCCCTGCATATCATTTTCATAATGAACTCATCCAAAACATACTGTGGACTGTGTTCCTGAGTGACTGTATTTCTGTTACATACACTATCATATCAGTAAACCAACACGTTGGCTAAATGTTCAGCATGGTTCTCCTGGACCTAGAGGCTTAAAAAACAAAACAGTCATTCAGAGCAAGTGAACGACATGGTGAGTACTCCCATTATAATCAACAAAGCTGCAAGTTTACACAGTTTCACGTGACCGTTTGAGTCCGCGGTTTAGCACGAGTTCATTGTCTGCACACAATTCTGCATTCTCTCGAGCATTCCCGATATAATCAGCAAAGTTTACACTGCAAAATAACTCAACCCTGGGCCTGGAGGTCTACAGTGCTGCAGTTTCTATCCTAATCAAACACATCGGAAGCTGACAACTTCACAGTCAAAAAACAAAGTCCTGAACAAAAAACTAAAACAAACAAACAAAAAATTATTGGAATAAAATAATTTGTAACTAATACCTAATTAATATTCCATTAACATATCTCACTGTTCTCTTTATCCTTAAACATACCTTGTCCAATTTATCCACAAGTGCAGCCAATCTCCCCAGCGCTTCCAGGTCACGACCCCTCTGATTGGACACACGCACCAGCCGGTGAAGCGCATCATCCACACTGTCATACAGGTTAGAGGTCATTGCCAGAGCAGCCCTGAATGCAAAAATGTAAGCATTACTTCAGTCAGACAAGCAGAATTACATTTGCAACATTTTAGATTATAAAGCTGCAATGCGTAACTTTTTTTGGTCAAAAATGATCCGAAATCAATATTTGAGAAAGTACATAACCAACCAACACACTATCTATACTCATTGTCACACAATGCTGATGTTGATAACATTAATAATTTGAGAATAAAGTATAACAATAATACTAAATTGCACGGTTAGATGTGATATGAGCTAATCGATCGTTAGATTTAATCACCATTGGTAGCGCGATTTATGTAATGTTCTTTTGCTCAGTTGGTCAGAACAAGCGTGGCAGACTTGTTACGTACTTGATCAGATGGCAATATAAGGGGACAATTATTATTTGGGTCATATATTCCAAGACATAGGCTAGAATCTGTGATTCCTAAGCACAGTATCCACAACCTTTGCGGTGACTGGCAGCCACACATTTACCTCAAAACATTAGATTAATCCGCGCTGGTGCCATGCCAACTCACGACCCCACGCACGGAAGATAATTCCGCACAGAGCTGCAATTCCTGGTTTTCAAACATAGATAGTGCCATAGAGCAAAACTTACGGACTGCAGCTTTAAGTAAATACTTTTAAATGTCCACTAAGGTTTACATTTAAGTGAAGCTAAGTGAAATGTGAAACTAATTTAAAAGAGTTATTATGTATTCTCTCCATTCATACTTGCAGTCTGGTGATTTCTGTGCCAACCCTGGTGTCCCATTGGCCAGACCTGCCAGCCAAGCCCCGCCCCTCTGCTGAATCATATTTTACATCACACAGCTCTGTCAGTGGTTCCTTGCCGTTGGTCAGTGAGGATGCTCCAAACTCTTGTCATTAGGTGTTGGGTCACTGTCTTAAAATGTTTATATTTGTGTTTGTCGTATTTTTATACGTAAAATATGTTTTGTTTTGGGCTGAGACTCAAAATAGGGAATGTTGTCTTTTCTTTTCATTCTACAGGTAAAAAAAAACCTAAATAGAACAAGACAGTCTGATAACTCAGGGTATAATAAGTAGTGAAAATATTTGCAAAAAAAAATAAAACATAATAATAAAATTAAATATAAAAAAAAAAAAACACCCGAGAGAGTATATATAAACAAATGTGTACAAATAATGAAATAAAATTAAATAGACTTTAAGTAGACAGCAGTGTGGATGATGGGGAATAATGGAGTCAGTTTATTAAATTGAGTCCTGTGGGTGTATTTTACATCACTGAGGGAAGAAACTCCTCCGCACTGCTTCAGCGCCTGCCCAGTAAAATGAAAAGGTGGTTACCGGTGTGATGCAGTCAGGTAGTGGTGCAGAGAGGGGAGAGTCCTTGTCCATAGACTGCATTATTATACCACACTGAGAGTGCGTCTCCTGAATAGAAAGTTTTCAGCAGAATTTCCTCAGGTGAGGGAGTCTTTGCCTGGCTCTGTGTTTGGATGTGTCACAGCGCTCAGCCAACTGCTCACCCTCTCCAAGGGGTCCCGCTGACATAAGAGGAGTGTCTGTGTAGTCTACAATCAGCTCTTTGGTTTTGCATCAAGAAGAGTTGTCCTGGCATTTAATCTGCTGGAAACGAGGCCCAGCAGTGCAAATTTAACAATTGGGTCAGGCTTGTGGGACACAGCCCTGTGGGGCTCCTAATTCAGGGTGATGGAGTTGGAGGTGAACTGGCCTAAACTTGTGGTCTGGCGGTGTTTATATAGGCCGAGGTTAAGTTTATTGGCATTTTTTATGGGTGTGGCTGAGGGAGGAGTTACTGTATTTTTATAGGCAAACATAAAATGGAGGAGCAAATGTGTTTCTTTAAAAGTCTCTCAAAAACCTTCATGACTGTTTGAGGGCAACTGGGACACTGTTCTTAGGCACAGGGATTCAGATTTTTTAAAGGAGGTGGGAACAACAGAGGTAGAGACTCATTAAAAAATAAACAAACCAGCAAGGTCCATCAGAACGCGGCAAATAGGTCCTGCTGCTTTCCTTGTTCACTCTCTTTTCTCCGAACGTTTCTGAAAAATGTCAATCGCTGCTCTGTCTGCTGCTTTCTGACGTGCTGACGGTAGGAGGTTAAGTTACATAAAAAAAAAGTGTTTAGCTCCTCGGCCAGCAGCATGCTCTCACCTGCGGAAGAGTTATTTCCAGAGGAATGGTCTTTTGCCACAGCCGAGAGTTTAGCTGGATTCATACAGCATCGTATAACATATAAATGGCTATGGGTGCTTCTCAATATCCCTTCTCGCTTGCTAGCTCCTTTGTTCTCCATCCTATGACCCGGAAACCGATTGAGCTCAGCCATCTTGAAGGACATCTCAATTCTCTAATTGCACCGCGAGGAGGCGAGGAACGAGGAGTTGTAACGGGCCGACAAGACGAGAGGCGTGCGGATCCATATGCAAGCTTTTATTGCTAGACATGGTCAAAAAACACAGGCAGGGTCGAACAAATGGCAAACAGGTATATAGAGGGCAAGGCAGAGAGAAATCCAGGTAACAAGTAGAAGGTCAGGAACCAGACAGCAAGGCAACACAAAAAGACTAGACTAACTAAAACTAGAAACGGAAACTAGGAAAGGCTCTGTAAAGCAGCTAACACTTGGAGAGTGAAAAACGCAGAACAATACAGGAGACTGAACACAAAAACAAAACACGGAAAGGCTTGGTAGTAGCTAACATTTGGAGAATGCTAAACGTTAAACAATACTCAGCAATGACAGAGAGGAAGTCCAAGGATTATAAAGCGTGTCTGATGGAATTCAGCTGTGTAATCAGTGCAATGTGTGATTGGTGACGGTTGTGTGATTAGTGCAATGTTGATGGGAAATGCAGTCCATGGGTGACGTGCAGCAGTAGTGTGGTGCAAGCGTCAATGTGGTGAGCGAGTGACCTCTGGTGGTGAGTGGGCGTAAGATCACGAAACCGGATTCGTGACAGGAGTGAGGAGCCTTCCAGAGTAGCTATGAGCGAGGATACACAGGTGTATCCCATGCGAAACTCTTTTTCATCGAAAAACATGAACCCCATGTTAATTCTCCTCCCCCTTCTCATCTGTAGTATAATTTTAATTTATATTTTACCTTTGCAATTCAAATAACCCATGCCAAAAGTCTGGCTATGCAGGACAACTTGCCAAGTAATTTCTTACCAGTCTGAAAGCGAGCCAGTCATCATGTGAGAGGCTAAAGTCTCCACCCATTTCTTTGGGCAAATGCTGCTTGTCCACAAACTGCTGAAGGATGCCTGTACCTCGTACTGTATGCACCTGAGAGAGAGTGAAATCTCTAATGAGTTTTATCATTTACTCAAATGCTTTAGTGCCAGACTGAACGTTAATTTTTCCCACTGGAACTGAACAAACTCCCTGGGGAACTGGAGGAGCTGACAGACAGCAAATATGCTGCCAACTCTTGTGTTGAAACTCTATGAAATATTTACTTTCTATGTGTCTGTGAGACATAAATAATACAATCTTCTGTTTGAGATGTTTGCATTACACCTTTCATGTTTTATATATAGCCTTCCATGACATTTTTGGCTACTAGATCTAATTGTTAGATATAAATGCACTGATAATACAGATGCAATCCAGAACTAGGGCAGTTAAGTATAGTTCACAACAGCAACTAAAAGAGGCTGGGCTATTATAAATTTCAGATCATTGGATGGCATGTCTTGGCTAAATTCATTTCCTCATTTTCAGCTTTGTAGAGACTTCAGGTACCAGTAGCTGCTCCTCTGTCTGTCTTGGGGGTTGAGTTAAAAAATGATAGAAAAGCCCATTCCCTACTATATGCTGGCCCAAATTGATAAATTGATAAATATTAGCTCAGTGAATAAACATGTACCTCTACTCCATCCAGACATGGTTGGGTCAATTCATCTTGTTCCTCGGTTAGGATAAGGACCGAGTCAAGCCCTGTTTCTGCCTGTCCCTGTTGGACACAAGCAGACACATACACCCAGACAAAACAGATTTAGAATACATACAAAACACCTAATGGACCACAAACACCATCCGTGCACTGACTCACCTTGAAGAGCTTCAGTGCAGAGAGACAGAGTTCAGACGGGGCAGTCTTTCTGCTGTCCACAATGACTGTAAGACCCTTTTCTCTGGCCATAGGTCTGTTATTTCAAAATAAGCACAGCAGAGAACGCACATTAGCCAAACACAGTAAAAGGTCATGAGACCGTGCCCTCAGTCTAAAATTCAGCGAAACACTGGGGTTTATCCAGAATATGAAAATACACTAAGAGCCAGCTCTAACTTTAGCTCACTCAGTATGAATTATTTTATCCAAAAGAACCTGTACTGACTGCATGACTGTCTCTGTTACATGGGTTGAATAACAGACCTGGTGATGGAGTAATAGCAGGACAAGACTTTGATAATTTCATCTGTGGTCCATCCATCCTCTGGGAGGTGACTTTCTGTGATAACCAATGCTCGTCCCAGTCGGTCCATAGTACCTACATGAGAAATGACTTAATGTTAAGAGAATAGAACATATTTTGTAACCATTAAAAGTAAGAACATCTACCTGTTAATATTAGCTTTCCTGACTGCAGAAGATTGAAATTTAAGTCTCTAAGATGAGGAGGGGGATATTTGGAATCTAAGTGAGCAGCAGATTCAGACAATCCCATATCATTTTGGGAATGGTCAGGAACGGATGTGCCAGTCTGGCTTTCTGTAATACATGTTAAATTTAAATATTGAGTATGGAGTGAGCTATGACTTCAGCACTCAATGAGAGGCCACTTGTGAGCATTAATTGAGACAATCACAACATACCTCCATCGTTGGCTTTTGACTGTGCATCTGTTTCTGTGTCATTGGCTGCTACACAGCCATTGCAATATTTTGATAATTTGGGAGCCTCCTCTGATTGGCTAGAATCGTTGATCGGTTGGGTGGCTTTGGAAGGGTTCTTTGAGTGAATTTGGTCACCCTTGCCTTTATGTTGGACACGGCCATTGGATTTGGTCTTCCCTTTGCCTCCTTTGGCTTTCCTTTTCCTCCTGTAGAAAGGCACATTAATCCTTTTTAGAGATAAAACTATTTGTGTCTTTATAGTAGGTATGCTATTCATTTTATGGGCAGTACTGAGCACAACACAATCTTGTTGTGCTCAAGCCCATAAAAGGAATAGCATACCCACTATAAAGACATACAAATAGTTTTTGTACAAACAATTAAAACAATTACCATCAACTATGCAATGGAAATTCCCATTTACTTAACCATACCTGGGTGCTCTAAATCCACCTGTTTTTACTTCTTTTCCTCTGGGACAAATAAGGTTATCTGACTTTCCAGGACACTTTTCTTCAGTGGTGCTTACAGTACCTGATGGTGGCAAACTTTTATCTGTTTTCTCTTTACTAGTATTGTCTGAGTGTTTGGTCCTGCTTTGTGCACAACCTGATGAATCAGATGCATTGTTCAGGGAAGAATCTTGGAGAGACATTGTCCGTGTCTTAGATTCTCCAGCCAATTTCTTGTTTATGTCTTCTGTTTCTCCATATACAGCCAAAGGGACATCTCCATTATCTGCAGAAGTGGAGGGATTTGCTAGTGTTGCAAACTCATGTCTACTGTCTAAAGTGCTGGCCAACGTTTTATCATCACAGCCACAGCGTGATCTTTGATTGTGGTCCTGTTGTCTGTCTTCCAGACTCTCTGCTTTGTTCTTAGCCACATCATTATCATCTGTGGAACATTGCCTGCTGGAACATTTCATTCGTTGACCCTCTTCCCAGGGCAGGGTACCCCCTGTCCCATCTCTCTCTTTTCCTACCCCTGGCCTCCTCTCTTTGGCCAGACCGTCCATGCAACGAGATCTCCATTCGAGACCTACTGGGTCTCTAGCAACTTCATCAGAAACCAGGAATGAAGGGGAATATGACCTTCTTTGGCGACCCAAATCAATGACACGAGGCAAGGGGCGTGAGATAGCCAAGTCACTGCAGGAAACTACACCATCCTTGCCGTTGTTGTTGCTATCCCTTCGTACTAGACTTCCAGCCCTAGCACCAGTTTCAGTCTTCCCATACCCTCTCCCCTTCCCCTTTCGTAGTCGTATTGCTTTACCCCTCCTACACAGGGGCAATGTTTTGGTCTTACATATTCCATGCATCTCCAGATAGCGCTGTTTTGGATCAGCACCACCATCTGGGCCTCCTCTGGGCTCTAGCAGCTCAACATAATCTCCAGCACCGTCAGCTATAAGATGACCTCCACTGCTTCTGCGCAGGGATTCTAAGGCAGCCTCAATCTCCGCCTCGTTCCCATCTGGAGGCAAGTCATCCTCTTCATCCCAGGACCAGGAATCATGCTCCCCTGAAGAGCTGCCCTGACCAAGTCCCAAACCCCCTGATGACAAGTCAGTTTGGTCAGGATTGTCTTGGAGAGGATCAGATGGATTGTGGAGGAGTTTGGGATATACCACCTCTTCCCATGGAATACGGACCACTCCGTCACATGTACTCACCAGGCAGGTGTCTAAACATCCTCCACCTAAATGGCAAGAGAATTTGAGAAGAACTGAGTAAGAGGAAGATGGTCCACTCTGTGTATCATTCTAAAAAGTCAAACACAAACTTAAGACATTGCTTTAAACATACACCTTATTTCTACCATTGGATAGTATTTCCTTGCTCCCATTTCTCTACCATCTACCATAACAATTGGTCTTCTTATCCCTACATTTTTGTCTTACCTTCTCTCTTGCAGCCACGCTCCTTGTTGATGCAATGTAGCCACTCTGAAGTAAACACCAGCGGATGCTGTGACTCTGGCACCAAGACCTCCTGTACATTCCTCCCACCAGGTGCAAGACACTTTAGAGCAAGGCGAGGACAACGTGTTGAGAAGGGGACCACCTGTAGGTAGAAGTCAGTACTACGTAGGAGTCTCCAGTCCAAAGTAGAGAGCTGTACTACTACCTTCTCTTCCAAACATAGTGGCCAACCAGAGTGCAAGAAGAGACAGCCCAGATACTGAGACTGAGAAAGAGACAGAAATAATTGTTACAAAGATAGTCTGTCTAATGTCATAGTAGACTAACACAAGCCCACATTTATTCCAGTTTGTTGCACAATGTTAAAACACTCAAACAGTGGAATACACCCAATACTAGGGCAGGCCATTATACTGGTAGTCATGATAAACTGGTAGTAATTTGACAACCAGCAGAGATGTCAGATTATTGTCTTTATCATCTTACTCACATGACATTGCAGTGTTGCTTTGTCATGCAGTTTTAAGCTTTGCACTTTAAACTTAACTCAAATGATTTTAAATCATTCAAGCAAAATAAAACGCAATAACATTCTCAATTTGGTACAAGCATGCTGTTCTGAAAGACAATCTTCTATGCACACACACCTAAAGCACATGCACAGAAAGCTGCCGTCACACAGCGTCAGTACTGAATTGTTATTTTTATTTTATTTTTTATTTTCCTGTGCCTTATCAGTCGAATACACAAATATATGTCAAAATGCCTGTAGTATTAATGTAGTCACAGTTGGTTATGTCTTAGGTGAATATAAATATTTGGGATTGGAAAGAAATGGAAGTGTGTCAATACATTATACCGCATCCATGCATTAGGTCTTAAAGTGACAGCAGCCTAATATACCCGTTACTGTATGGAGTTAATATTATCAAACAACAAAATAAAAATAAAAATAAATTGACAGAACAATTTTTGTGGGGTTGTCATTGTATATTTGATTCGTAGAGTGAAGACATACAATGTTTTATTTTATGTATTATTTATTTTGCTATATACACCTACATGACAAACTTGCTTATTTCATCTGTATCTTTGTTCTATTGTATTTATTTGTCCTATTGCTCATTTCATTATTGACTGTTTACTTGTCTTAAATAAGATTAAATTAATTAAATTAATTAGGCTAGTATTCTTTATTAAATAGCTTTGCTGTGGTATCGAAATTAAGAATTGTGAAACTCAAGTGTCATCTAAAATTTTGGTAATGTAACAACCTTATTCCAAACAAAATGACGCAACACAACCACAGCCAATAAGTACACATTTGAAGTTTAATAATTAATTAGATACTTAAGAAATGTCATAATAGGCATGTCCACTAGTGTATCTAGAACTTAACTGCTGAGAAGCTGCAAATAACAGCACATTCAGGATTCCTCTTAGCTAGTGCAACGTGGCTCATTACTTCAACTTTGTGTGCTTCATTAAATATTGAATAATGATACAAATTACACATGTATCTACCACATTAATCATATATATATATATATATATATATATATATATATGTCCTCCATTTGAAAGTGTTTACTTACCTGAAAACCTGCAAATCTCAGTGTAGTTTCAAATGCTTTCTCTTCAGCATACAGTCTCAATTATCCTATGACATGAATCCCCCCCTCATCCATGCCCACTCACAGGACCGTGATCAGGAATCCATGCCCCTCCCCTCCTACATCATAATCATCCTCCTTTTTTTTCTTTTTTTCTAAAACCCCAACCTCTGTTTTATGGTACGTCATTTACTGTCATTTTAAAATACATAAAAGTCTTCATCGCATCTGAAGAGTGATTGTGAAATCATATTCATTCTTCCTCCAGTGAACAGCCCCCAGTTTTCTTGTTTTGATACTCCCTTTCTTTCCACTTTCTCAATGTGCCCCAGTGTTCGGTCTGTTTATCCCTCCCCCATTTCTCAAGCGAACACTCCTCCAATCTTTCTCAGGCCCTCGTCTCTCTCTTTTCTCACACACACATATGGTAAAAATTACTGCCATGACTCAAACTGAGGCTCTTGTCCCTGGCAGCTTCTGGTAGAGACAATGAAAACAGAGCCGGCTGAGAATGTGTGTGTGTGTGTGTGTGTGTGTGTGTCATGTATTTATGTAAGTCTGAGAGAGTTTCATAGTGAACATTTTCCCTGTTTGTGAGTGACAAACATGTGTGTAAGGGAAAAGTGCTAAGTTGTTTTACTGCAGTAAGTAGCAATAAGAGTGGTATTGGTTAGTAGCTTTTTAGGATTTCAAATATGATTTACAAGTGATTTCTAAGAATGTATAGGTGGTTGCTGGGGGTTTCCCAAAGTATTGTGAGAAATTGAATGTGGGAATGGCTCAGGTCCTTCCTTTAGTTTACATTAGATTTTCAAAAAATTCAAACATTTTAATATATGAAATTCATAACCCACCAGGTAAAAATTCAATGACTTAAAGTAATAGCTTGCCTCTCCTCAACAAACTGAAGTTCAATTGTTAAGGACCGGGATTTGAACAAACCTCCAAGGTTAAGGTTACAATAAAAGTAACCTATTTAATCCAAAGTATGATCAACAGTAATAGTGGTACTTGCCTTATCAGCCACCACTAATAAGTGAACACTTACACATGCATGCTGCTGTAATCTGTGCAGAAGGTGTTTGGCAGGAACGAAGAAATCCAGCAGATATCTCAAGCTGTCGTGCTGATAGGTGGACTCGAGTACGGAGAACACCTACATGACACAAAACACACACAATAAAGAAAAAATGCTCAAGGAAGACTTTGATTGTTTTCTTGCTGAAGACATGAAGTAAAAATGTTATTTAGTCCATGCAATTTTAATAATTAAGCAATGATAACTGTGATTCAGAGCTGAATGTTAAGGCTTGGGCAGTTTTAAATATTCAAGAGTTTAAATAGAATTTAAATTTGGTTGCATTGGGAAAAAATATGTTTTCTAGGTAAAAGTATATATTTTTTTGACATTTGATTGTCTTCTACAAGGGAAACCATAATAAGGTATTGTGCTGAAATTGGTAGACGTAACTTGAAAACTAAGATGAGTTACAGTCAGATATTGTCAATGGAAGTTTATGGGATTTTTTTTTTTTTTTAGCTTTCGAAAACCAACAACCCTATCGGTTAGAAAACTTGAAACACTGAGAAAGGAGAGATTGATGGTCTCACCTGAGAGAGGAGAGGAGGAGCGGTGCTTTCAAAAGGAGGGTAGAGGGAAGATAGCGCCCCCTGCACGCAGTCCTCTACCGCCTCTGAACCCTGAAACACAGATTATATCAACACAAGCTGATGAGACCATTCACATGTTAGTCATCTCTTCCTTCCTGTTTTGTGTTCCAGAGAGCATCTAAAACTTCCTGTGGACCAAATGGTCCTCAGGACCTTTTCAACAATAGTACTGAATTCAGAAACTCTGTCTTGTCTGAATAACGCACACCTGTGTCGGGGGGTAGATATCTGACTAAAATAAACAATGCTACCAGAAGTAGTACTCTTTCAGTGAACACTTTTCACAGACTCTGATGACGAATTTCGCAGTCATCAGCATTGTGAATCTTGCATTGTTTTGTGTATTTTCAGTTTTTAAAAAAAATGCATTTGCATACACTATACTTTGTATTATATATTTGCATCAAAAACCTAGCTAACACTGCCGTGAAGGTGTTTCTAATTCAGTGGCTGTGGGAGTGATGGTAAATCAGTCATTGTTCTCTCTTCTGACTGCCGTTATCAAACTCTCTATTAGTTTCTTTTCTCTTTCTGCAAGTTGTAAAAACACTATTGTATAGTTTTTCTTTTGCTATTTGAGCAAATGTGAACACACAAAAAAATATACAGTATATACCCAATGCAGTCTCCCATTCACCACTATAGAAGTTTACCCAAACTATGAATACTTCCATTTCTGAGAAACCCGGAAATATGGAAAGGCAATATCCAAATTATTTAAAAGTAACAGTATACTGATTTACTGTAACAACTTATTTACAAGCTGCTTGTTATCTGTTTGTCTCTAAAACTTATTCTGTTATTAGGATAATAATAATAATAAATGAATATTAGTACTACTATGAAACTGTTTTCAGTTCTTTTAAATTGTATTAATATGTCACAATATTTCAGTTTTTACTGTGTTTTGCATTTATAAATGCAGTCCTGATGAACAGAAGAAACTTCTTTCAACAACATTTCAAACATTTCATATATATATATATATATACTCATCTCTTTCAACTCTACTTGACTTCATCATAAAAAATAAAAATAAAAATCATTTTTTCAAAATCTTCATCTTTCTCTTTATCTTTCTCTCCTTCCCTTGCTAGCTTGTACTTATTTGAACAATGCCTGAGACTTGGTGTTATTGCCACTTCCTCTGTATGTTTGCCTCTTCAAGATTAATTGCTTTATGTACTCCCAATTGTAAGTCACTTTGGATAAAAGCGTCTGCTAAATGACTAAATGTAAATGTAAATATATATATGTGTGTGTGTGTGTGTGTGTGTGTGTGTGTGTGTGTGTGTGTGTGTGTGTGTGTGCTTGTGTGTGTGTGTGTGTGTGTGTGTGTGTGTGTGTGTGTGTGTGTGTGTGTGTGTGACTTTCATAAATTGTTGCACTGAATTTAGTGCGACGGTTAAATTAAATTTGTCTGCTTGTGTTTTATGAATGAGGCCCATTGACACGAGCTTGAAGCCATCCTGAGAAACACGGCCCGACCAACACACACACACACTCAGAGAGAGAGAGAGAGAGAGAGAGAGAGAGAGCGAGAGAGAGAGATAGAGAGAGAGAGAGAGAGAGAGAGAGAGAGAGAGAGAGAGAGAGAGAGAGAGAGAGAGACTAATGTTTACTTTACTGCTGTTTTGTCGTCATAGCAACTCTGAACATTTTTCTCTCGTTTATTTCTTCACTCTTTCTCCATCTCCGCTTAAACACTCCGTCTCTCAGGAACTGCTTCTAAATATCATCTGACAACAATTATACCGAAGCATCTTCACAAAACATATATTATGCTCTCTGAAGTCTCCCACTCAGTGAGCGATGAGTGGAATAAACAGAAGACGAGGGGAAAGAGAGAGCGAAAGTCAGCAAGGAAGGCCAGCGTGTTTGGGGTGCTGAGGAGGGGGAGGAAAGAAAAACAAGCCGAGAAGGAAAATGGCAGGAAAGAAAGTCAAATGAAAAAGAATGCAAGAAAAACAAAATTAAAGACAAAATGAGGAAGAAAAAATGATGATTTTAGGACCAAACGGTGAACAAGTCACATGAGGATAAACGAATGCACATACTGAAATCAGTCCGGAGAAATAGCTAAACATATTGCCCAGTGTAAGAAGAAAAACACTAGTATTATATTTCAGTTATCTAGTTATATCTAGGTTATAATCTTTTCACTTTTGCATTTACAGTATTGCATTTGCATCAGCTCTATATCTGATAACTTGTGTCTAACTGAAATACAGCACACAATGATCAAGACAGTATACTTGTTGTCAAACTCCATTCAACACTGAAACACTGAGAACACATAAACCATTTCTTTAATGTGTATATTTTGGAAAGAGAAACAGGTCTAGAGGAGATTTCAGTAAGCAGATATGTTTCTGATAAACTGCCTAAAACTGAACGATGAGTCAACCGTTAAAGTAAAACTACTGAGCTACAGTGAATGCTGCAGAACATTCGCTCCCAGCGCTGGTATTGTTAACTAAACTAGTTATATAAAAAATAAAGCTATAATATTTTAAAAACAAACTAAATAATATAACAAAAGCACATCAGAAATGACTAATTTTTTTAAATTAAACTGAAAACTGAAAATATAAAACTAAAAATCAGTTCAGTTATTAATATTGAATTTTTCACAATTGGGTGCCGTCACAGTCCAGAATAAATAAATAAAAAATCAGATTTTTCCACAAGGCAAAGATGCAGTATATTCCATGTCCTCTGGCATTTACAGTATTTATTTAAGTATATTTAGAATATAAACCAAATAAAGAGAGTTAGTGTTGGAGGGTCAAGGTATTATTATGTTTTATAATAACATAAAGTGAAAACAAGTAGATAGATTAGAAAAGGATAAACAATGCTAGATGTTTTTTTTTCAGATTTTCATAGTACTATTTATTCTGATCAACAGAACTCATTCTCACTCACATCATGAAATACTAGCGAAACACTTTCTGAGTAACTTGTTCTGGTTTGTAATAACATGAGGGAGAGTAACTGCTGCATGATATGTTCTAAAAACTGTTGTTCTAAGAATCAAATATGTGTCAGTACCCACTGAGAACTCATCCTTAAGACTGACAATCCAAGTAGTTCGATTAGGAAGATGTGTCATTCTGCGCATCAGGTTGGGAGGAGGTTCATGAAATATTAATATCAGCTAGAAACGGTCTTCATCTGTTTTATCAAACTTCTGTAATGACGTAAATAAGAATGCACATCCACAGCACAACCTCAAGCACATTATAACACCAGCGGCTCCTAACGGAAGTGACAGTCGAGAGAGATACAGTGAGAGAGAGAGAGAGAGAGAGAGAGAGAGAGAGAGAGAGAGAGAGAGAGAGAGAGAGAGAGACAGTGAGAGAGAGAGAGAGAGAAAGAGAGAGAGAGAGAGAGAGAGAAAGAGAGAGAGAGAGACAGTGAGAGAGAGAGAGAGAGAGAGAGAGAGAGAGAGAGAGAGAGAGAGAGAGAGACAGAGAGAGAGAGAGAGAGAGAGACAGTGAGAGAGAGAGAGAGAGAGAGAGAGAGAGAGAGAGAGAGAGAGAGAGAGAGAGAGAGAGAGAGAGAGAGAGAGAGAGAGAGAGAGAGACAGTGAGAGAGAGAGAGAGAGACAGTGAGAGAGAGAGAGAGAGAGAGAGAGAGAGAGAGAGAGAGAGAGAGAGAGAGAGAGAGAGAGAGAGAGAGAGAGAGAGAGAGAGAGAGAGAGAGAGAGAGAGAGAGAGAGAGAGAGACTGCTGAAGAGCAGAATGATAGAATCCAGATGTAGGCAGATGAAAGAGAGCAAGATAGACGATGACTGGAGGAAGAAGGCTAGAAAAAGGATTCATGAGGAACTATTTCCTCTTTCTAAGAGGAACTCCACACACAGAAACATCTGCTCCAACAGCTTCTTTTGTATTAAATCATGAATGAAGTGGAAGTGCAAGCGGTTTCTATTCGAAGATCAGGAACTTAGGAAATTAAATGTGACTCGTCGTATCTCCTCCTAAAGAAAACCCTCATTCAGGCCAGAAACACAGTTTACACACTTATAAGTCAATACTTGCTCAACACATTAAATACATCATGTGTGTTCTTGTGTTATCTTATAAACACTGCATTCAAATAACTACAGTTTGAGGTCGGTTAGATTTGAAAAGAAGTATCTTTTGCTCACCACGGCTGCATTTATTTGATCAAAAATACAGTAAAAACAGCAAAACTGTGAAATATTATTACAATTTAAAATTGCTGTTTTCTATGTAAGTATATTGTAATATGTAATTTATTAAAGCTGTATTTTCAGCATAATTACTCCAGTATTCAGTGTCACATGATCTTCAGAAATCATAATAATATGCTGATTTATGATCAATGAACATTTTTTTTATTATCAGTGTTGAAAACAATTGTGCTGCACAATATTTTTCTGGAAACTGTGATACATTTTTAGGATTCTTTGATGAATAGAAAGTTCAAAAGAATGTTTATTTGAAATATAAATATTTTGTAACATTATAAATGACTTTAGGCTGAATCCCATTTCTCTGTCTTACCCCTTCCCCTTAGTTTAGCGCGTTCACGTGAGAGTAAGGGCTAGTTCTGGTTTTGATCGAGGGGTAGGGGTAAGGGGAAGGGGTAGATACCCCTTAAAACCAAGCATTTTCTCGAGCTTACTTGAAACCAAGGGGTACCAGAACACATTGTGGCCAGATCATCCAGAGAGTATTTTCAGCTTAAATAATTTATTAAAAAATGACGACATTCTTGTTTTGTGCTCTACACAGTCCTGTACATATATATTTGCAACCATGCTCTTAATTGAAATGTTTTTAAAAATCACTATTTTTCCACGCTAACGTTACATTGCTGATTTGCACAACAGTCCCGCATTTCTCTGACTAGAGAAAACATTACTAAAACCCACACAATCGACAACACACACACTTTTAGACGGAGAGTTTGTGATCAAACACACACTTGTCTTTTAGACGGAGAGTAGCGATTGTGATCACGTAACAGTAACAGTGGTGTCTCACTTTTAGACGGAGAGTTTGTGATCACCCCTAACACACACTCGGTTTAGACAAGGGGAAGGGGGAGAGTTTGTGATTCATAAAACAAACAAACACACACAGATTTTAGACGGAGAGTAGATAGACTGTGATCAGAACACACACTAGATAGATAGATAGACGATAGAGAGTTAGATGTGATCAAACACACACTTTAGATAGACGGAGAGTAGATTGTGATAGATAGATAGATAGATAGATAGATAGATAGATAGATAGAACACTGTAGATAGATAGATAGATAGATAGATAGATAGATAGATAGATAGATAGATAGATAGATAGATTGTCTCCTCTGGTGACGTAGCAGCACGCTAGCGATAGATAGATAGATAGATAGATAGATAGATAGATAGATGTATGATGACGTAATAGATAGATAGATAGATAGATAGATAGATAGATAGATAGATAGATAGATAGATAGATAGATAGATAGATAGATAGATAGATAGATAGATAGTAACCAAGTGGTGTCTCAATTCACTGTAGGGGTGAAATGTTTTCACCCCTAGCGCTTACCACTCGGTTTTGAGGGACAAGGGAAAGGGGTAAGACAGAGAAATGGGATTCACCCTAAAACAAACAAACAAACAAACAAACAATGCCAGAGCTTTTCTCCATCCTAACTTTACTACTTTATATGCTAGCTTTTCTTCAACATTTTGTGTCAATGTCTGTGAATCAGCTGGTGTTCTGGTGATGTTTAGTGCATGTCCTCAGGTTCACACAGGTGTAGTTACAGTAACTATCAACGTGATCCACTAACCATCACAACGTGCACTGTATCTATTGTGTTACCATTTCTAACGCAACAAACTCTTTCACCTGTGCGGTCTTAAAACAAACTGCACTTAGTTTGATGGTTTATTATCTAGTGCAGTGATATTCAGACACGTTTGAGCATAATATGAGTGCCATCGTTTTGGATAACGCATCTGATATATTAATAAATGTGTGTGTGTGTGTGTGTGTGTGTGTGTGTGTCCTGGTGTGTGTGTGAGAGAGAGAGAGTGTATGTGTGTGTGTGTGTGTGTGTGTGTGTGTGTGTGTGTGTGTGTGTGTGTGTGTGTGTGTGTGTGTGTGTGTGTGTGTGTGTGTGTGTGTGTGTGTGTGTGTGTGTGTGTGTGTGTGTGTGTGAGAGAGAGAGAGAGTGTATGTGCGTGTGTGTGTGTGTGTGTGTGTGTGTGTGTGTGTGTGTGTGTGTGTGTGTGTGTGTGTGTGTGTGTGTGTGTGTGTGTGTGTGTGTGTGTGTGTGTGTGTGTGTGTGTGTTGATGTGTTTTTTCCATGCACTCTGACCTCTCCAAACTGAAAATGAATCATCTCCCTCTATTTCAGGTCTTATGTGGAAAATGCAACTTCACCCAAACCACCGTCTTTTCCTTTCTCTCAAAGTAAAACAGTCTCTCTCTCTGCGTCTCTCTCTCTGCGTCTCTCTCTCTGCGTCTCTCTCTCTGCGCATCTCTCTCTCTCTCTCTCTCTCTCTCTCTCTCTCTCTCTCTCTGTCTCTGTATATCCAGGCAGACGGCTCCACCCTGTCCCACACACACACACACACACACACACCAAACACTGGCAGCAGCTGAAGTCACATCAGCATTCGGCCTCATCTGTGTCTGTTATTATTTGTACACACGCGTCTGATGCAGGACGTCCAGAACACTGCAGTAACACATCACTGTCACTCTATTAACACTGTTATCATGTGTTATCTGTCTGTAATGAGCTCACACACTACATGAAAACTGTGGAAACCAATGGCACTTATCAAAATATTACAATCTATTTGTTTCACTTTACTCTTTTTCTATGCAATTTTTTCTATGCAATTCTGTACTATTCTCTTCTAATCATTTAATTGTATTATATGCAACTCTTATATTCTACTAATTATATTCAACAATTATATAACATATTCTATATTATTTAGATTTCTTCAACTACACTATTCTATTTGTTGCACTTTATTCCTAATTTACAAAAATGTCAACTATTATTAGTCAATTATCCTACTCAATTACTTTAACTTCCTTTCATTCTATTGTATTTAATTATTTTATATTCACAATTTTTTTCTATTTATTTCACTCCTAAAATTATCAAACTCTGTGTGTTCTATGACTTTCAGTTTACTTGTATTATTTTAGTTGACTCTATTCAATTTTATTTTATTCAACTATTATATTCTACTAGTTCCACTTTACTTGTATACAACTATGCAAATCTAAGTTTCACTTTAAACCTCCACAACTTTATTCTATTTTATTCTATTCTAACTTTACTCTTGTATTTTTTTATTTACTCGTCTATGTTATTCAATTATTCTACTCTACTGGTTCAACTTTCCTCATTTATTTTTTAACAATTTTTTTCAATCCTCTGTTCTATTATATTTTCTCAACACTCCAAAAAAATATTTATTTCTAAGGTCGCAAAACTCTGGACTCTTGGTAGTACCTAGGATAGCAAAGTCCACTAAAGGAGGGAGAACTTTTTCATATCTGGCTCCTAAACTCTGGAATAGCCTTCCTGATAACGTTCGGGGTTCAGACACATTCTCTCTGTTTAAATCTAGATTAAAGACGCATCTCTTTAGCCAAGCATTCATATAATGCATCTCACAATCTTGTACTGCCAGTCTATCTGAACAAATGCACATTATTATGCTTTAGCTTGAACCGATAATTTCATCCAGGGTTATTCTTGGATGGAACAACATCTACACTAATTATGTCTCCATTTGTTTCTCAGTTTCTGTAACTATAAATTACACAGGCTCAGTCTGGATCCAACCCTTAAACGATCCGAGATGACCGAACGCCTGAGAAGAGATGATGACGACCCCTCAGACAGTAGACAGCATTAACCAATTTTTTTCAGAACTTAAATATATTACGTTTCTACAATATATAAATATATTTTACAGACTTAATTTCCTGTAAAGCTGCTTTGCAACGATTTTATCGTAAAAGGCGCTATACAAATAATCTCGAATTGAATTACTATTATTCTGTTTTATCCAACTATGCAATTCAGTTTCACTTCGAATTCCATATTTCTATTGCATATATATCTCATGTCAGACCAATTTTATTCAGCTATCTCCTTCTTATTCTTTTAACTTTACTCTTCTAATGAGTACCCGTCCTCACCTTCTATTCATGTGAAAGCCACAGAGAAGTACTCGCACTTGTTGGTTGGTGAAAAAATATTAAAATCAATGTGTTTTATTTCACTCCTACTCAGTTTTTTAATCATTGCAATTCTGTTCAATCCATTGATTATTTTCCCCATCTATTCTGTTCTATTAGTTTCAATTTACTCATATTCAACTATGCAGTTATATTATATCATTTTCACATTAGACTTGAATATTCAGCTATTCCATTTAAAAAAATATATATATATTCTATTGGTTTAACTTCACTTAATTCTATTGCACTCAACTGTTTTGTATCTAACTATTCAATTGTATTAGTTTGACTTCACTTTATATTACATTCTAATCTATTCTATTATATTCTACTCTATTATATTCTATATGAAACACACGGTCATGAACAGAGTCCTCGGTTTGTTCCAGATCGGTGTCTGCAGAGTTTCCTCATGAGCTCAGATGGGATGAGGGGGGGGGGGGGGGATTCCCACCGCCAGCTCTTTCCTACTCACCGCTGTCCTGTTCACATTTACCATGGTAACCATATTTCCACTAATATAATCACTGTATTTAATATGAGCAAGGTAGACTGAAGAACGCCAATACTGGTTCCCTTTCAATCGGTTGCTTTCAGAATCTTTTTATCTTGTCGTGTATTTAGTTTGATAACATGGCTTATATACAAACAGTTTTCCAACAATAAGAATACGTAGCAATGGAATTTCATGACCGTTAATATTTCTGCAAGGATCACATATTCATTCTGTCGTTTCAAACAAAGAGAGACCGGTTCCTTTCTTTCTGAAAGAAGACTCTAAACACACACTGGACGAAGTAGCATTGATTCAAGCACATTCAGCAGAAAAAAAAGTTCGTATTTTAACAGGTTAATGTTGCAACTTTCTATCAGCTATCGCAGCTCTTCTGTTACTGTCTCTTTAAGATGAAACGCCCGTGTTTTCTCTATTTCACACTCGTTTCTTATAAAGCGTGTTCTAAATGGTTTCATGTCGAATGTAAAGAGTCTAGGGCTGGACTCACCATGATCCACGCGGCCGTCAGGAGTGACTACATCGCTCTCTCTGTGTTTCTGAACATCCAGACACACACACGAGGACACCGTCGCTTCAGTCAGTGTTTCCCAGTCTGGAGTTAGTTTGCTGGTGGAGGGAGAGAGAGGCATGCAGTCCCTCCCATCTGTCTCAGTCACTCTTTCCACTGTTACTCTTAACATCAGCTGCATGCAGAAACACTGAAACCTTCAGGATCTACTCTAGCTTTATAGTTGATCAATAACAATTCAGCTATGATTAATTATTCATTGTCTATTAAGCGCCACATACAATTCAATTTACTGTCATAATTAATCTCCAATAACTAATCATATTGAGACTGTGACACTGTGACATCGCTTTAGTAAATTCACTGATTTCAAAAATGCTTTGAGTTATATTTCTCATACACAGTTCACTATTCGCAATACCGTTAGTTTATGAAAACAGGTTAAAAGTCTCCATCTGCTGGTCAGCAGTTGAAATACATTACAGAAGAATAGAAAGCAAATGCCTAACCATTCGGTTTTATTCACATATTAAACATTATTTATGGTGACCATGCGTCCTCTTTTTCCGGATTGCTAATCTGCCTAGTTTGTAACTAGTAGGTTTGGCCGATAGCATGCAGGCATTATAACCTAAATACTCTACCTTTCTACAGAGAAAGTCAAAGCATGCGAACAGCTACAGGCATGAGGTTAATAGAAAAACAAAGCCAGAAAGCAGACATTTTAGGTTTACGGGGATACAAGTGCATGAAGAGAACATCAAGTAGGGTAACTCAATCGTATTTGCTTGGCGCAAATAAAATAAAATAACTGAATTGTTGTTGCTGGTGATTAAAAGCGCATGCGTAACGCGCGTGTCAGGTAAGCGCATTTGATGTCCCGCTCATGAGTTTATACCAGCGTCTATTTCTTAATAAAAGCGTGAATTAAATCAGTTTATCATCATATAAAGCGACCGTGTCTCTTCAGAAGACTTAAACTGAACTGCTCGATTCATGCGAATTACTCTTGTCCTTATGATTTTTTGAAAAGTTCACTCGAGCTGAAGTTTTGTGTGAATCAGTGAAGAGAAATCTCGAAGCTTTCATTAACATGAGTCTTCATTTGTGTTCCGAAGATGAGAGGAAATCGTATGGATTTGGAACATTGGGTGAGTAAATTAATTTTCGTTTTAACTATCCCTGCAAGACTATTCTTAATGCCGCTTGTTAATGAAAACATGTGAAATCATGTCTCCATCTCGTGTTCAAGAGGAGATGCCAAAACCTGCAAATAAACTAGGCATTAAGGTAAATGTAAGGAATATCAAGTCGTGCAGAGTAAGAAGATCTGGTGTCCTTGCTTATTCACACAGTAAATCATAAAATCACATGAAATGTAACTGTGCTGATTAAAAAAACAAACATAAGAGATTGTAGTTATCTTATTTTGATAAAATAATATGATGCATACATTTCTCATGTAATGTGCAGGCATGGGTTGAAATAATGATAACAACTACAACAGTTCTTCTTTTTATTTTCATAGAACACACCTCACATGTAATATTTTCTATATTTGGTGATCTTATAATATTGTAAGACTTGTAAGATTGTAAAATCTGTCAACTCTGCTATAGAAAAATTGGGTCAGATATACACATTAATTCTACTTTAAAAGGGCTCTAGACTAAATTTCTGCTCTGGTTGCACTTGTTTTCTTAGGTGCAGCAGCACAAAAGTTAGGTGCACCCAAATTTTCATATAGGCAATATTGACTAGTAAACGATTAACTAACAATCTGGTCAACATAAAGTTCTTTATTTGAAGCACAATTCTACAAGAAAGGTAACTTACTGAAAAAGTGTTGGTGCTTAAAGTGCTTCACTGAGCTAATATTTTAACTTAAAAACATCTCAAGATAAATGAAATAAAAATAAAATCTAAATTAAGTGTTTTAAGGCCGTCAAACTGAACATCTCGTGGCTCAATGTCTTATGGACTATCCTCCATTGGAGTCACATGCAGTGTTGGGGTAATGCATTACAAGAAATGCGAGTTACGTAATAATATTACTTTTTTCAAGTAGCTAGTAAAGTAACGCATTGCTTTTTAATTTACTTTTTTTTTTTAAGTAAAGGCAGTTACTTGTTTTCCATTTATTGACTGACAGTGCGCTGTGTGAACATGATCTTACTGTAGATCTAATCAAGACTAAATGTAACTGTGTATTAATTCATCCCACTCGCAAAAAACAGATTCAGTATTCATCAAAATGAATTAAAACAGTGAAATGCAAACTCAGAATATGATGCAAACCTGCAATAATTAAATATGTTAAACAACACAGATATATCTAACACATACACACTATCCACAGGCTTTTGCCACGATACATTTATATTTTGGCACCAACTGGTTTAGCATGTTCAGTGTTAAATATTTTGGTTTCTAATGAATAACTCCAAAATTATTAAGAATTCACTTGTGTCCTTTTGGCAGTAAAAAGAGCTCATCAAGAGCTTTCATTTGATCTCCATTTCGCCCAAAATTTCACTTACGCCCTTTTGGTTCTCACCCCTCGATTTACCGTGGGCATGGGATACTTTTTATCCCTGTTTGTACTAAACCCACCTGGTGGGTTTGCTGCCAAAAAGCATTTTTTTTTTGTTTCATCTGACCATAGAAGCAAGGGACATTTGAAGTTCCAGTCGTGTCTGATAACTGAATATGCTGGAGTGTTTTTGGATGAGCTAGGAGACTTTTTCTTGAAACCCTCCAAAACAACATGTGGTGATCTAAGGGCTGTTTGATATCTTTTTTTTATTATTATTTAGGCTTTCTGACCCCAAGACTGAACTAATCTCTGCAATTCTCGAGCTGTGGTCCTTGGAGAGTCTTTAGCCACTCAAACTCTCCTTCTGACCGTGTATTAGGACGATATAGACACATCCTCTTCCAGGCAGATTTGTACAATTTTTAGTTGATTGGAACTTTTAATTATTGCCCTGATGGTGGGAATGGGAATTTTCACTGCTCTAGCTCTTTTCTTACAGCCACTTTCTATTTTGTGAAGCTCAATTATCTTGTTCTGTACATCAGAAATATATTTTTAGTTTTTTCTCATTGTGATGGATGATAAAGGGAATTTGGCCTTTGTGTTCCTCATATTTATAGTCATGTGGAACAGAAGTCATGGCTGGACAATCTCATGCTCCTTTTCACCCTGGATGTGCTAAAAATGTAAATATGAATGGGAATATATATTAGTCAGATATATTTTACTCATAATCATTTCTGGAGGTGCCAATAGTTGTGGCCAATAAGCATTGTAGAAACAAATATTTATTTCATCATGAGATTTTCTCCCCACCTTCAATTGTTTTACTTCAATGATAGGTTAGAATTTTGTGCATTTTTTGAATGAAAGATCAAAAGAATAACAATGCAGATTTATTTTCACAACTGCCTTTGCTCATATTTATCAAGGGTGCCAATATTAGTAAAGGGCACAGTACATCAAATCTCGCTGATTCTTGAGATAAGGGACAAGACATGTTCTACATACAAAAGCCCTCTTTATATTCAAAATTAAGAAATTCATCTAAATAAAATATGTAAAAAGTTACCTTAGCAGAAATTTGTATACTCAGGGCATTAATTGCTTTTATTTTATTTTATTTATTTATTTAGTCCCACTTTATATTGTGTCCCTAATACATTTACTTTACTTTTACTTTTTAGTCATTTAGCAGATGCTTTTATCCAAAGCGACTTACAAATAAGAAAAAGTAACTTAAACTAAGTTAAAAGTCTATAAATACTATATACACACATTTAAGAAAATTTTGAAATGAAATAAAATGACAAATACATACAACAACATTTCAAAACTAAACATCTAAATGAAAACAAAAAATAAAGCTAAAAACATTTCAAAATATTAAAACAACAAAAGGTATGAGTATAAAAATGATTCTAACATGACACTAAGACAAACACCCAAATATATATATATATATATATATGTGATTTCATTTCCATGTAGTATGTTGAAGTAACGTTACTAAAATAAATACAATTTATTAAAACTAAAACTAAAGAAAATACCTATAAAATATAAAAATACTTATATCCTTAGGATATAAGGATATCCTTATATCCAAATATCCGGGTATCCGGGTCCCTGCTCGGTGGAGTCGATGGTCTTTACACTCTTTGGTCTTCTCACGAGGAAGTCTTCACGCGAAGGCTGCCGCGGTAAACTACGCTTTTTATACCCATCTAACAAAACACTACTCCAATTCAGCTGAACACACTTCCCTGTTAATCACAATAAATGGCCAAGCAAGCGCCCGACACTGACAAGAGACGCGATACAGCAAGAGACCAAACGCCATTTTGATTTAATACTTGTGTAACTACACATATGAAACAACTCCCTGAATGGTATGTGTAAGTACAAATGTGTAACAGGACATTGGTAACAACACTTTTTGTTAATGTAAGTGCAAATGTGTAACAGGACCGACAGCACTTTTTGGTAAATAAAGTGTTACACTTTATATTAAGCAGACAATTCCTATCGGTTTACCGTGTGATTACTTTGATGTTACACAGCAGTAAGTTAGGCTTTGAAATGCACTGAGAAATTGTAATTAAGTTGAAATACAGATACGATGTCATATATTACTCAATTAAAAGTGCCCAGACAAATAATTATTGGGTGAAAATAAAAAGTATCCAGTTTTTATTATTATTGAGTATTTAAAAGTAAACAATATTTGTTTTACTTTTTAATTGACTTTTAAAAACAAGAGACAGTAGAGATGTTCTCATTTCAGGGTGTTTAATGCAAAAACGTAAAAATCATTATTTTCTCATTATTTCAACTATGGAAGAGAAAACACAGCAAATGTTAAAACAATGTTGTGAAACCTGTTTTTATTATTGTTTAGCTAAAATGAACAGCGGATGATTTTACAGTTTAGCATTTGAATATATGATGATATTTGGACTAATAATCATGCTCCATCACTCAGCATACATCGCTCAAGTTCATCCATCTAGAGTGATGGTTCTTATTATAACAGCACATTACTATAGTTCAAAGTTTGTGTCTGAAGGAACCATTTCTAAAAAAGAAAGGAACAATTTCTGAAGAAAGCCATGTAAAAATCATGCAGCAGTGCCAAAAAAAAAAAACATTTTTTTTTTTTTTTTTTTTTGGCAAGTACGTTTTTTTTTTTTTTTACTGTTTATTTTGTTGTATTGACCAAAAATAGTAAATTAACTTTTTATGGTGATTTTATGCTGAATGCTGATCGATGATTGTTTTGATGTTGTATTTTTGTCAAAGAAAGACTGTATTAATTCACCTGATATTTCACCTTAACGTGTAAACTCATTGCATAGATGTTATGTTTGTTCTCAGGGTGTGTTTTATTTACATGGCATTGATAAGAAAACCATTAAACAGTGAGTAATTACTTTCATCCCAGATCCTTGTGTTCCTCTGGAGCACAATATAGACCTGCTCTCCTTTCTCTAAGAGCAGCGTCACACCGTTGCCTCCATTCTCTGTGTAACAGCTACTCTTGTGATGTTGTGTTCTTGCCACTGGTTTTCCATTTCTATGCAAGGACAAATGTGTCGGCTGATCAGCTTGACAATGGTAGAAGAAGCTGAAATAGTATACTCCCCGGACCTGTGCTGTGAAAATCCCTGTTAAAGAGTAAGACAATTCTCCAATTCACACATATACACATGTGTTATGGTAGTGTGTTTTCAGAAATATAAAACATGTTGATTAACAATACCTGTGGCCTGGTTGTAGGCATCACCAACATTAATGATGACATTCTTGTAAACCAGTGTTAAATCTGTATTGTATGGTCCAACAAAACCACCGGGCCCCGCTGAAGCTGAAAATGCCACCTTAGGTCTGTCTGAAGAGAGCATATGACTTCTTAAAATGTTGAAAATTGGATCAGAAGCAATGCAAACAAATGTTAAATAATACTCCTAGACTATAAAAAAATGAAAATAAAACAAAAATTGCCTTCTGTTTTTCTCTTCTCTTTTTTTTGAAAGGTGCTATATAAATAAAGCCTTACTTACTAAAAAATATTTGGAGTACATGTTTCAAGAAAATGCTATTCAGTCTTTCTAAAATGTAATGTTTGTCAATGTATTACTTGGCATTTCTTGGTAATTCTCTGTGAGATTTACTAGCAATTTCTAAGTAAAACATGCACACCATTTGTATACAATATTAAAGCATTTAGGTCTTTAATAAAAAACCATTAGTCTCACCTCTGTTTTCCGTTTTGATTTTCTCAATCTGAGCTTCACTGTTAGCAGGCCTGGACATCAGCTCTTGCACAGTGTTTTCAAGAGCTTTGAGTCGTGTCTCTGTGGCTTGTAATTTCTCCTCTGATACTCCGAGCTCCTTCAGCAGGTCCGAGCATAGTTTTTTGAAAGGACAGGTCTGCTGTTGGGTTTCATTTTGAAGAAACGTCTCTTCTTTACTAGTCATTTCAGAGGCGAATGGTTCTGTTGCGGTGAAGTTCAAACTTTAGTACAGAAGAAGAACAGCTATTGTTACTCTCACTCTTAATGCTTTATCTTAAGCGTGTCAGATTACTGTGCTGTATGCTGATGTTTTTATATCAGAATGGCACTAAATCTGCAGCATACAGTATATTTATATGACCGTTTCTCAGAAAGGATTGTTTAACTACCTTCGTGCTTAATGTTTCACAAAATGTTCATAAATGTAATGCTAACAGATCTGAACAAAGCACTAAACATTATAATTAACAATAAAAACTAGTTCCTTCTATTATGTTTGTGACAAGTATTTTTTTCTTGGTATATTTCACAGTTATAGGTTTTGTAATACTGTAAAACAGTTCACAGGTAATTTAAGTGCACAGTCTCTTCTATTAAAGGTTTCTTCCATATATTTTGGTTTCAAAATGTGGAAATTACGTCATCTTCTATGTATAGCCCCCCTTACTTTCTGAATCCACTCTATACAGTAGTGTAATACAATAAACATTAAAAACTTGGGAATGTATATGAGTATCAAATAACAGTTAAAAATGTTCTGAAGTAATTTACATGTGTTTAATATTAGTCAACACATCAAAAAAGTGAACTTCAAGTTCATTAAAACAAGATGCTTTTATTTTTTTTACAAAGTGCTCTTTTAAAACTTGCGCTCTTAAAAATACAGGTGTTTCACGATGCCATAGAATAACCGTTTTGTCTAAATGGTTCCATGAGGAACCTTTAACATCTGAAGAACCTTTCTGTTTCACAAAAGCTTATTTGTGGCAAACGAAGGTTCTTCAGATTATAAAAAGATAAGAAAGAGATGTTCGTTGAAGAACATTTGACTGAATGTTGTTTTTTTGTGGAACTAAAAGTGGTTCTTCTATGGCATCGCTTGTGAAGAACCTTTTGAAGCACCTTTATTATAAGAGTGTAAGTTGTCAGGCTTCTGTCACTTTTGGACTGTCATGTTTATGGTTTTGGGGGTTGGGCATCCTCACTTCTGTGTGCTGCTCACATGTTCGAGTATGCGGTCTTGATCCTGATTTTTCTGTCTAGGTTGGTTTTAGTTTGTTGGGATCTGTTGCTCATGTTGTGTCTTTTGTTGTGAGAATGTGGCATTAGTTGTTGGTATCCTTGTCATTGTTACTAGCAGTCTGGATTGTTGTGTCTCTTTAGGAGCACATGGCTTATGAGTGTTTGTTTTAAATGTGCTCTTGTTTTGTCATGTTTGGTGTGAGCGCGTGAGCACGTTTGTTTCTTTGTGCCATGTGCTCTCCTGTCTTGGCTCTGTCCCGTTTACCCTGTCATTTGCTCCACCTGCTTTCCCTTGTTACTGTTCTAATGAAGTTCATTCTGAGCGGAATATATGATTTGTGTACAAAGAAGAACAGCTATTGTTTTTCTCATTCTTAGCGCTTTAGCTTAAGCTACAGTGTCAAAGATTACCATGCTGGATGTTTATGGTTTTATCAGAATGGCACTAAATGTGATGTTTTATTTTATCTTCAGTCATTCACATGTGATATATAGCTTTGATCTGAACAAAACAAAACACTAAACTTTGTCCTTTGGACTTAACATTATAAACTGGTTCCTAGTGCAAACAGTTGTTTGTGACAAGTTTGTTTATCCTCTGGATGTATCACAGTTATAGGTTTGTAATAAAACAGTTCACAAGTAATTTGGCTTTTAATTTGATTAATTATCTTTTAATTTGACATTTTACCAAATCGAATGGTTTTAGGTAATTTAACAGATTGTTTCATTACCTTTGCACTTAATGTTTTACAAAATGTTTATAAATGTAATACTGACAGATTACAGATTTTTACATTCTCATCGACACATACATAAAGGCACATCGAATAAAGAAAACACGGAAACAAAAACATGCGCCATGCTACAACAAACCTCATTAGTTATTGTTCATTATGCATGATTGAGCTTCCATGTTTACGATATTTAATTGCTCTATGTTTGTGGGTTGATCATAAAAATTCAAATGATGAAGTCAAGTAAACATTTGAATTGTTCATCCAATAAAGCAACAGTGTGTATATAGTAGGGGTGTAATGATTCATCGATATGGATAGATATATCGATGCGATGTATGATGATATAATGCATCGATGCCACGAGTAAAATATCGATATCTGTAGTATAAAAAGGCACCTTTATTTTGGCACTGTCCACATTTTCACATAATGTCCGTCTATGCATTACCGCCAACGCGTGAATTCTCATTCAATCTCACGTACCAGGACTCGATATAAGGACTGCCGAAGGCACAAGGTGAGCATAAAACACGCTCAGGATTGTTGGAGTAACAGTCGAGCGCTGTGTGAGAAGTTTTCCACGCACACATCTGAAGCACGCGCACACACATCTGAAGCGCGCGCACACACATCTGAAGCACATGCACACACATCTGAAGCGCGCGCACACACATCTGAAGCACGCGCACACACATCTGAAGCACGCGCACACACATCTGAAGCGCACGCACACACATCTGAAGCACGCGCACACACATCTGAAGCGCACGCACACACATCTGAAGCGCGCGCACACACATCTGAAGCGCGCGCACACACATCTGAAGCGCGCGCACACACATCTGAAGCGCACGCACACACATCTGAAGCGCGCGCACACACATCTGAAGCGCACGCACACAGACAGCCGCGTCAACTTTGTGTGAATACTGAGCTCTCCTCCTCTTTTTTTGTGCATGGATGAATAAATTCAGACAAAACTACATAAAAATGCATGTTTTGGCTAATATCCTTGTGAACAGTAGGTTAAGAAAAGCATATGTCTTAATATAAACAGTGGAGATGGAAAAGGCTGTGCTAAATCTGTGCTTTTGTTCTTAAAGTGGATGCAAACTAATAATAAGTCTAATGCTGTGAATAAAAATACAAGTGCTCACTGCTCCTGACTAAATAACCTTTGTAACATAAAAATATAAATTTATAGGCTATTTAATTTGTATAGTGAAGACTATGCATTTATTTTACATTTGATTTCTGTAGTGTACCTGGAAATTTATTTTAGACTGAGCTAAAAACCTGAAAGCACTGTTTATTGAACGTGTGTCTTTCTTCTATTGTATTTATTTTCTGCAATTGCTTGTAATTTGGTTATCTGTAGAAAAGATGTTTAGCACTGAGCCCATAGTAGCATTTCTATATTTATGTTCATGTTATATATTGTTGGTTGCATTTGTGAGTTTAAAAAAAATGTAGATGGTTGTTTAAAATAGGTATATAATATGATAATATCGATTGATATACTCCTGTATCGAATCGAATCGTATCATATAATTTTTTGAGGTATCGGCAAATATCGTATCACTGGGTATGAGAATCGATATCGTATCGAATCATGACGAACCATACGATTTACACCCCAAGTATATACAGTATATATATATATATATATATAATATTGTTTTACCTTTATGTCATCGTGTTAAATGAAACAGACACAAGCAAAAACAAGCTAATTTAAATTCAGCAAAGCTTAAAAAAATTAAATAAACATCCTAGAAGACACCTAAAATCCATAAAGCTTCATTCCCCTATGCTGAAGTTCAGTGACTACGAACAAACCCTTGTTTTACATCCTAAACATGAGCCAATGATGCCCAAAAGTTTAGTCAACCCGATTTAATAAGATAATTAATCTAACAATGAATGAAACCAGTGAAGCATTAGTTTATTAGACAATACATTTTCCAACATGTATTCTTTGAAAATAGAAGAGTTGGAAAAACAATTATTAGAAAAAAAATACAATGACAGTTTACCAAGTGAACAGTTTACAGACATTTTGAGGGGCAAGGGCTCAAGTGAAAAAAGGGCACTTATCATATTTTTTTTAAAACAAAACATTACATATATTAGAGCTGTGCAATATTGACCAAAAATATATCAATATTTTCTGGGATTTTATCGATAATGATTGACAATATTTTGCTGATTGTGTTATTGTGTTGATATCTTAAGGACTGCTATGGACTCCTAAAGTTTTTGATATTCTGCATATTCTGTGGTGATCAGTTCACAGCAGTGATAGAAATTAATATTTTCCAATAAGTTTAAATAGATTGTTTACCTTTCATGGGCATTTTTACCTTTATAAAGCCCTGCATGAGTGTGCATCATATTTTCAGTCAAATGCTTGAATTGAATCAGTTAATTAGAATAAGTAATTTAAGCTGTTACCGAGCAAATTAAATCAGTATTGACTAAATTAAAACACAGAGAAAACACAGAAGCTGCATTAGAAGTGGCATTTAGATGCATTAACACTGTTTAATGTAAGACACGAATGCATTTAACCTGTAGTTACAAATGCATTAATATGGTTTTGATATTTTAAACATAAAACTTTGAATACTGATATTTGAAATTATTAAAATAGTAAATGAAAAGTTACTTTAAATGTGAAATTAAAAGTGCCAGTAGGTGGCAGCAAGTCACTGTAAATAAGTGATTGATTGCGACTGAACCAGATCATTTAAATGATTGATTCATTCAGAAACAGATTTTGCTCAGAGATGCAAATTGAAATTATATTTGTTGGCGAAATAGAGCAAAAACACTCAACATTGTGTCTAAAACATAAATGTAGTAATATTAAATTCTTCTTTATTGAACTGCTGTATAAAATCAGTATCACATTTGTAATCATGTTGCTTTTTGGTGGAAAAGTCGGTCTTCGCGTGATACTAATTAACTATATGAAATGATTTACATATATATACATTTCTGCCCCATATCTTGAATTTTGGGATCATTCTTAATCTAAATGCATTTTAATAAAATTAATCATACACTGACACACTTGCCTAACCTACTAGACTTTCTATTGCCTTAGCTAAACTTCAGCTAACATACATGGTAGCGCTCTCATGAGTCATGGATGTTAGCAAGACAAATTACTATATTTGCCGTTTGTCTTTTGGATAATTAGCTGTAAATTCGAGGCACAGGTAGCTTAGTCTTTAGTTTATCACCACTCACCTTCACACCAAGACAAACACAACTGGAGAGGGAGGGAGGTCTGTGATGTGCATGTGTCGATCAATGTGTGCTCACTGCTGTGCTGCGCGCGCCTGCGCCGAGACCCGGAGGAGAGAAAGACATCGGAACTCGACAGAGTCTCATTTCCTGACCCGACCTGATATTTTGATGTTAAAATTTGTTTGACAGGGAAAGCTGTGCGCAAACAGAAACACACACGCACACATATATACATTTATATATAAAAAAATAAAAATAAACTCCCCAGAAAAAAGGGCAGGTGCTCAAGCCCCCTTTTCTGTCTATGTGTGCACGTGCCTGCATAACAGGGCACGGAGCAAATACGCGCAGAAAACAGTGGAGTAGATCATTTCAAAAGTGTCTACCCCCTCTAGCTCACCAGCTGAGATGAGATGAAAACCACAAATGTAACCTTGACCAAAACTGGAAAACAATGCTAAGCCACCAGTATGATTTTGTCAGTAGTTGTGTCACTATATATATACTGTATATTAAGGAGCAGTTGTATCAGGTCACTGAGGAGGAGGAGGACGATGAAAGATGAGATTTGGCCTCTGATCTTTCTGTGGAGGTGCAGAAGATGAAAAGCCCAAACCAGAGCTGGCAGACCCACACAAACACTAGTGATGAAGAAGATAAGTGGTCTGAAGTCTGGAGAATAATGTGGAGGAAAATATAAAACATTCATTTTAAATTTCATTCTAATATAATATAAAACAATAAAACAACAGGAAATATACAACATTCATTTTATATTTCAGTAGCTGTGGCCGGATCACTGTTGTTGTTATAACCTTGATGGTCACGGAGATGCTAAAATAGAAAGAGAAAAAAAGTGAGTGAAAGACCTATTTGCATTTTATATAACTAATTATATTTTAAATTTCCTTAAACAAGAACTCAACTCAGCTCAAAAGAGAACTGTTGTAAACAAAATTAAAAACTAAAAAATACACACGGTGACATTTTACTGGATTTGGACTGAAAAGCTTATTTGAAACATATGTGCAATACTAAAGTGAAGAAATTGGGACAGACATGTGTTTAAATATAACTTTTCATTATATATTATATTATATTATATTAAAGGTTGAAGTAGCATGGTGTTTCATGCCAGAACTGATATTTTGCCCGTTCAGTCAGTCAGGAAAGATATTTGTATATGTGTCCCCTTGTGCACTTGTATTGCATTTCCAATATTACAAGTACAAAAGTATATACAACAAAGCTGTACTTGCAGATAATATAATATTAATTAAATAAAATGTACATTAGGTGACTTAAAAAGAGACGTCATATGTTTTTTTTAAGTTTAATGTTTTAAATAAGTACACTTCTTTTGATGTTTGATGTGTACTAAAGTATAAAGTAAATGTAAAATATTTTATTATAATTTTAACTGTAGTGCATTATTCAATATTACATTTGAGTCTAAATATACTAAATTGCAAGTTTAATCATTATGAATATATTTAAATACGTGTATGCTGTGTTTGCAGTGCTCATGACAGTAATATGTGAGTAAAATAGAAGAAAAGTTTAGAGGAGGGGGCATTTTAAACCGACTACAGCGAGGAGCTTCTTTTAAAACGGGAAGGTTTTTGGAGTTTTCTTGAACCATCAGTTCACTCGAGAGACGAGAGGTAACGGAACAAGCCGAAATGGCAAGAGAGAAGTGCATAAAGACTATTTCAGCAGAGAGGGTAAAAAAACACATTTTGGGTTCATTTGAACCCAGCAGTATAGTGTTTTTTTATAATACATTTATTTTTAAATATTAAACTTTCTGTCCCAGTGTTGGGTTGCCAAAACGACCCAAATCTGGTTATTTTTAACCCAGCATTTTTTTCTTGTCTGTACAGCACTTCAACCATATTCTAAACAACACAAGCATATTTTAACATTTTAAACATAAATTCTTCCCATCTATGTCAAAAAGAACTCTAAAAGTCATCTAATTGCATTTAATATTGGTTTAAACTAAAGGACATTTAAGCATTTTGAGTCATTTTGTTGGGTTATTTTAACAGTGTTTAGTAGTTTTATTTAATTTATTATTTATTACAATTAAGTAAATATTTAAATAACACATGCTTTCAAAAATGGAAATAACCAATTACGAGGAAAAATAAACACAGCTTTCAATCAGTATGGGCTAACATTGGTTAAAATGTGCAGCCCAGTCAGTTAGCTCTGCACTGGGTTGCCAATTAGGTTGTTTTTAATGTTCAGAATAATTAACATGTAATGAAGTGTCCATAAACATCATATTTGATTCATGCTTATAAGTGTATACATTGAAAAGACATAATTTCCAAAATAATTACTATTTTTAAAGCTAAAGTGTACTTATTTTTCACAGGAGTCTTTATTACTACTGTTTATATTGCTTAATAATTGTCAAGTCTTACTTGCATAAAATGACTAAAGAGAAAGGGCTGAAATATTTACAGACGGGACAATTTTCAACACAATAGTTTCCTCAATGTAAATAAATAAATGACTAAAACTCATGTAGAAAAACATATATGTTATCGTAATCTTCTGCAAGTACATTACCTGTTAATTTTACTTACATTTCCTTTAACCCTAAAAAAACGATTTAGTACAATTCATACTTTAAAATATGGAGAAAATAAAATACCTGTGGAAAATCAATACAGAAAACTCCTCATAACACAGAACATCAGGCCCTATTTTTCTTAGTGTAGTCATTATATAAAACCTCTTTTGGTCATTTGAAAGAAAACAATGAAACCATAATTTCATTAGATTCACGAGGTCTTACCTGAACGTCACAGATACAGTAACTGACTTGAGATTCAGTGTGCTGTATTCTCTCTCTCTTTCTCTCTCGTGTGCATACAGTATATGGGTGTTTGTTGAGAGAGCAGTGTAATGAGTGTGTGATCTTTTAAGCCCACTGTGGCTTTAAAAGTACTTTTTTGAAGCCTAATTCTTAAGTGTATTACTTTACCAGTCTTGGTACTGAGAAGTATAGTGACTCAAGGTGCCAATGCTCTGGATACATCTGTCTGCAGGGAGTCTGAAAGAGTGTAGTTTGACTGTTGGTGATGTAGTTGGTCATAAGTGTGTGTCTAGAGTGAATAATTCAGTTGTACTGCTCCTGTGAGTGAAGTTGTCGGAAAGGGAATAAACCTACGTGGTTACCTACATACATCTTGCCTGAAGCAAGATGGCGCCGAGTATGGCAGCCGTGTTGCGAGCTCCGAGAAAACGTTTCAGTTTTTATGTTTTATTAGTTTTTTTGTTGTTTTAAGTGTTTACGTGTCAAATTTGCCGACGACACAGCGGTGATAGGCCTGATCACCGACAACGATGAGACGGCCTACAGAGAGGAGGTGAGTACCCTGACTAAATGGTGTCAGGAGAACCACCTCTCACTCAACATCGACAAGACCAAGGAGCTGGTGGTGGATTACAGGAGACAGAGCAGAGAACACACACCCATCACCATCGACAAGACACCTGTGGAGCGGGTGAGCAGCTTTAAGTTCCTCGGCGTTCACATCACTGAGGATCTCACATGGTCTGCTCACACAGATGCAGTGCTGAAGAAGGCACATCAGCGTCTCTTCTTCCTGAGGCGGCTGAGGAAGTTTGGAACGAGCCCCAGAATCCTCAGGTCCTTCTACACCTGCACTGTGGAGAGCATCCTGACCGGCTCTATCACCGCCTGTTTTTTTTTTTTTCATACTATTGTGTGTATATATGTGTACATAATGAAAAATGTGTAAATGTGTATTGATACTTGTAAGTATGTCTTAAATAGTACACAAATAGTTACAGTGTTCCTGTGGCTCAGTGGTAGAGCATTGTGTTAGCAGTGCAAAGATTGTGGGTTCGATTCCCAGGGAACACACATGCTGACAAAACATGTATAACCTGAATGCACTGTAAGTTGCTTTGGATAAAAGCGTCTGCTAAATGTAAATAAATGTATTCTGCACATTGTCATCTGTATAAGTCTGTAAGTATGTACTGTCTATATGTAAATTGTTTCTTCACTGTCTGGAGCACGCTCTCAAGAATTTCACTCACCAAAGCACACGTGCTGTGTTGTTAATATAAATTAATTTTAACCAATTTTGGCATGTTGTGTGATATTTTTTTGTGTTTACGGGACGTGGAAATATATGAAGATATTGCCAGTCTTTCTCTCTTTTATAAGCCGTTATGCTTAATACGACTAACATTAACCGAAATCTATGAACCGTGTAACAATGTAAACCACAGTAATGCGCTCATTTGAAGTTAACATGGGAGTACTGAATGGGTTTTTGCTTGTGTAAACTTCTGCAATTGTCCCGTGAAGTAAAAAGACAACATTAAATGTGACTACACCACGGTGAAATGTTGCTCTTTTCAAACGGGGCCGTCAGGGCGGATTAATGTTACACAGCGTTTCTGGTCTCGTGAAGGCTCTTCCGAAGAGAAGTTCATTGTTCCGAACGAAAATTAACAATTGAATAATTTCACAAGGCCGTTAAAATCGTCTCAGTCAGTTCCCTTGGTAGAGAATCGGTGGATCGTGCATAAAAGTCCCTGCAAAGGGAAAGACCTTGGCTCAGTAAACACTGGGACAACTGATCAATCAATTAGTAAAACGTCACTGGTATTTATCAACAACAGTTAGGACCGTTATATTTTTATATGCTATTTGAGGTAACTTAGCCCTATAATATGACATGTATATTTTCTATTACAAATCCAGTCAGCATCAATGCTCCCTGTTGTGCAATGGATTTGTGCAAACAAAAAAACAATGTTGCAACTTCTGTTTCATCACAAATTGTATTAATTGATATTGATACATTGTAAATGCTTTAAAAGGCATAATTTCATGTTTTTACTTAAAACGTACTTTTCTTTCTCCGTCAGGGTGTGGCCAAGGGTTTCATTGGTGCTTTGTCATCATTGCAAGATTTCAGATGAAACCCAGTCAGTTCTTCCGAGGCACCAAACACTGGCTCGTGACCAGACCGCTCCACTGCAAATACATACTGTGTGTACTTTCAAGACTAGGAGTTTATTGTTTTCATTCCAGGTAATGTGTGTAAATGTTTAGTTTTTACTACAATTATAATGTGCTTTACTGTTCTCAGTGGCATCTGTGCTTATATTTGTCTGTTTCATTTTACTATAAAGACTCTGAATGTAGCCACCCAGTCCGTATCCAGATCATATGGTGGATCAGCACATAGAGATGAACTCGACGGCTCTGAATGTCAGCGGAGACCATGTCAGCTAGATGAGCTCCAGAGACAGATCCACTCCGAAGATCAGGACAAGACCACAAGAACCAGACAAGTCCTCTGCTCAATCTGATCTGTGTTGCAGGCTAGAATTAAACCACGCCATGTTGGTTTTGTCTGGCCAGAGGAGAACTGCCCCGTGACTGATTCTGGTTGCTCCCCAATGTTTTCTACTCAATTTCTGTCACCGATGGAGTTTTGGGTCTTTGACCCTGTTGTCTTTGGCTTGCTTATTTGGGGACACTTGGCTGATTGCACAGACATTCTTGGAAGAGAGCTGAACTGGATGATGACAACACTGAATCACCAACAAACAGTCTTTAACTGGAAAAATGACTTGTTAATGTCCTCTTGCATTATTGACAAACTATTTTCCTGTTTGACTCTGTAAAGCTGCTTTAACACAATCAGTATTGTATAAAGCGCTATGTAAATAAAGGTGACCTCATTTGAATTTATATACTGTAACACCTGGCTCTGTTTTTTTCTGTTTTTCTTTACTTCTGCCTCATTTTAAATATGTAATTGTGAACAGTAATAATATTTGTAAATGTTTGTTTGCTAAGTCAAGTCACCTTTATTTATATAGCGCTTTTAACAATACAAATTGTAACAAAGCACTGTACAATATTAAGAAACCAAAATTAGATCCTTGTGAACTGGCAAATTACAGGCCCATTTCAAATCTTCTGTTTATGTCGAAAATATTAGAAAAAGTAGTGTCTGCTCAATTGTGCTCCTTTTTACAAAAAAATGATATCTATGAAGAATTTCAGTCAGGTTTCAGGCCCCGCCATAGCACAGAAACTGCACTTGTTAAAATTACAAATGACTTGCTTCTTGCGTCAGACAAAGGCTGTATCTCATTGCTAGTTTTACTTGATCTTAGTGCTGCGTTCGACACTATAGATCATGACATACTGATAGATCGATTACAAAACTATACAGGTGTTCAAGGGCAGGCTTTAAGATGGTTTAGATCCTACCTGTCTGATCGCTACCACTTTGTTTATTTAAACGGGGAGTCATCTCAATTATCACCAGTAAAGTATGGAGTACCACAAGGATCTGTCCTAGGTCCTCTATTATTTTCATTATATATGTTGCCCCTTGGTAATATTATTAGAAAATAGGGGATTAGTTTCCATTGTTATGCTGATGACACTCAACTATATATCTCAACAAAACCAGATGAAACTTCTAAACTATCTAAGCTAACAGAGTGTGTTAAAAATATAAAAGATTGGATGACCAGTAATTTTCTCCTATTAAATTCAGATAAGACCGAGATATTACTTATTGGACCTAAAAACAGTACACAGAATCTCTTGGATTACAATTTGCAACTAGACGGATGTACTGTTACTTCCTCTACAGTTAAAAATCTGGGTGTTATATTAGACAGCAACCTATCTTTTGAAAATCATATTTCCAATGTTACAAAAACAGCATTCTTCCATCTTAGAAACATTTCCAAGCTACGGAACATGTTAAGTGTTTCTGATGCAGAAAAGTTAGTTCATGCATTCATGACCTCTAGACTGGACTATTGTAATGCACTGCATCTTCAATAAACAAGCTACAGATAGTACAAAATGCTGCGGCTAGAGTCCTTACCAGGTCAAGAAAATATGATCATACTACTCCAATTTTACAGTCTCTGCACTGGCTACATATTAAGTTCTGTATCAGTTACAAAATATTATTACTTGCCTATAAAGCCCTAAATGATTTAGCTCCTGCGTACCTAACTAATCTACTATCACGCTACAATCCAACCCGCTCCCTTAGGTCGCAAAACTCTGGACTCTTGGTAGTACCTCGGATAGCAAAGTCCACTAAAGGAGGTAGAACTTTTTCATATCTGGTCCTAAACTATGGAATAGCCTTCCTGATAACGTTCGGGGTTCAGACACACTCTCTCTGTTTAAATCTAGATTAAAGACGCATCTCTTTAGCCAAGCATTCATATAATGCATCTCACAATCTTGTACTGCCAGTCTACCTGAACAAATGCACATTATTATGCTTAGCTTGGGTTATACTGATAATTTCATCCAGGGTTATTCCTGGATGGAGCAGCTGCTACGCTAATTGTCTTACTGTTTCTATGTTACTGCCACGGGATTAACATCCCGTGGTAGTTAGGAATTACACAAGCTTCATTCTGGATCCTACCCTTAAACGATAGAGATGACCGAACACCTGAGAAGAGACGATGACAACCCCTCCGAGGACCTCCGAGATGAGCCCCCAGAGACAGATCTCCAGTGAGGACCTCGTCACCTAGACATCCATCGGGGAAAGACCCCTGGAACCAGTGGACCACTTACACTCTGACTTTGCTGCAGTTGGAACAAACTACTGATTTGTCTGGCCGGAGGGGAACTGGCCCCCCGACTGAGCCTGGTTTCTCCCAAGGTTTTTTCTCCATTCTGTCACCGATGGAGTTTTCGTTCCTTGCCGCTGTCGCCTCTGGCTTGCTCAGTTGGGGACACTTCATTTCCAGCACAATCATCGACTTGATTGCACAGATATTATTTAAACTGAACTAAGCTGGACAATGCCATTACTAAATTCAATAATGAAATGCATTCAGCAGATAATTGAGTGTTAAATCCTGTCATTTTACATTATTGACAAAATTTGCCTATTTTGATATTGTGCAGTGCTTTGTTACAATTTGTATTGTTAAAGGCGCTATATAAATAAAGGTGACTTGACTTGACTTGACAATATCAAAATAGGCAAATTGTCCAAATAAATCCACAGCATAACAGTGTCCTACAAGCAACAGACAGCAGCCTTTCATATTGAATGATTCAATTATTCCTCAGTGAATGAATCTGCCGTTTGAATGCATGATTTAATGTCTTAGTCTACAGATGCTTGCCTCCACCTGCTGGGTGTTTTACTTTCATATTGTTGCTGTAATCTAACATTATATATTTATAACGTTAATTGTATAGTGTTATGCAATTATATATGTAGCTTGTTGCATATGTTGCATAGTGCATTTATTTAAATACACATTCTATGCAAATAAATCATTGTGTACATATCAAATCGACCTGTTCCCTATAACTGTCTCCTCTGTAACACTCACTTTCATTGATCAGTTGTCAAATTTAGCCAAGTCAATGCAATTAATTAATCAATTGCATAATTAATTTATTAAAGAGGCGCGTTGGAGTGACGTCACCGCCCCTCTTCGACTGATTGGCTAGACGAAGAGCTGTCAATCAAGAACTAGTGGACCAATGATGATGCCCTGATTTACATGAAACTCTAAACGCAACATTTGGAAAAGTAAGCGCAGAATGAGGAAACAATAGTGAAGTGAAAAACAGCATGAGCATACTTTTTTTTTATATGAGCAGAAAATGTCTGAGAGCAGTAAAAACAGAGAAATATAAACACGGAAAATTTGATTTTGCGCAATATGATTTTATATGTATTTAAAGTTTTGATTCATGCTTATTATTTAAAAAAAAAAAATATTACTTTTTTATTTATGCTTCTTATTTTTCCATCTATGTTTATTGTTTGCTATTCTGGCTTTTTTCTTTTTAATCCGTGACTACAATATTTTAGGCGGGAATCTGATCCCAAAGTAATGGGGAGCTTTTGGATTTTGGAGGAGATTTTAATTGTGTAATTGTCACAAGTGCCCTTAACGTAAGTTGGAGCAATGGACCAGTTTCCAGGTACGTGGAGAACATAATTTATGATGGCAGTAAATGAAATTACACAACCATGAGAATAATTCCAAAATATATATTGTAATTTAACATGAACAACATGAACCAGAATGAAACCAAAGAAAAATTATAAATTGATACACCACTGATGAATTTTCTGTTGTCTTTCCCTCTTGGGCAAATTGTAATAATAATTTTTCTCATTTTTTTCTTCTCTTAAATAGAACTTTAATCTAATTTATTTCCGTTTACTTAAGTCGTAGTGATTTTGAAAACCTATGATTTGATGATATGTTTCACCAGCTATTAAACTTCACTGTCTTTTGGGTTTAGATTTTTGGTTATTATGCTAATTTCAGGGTTCGTACACATTTTTACCAATAAAATTCCATGACTTTTCCATGACTTTTTCATAACTTTGAGGTAAATATTCATGACCTAATGTTTCATGAAATGTCTTTATATTAGGGATGTGACGAGATCTCGTGAGATCTGACTGGTCTTGTGAGAACGTGAAGATATCATTGCAAAACATTTTGCAGTGCTTACATTAGAGCTGCACCATTAATCGTAAAAAAATTACGATCTTGCTTCAAACACCCACGCAATCTTTTTCCTGAATGACAATGATTCAGCTATGTCTCTTACGACTGTTTCACATGGCGAGTGTCAGTGGAGCGTGAGAAGCACATTTTGTCGCTGCTCATGTTGATGAATCTGAGGGTCAGCCATCATCAGCTTCCGATAAATGATATGGGCTGCGAACAAACACGCGCTGCTCATGCTCCACTGACGCTTACGATGTGAAACAGGTGTTAAAGACATTCTATTATTATTACAGGGATCTGTAATATATTCTAATGTTCTAAAAGAAGTCTCTTCTCAGAAAGGCTGCATTTATTTGTACAGAAAAAAAATACATGTCTGATTCAAGAAGGGGATCTCAAAAATGGCCAAAAATTGTGCTTTGTTGGTATAATGTCTGATAGAATGTTAAAAAATATTCAGTGTAAATATTTTAAAATTGTTGTTTTGTAATTGATTGTTTGCTTTTTAAACAAAACGTTAAAAAGCACAATTTGGCTATTTAATTTATGCAATGGTGAACAAATGGCAAACTAGGCCTACATGAGGGAAAAATTCGAAAAACATATTCGTATTCGGCCTTCGGCCCAGTGTTTCATTTTGTTCGGCTTCAGCTTTGGCCAAGAATTTTCATTTCAGTGCATCCCTAAGAAGTACTGGGATAAAAGTTTATAGTTTGGGTATAAACTAGTGGTGGGCATAGATAATTTTTTTTAATCTAGATTAATCTTGGAATTAATCTAGATTAATCTAGATTAAAATGGCTCATTTGAATTCTGCCGAAGGCATTCAGAATATGTGTGCTACCCAAATAATGACTAAAAGTAAGTCTTTGAGAACGGGTTTCTCAGGCCAGGTGGCGCATTAGACCAGGGGCTCATCTCCTGTTTCCAAAATGCAAACAGGAGATGTTTAAAGTTTCCAACTTTAATCTCTTCCCGTCCCAATCCCACGAAAAAACTGGGGGAAAATCCCGTTCCACTCCCGGAAGAATGACTCCCATTCCCTCCCACTCCCGTGTTGTTGTTTTTTTTTGTTTTGTTTTTGATAACTGTCAATTACAGTAAAAATATAGTACAGATCACAGCGTGCCCACCTTATTAGTTGAATAAAAACCCAAAATGTCGTTTTTTGTTATTATATTGAACTGAAAGCCATCTTATGCACAGTGTTGCACAGATTAAATTTCATGTAAATCATCCATGCTAACACACACGTCTTCTATTTGTATTTTTTAGACATTTCACTCTCTATAGATATATTTTTCAAGACGGAGTTTCGAAGTTTCTCGCTCAAGTTCACATGAGACCTAAAGCGCATCCTGTTTGCTTAAAAGCGCAACGTTTCGTTGTTATTCTGAGTGCACACAAATAAACGTAGAGTCTTTACAGATTCGAAAGATGTATTAGGCTACTTTTATCTGTATGACCAAAAATGACGGAGATGTAAGAGCAAGTGAGCGCACCGGAGCCTGTCCTGCAGCAAACGCGCTTCCACACAAACACTTCAATAGCGCACATTTCTCTAGGTTAACATCATATTGAGCGGCCATGTAAAGTTGCTACTACATACATCTTTCAGATGAAAAGCCATATTTGAGGTTGATGAATGATAGGTGAGCGTTTGGATGTCCTGCCCGATTGTATTACCACATAGACCAGCCGTTAACAATCTGTCCATCACGGACTGCCAGCCTCTAGTTCGAAGACTCGTTCTCGCCCCCTACAGTGCAATTCGGCTAGGTATACATCCGCGCTAAAATATCAGGGTGAAAGTCGTCATAGCTTGCGTAGTATAGACCCAGCTCCCAACCCAACTTTGAGAATAGATTAACGGCGATATTTTTTTTATCGCCGATAAGAGTCTCACGTTAACGCAGCACGTTAACGCCGATAACGGCTCCCAACTAGTATAAACACTTACAGTAGCGATCAAATAGTAGCAGTAGCAAGTATAAGTAGTCTACAGTAGCGATCAAAACGAAAGCATCCTAACACTTGTATCGTTTACGACAACCCGTTTAAAAAGTATTTGTAATTTAATCATTAATTCAGGAGATTCCAATAGTTTAAGTCTTTATGAAGTGAGACACTGATTCCTTCATTAAATGTATTTTATTATTTTGCTCAAATTAATATATTTTTAAAAGACTTCAGCAATGAACATTTTGTCAGACCCACTAATAAATTACATTATTTTGTTTAGTTTTCTAATCTTTTTTTTTTCAGAATTGTGAGGGAATCGTGATCTCCAATTTATATAAAATAGTGTGATTCTCAATTTATCCAGATTCGTGCAGCTGTAGTTTACATGTTGTTATTACTGCTTATAATTCATTCAAATAGAAGCTTAATTACATAAAGTACAAGTTGATTTCAAAATGCACCTACATTTTTTTCATTTTGTGTTTTTCAGTTGAATAAAATACTATTTTCCCCTATATATTTCATCATTAAGGATTTAAAAAAATAAGTCTAAAAATCTCGTCTTGTGGGATAAGTGTCTCGTCACACCTATGTATACATGTTAAATAATAAGGAAAATCAATGTTTTACCACAGCATATTTTTACTAAAATAAATGACAAGCTTTGTAGTTTAGAATACAAAATAACCGCCCACAGTACCTCTGCAGTTAGGGTTTCGTTTTTGGACACGGCACTCAGAATGGTCCCTTGTTTTTGTTTTTTTAAAGGGTAGCGCTTTAGCTGGGAGCGGGTGTCACGTCGGTCACACGAGTGTAAAAGCCGGTGATCGGGTTGGGAGCTGTAGAGCACGCAGCTGCAGCAGACTGGTGCTTTGCACCTTTAGAATGTCTACACAGCGCTGCCTCTCCCGTGTTCGAAATGTCAAACGTTTTACGGCACAGTGTACCTTTTGCACGTCACGGGTCCTGATCTTTCTCAAGCCACCCCTTATACTTTTCATCATGAACCAAACATTGTTAAATCGGCATTTTCCTGGCATTGAGTTTACTAACGTATCCTACATAACACTGGCTGCAACGGCTACAGTTGCCGTGCCCCACGCAGAGAATTCACGTGACGGATCGCGCGAACGTTAACTATTGTAATTTAACGATATTATCAACTAAAACATATTCAAATCACAGAGATTGTGAAACAAATTTCCATGACTTTTCCAAAACTTTTTGGGTTAATTTATTTTTCCAAAACTTTTCCAGGCCTGGAAATTGCCATTTTTAAATTATTTTTCAGGTTTTTCAGACCGTGCGAACCCTGTAATTTGCTTTTGAAATCACAATTTCCTACACATTTTAAACAAACCAAAGAAAATCCCATGAACAATGCACAATGGCATATAACCACAGTTCGATGTAACAATTCGAGCAAACTGGAACCTTGTCACTAATAAATGTTCAAAAGAAATCCCAAAATCTACATCCGACTCACATTCAATAACAATCAAATGGCGCTTTTCCACTGCATGGTACGGCACGGTACGGTAAGTACGGTTACTTTTGGGGGGTTTTCCACTGGGTACGTACCTGGTACCTGATACTTTTTTATACCACTTCGGTCAGGTTCCTGCGAACCTACCGTTACCAAAACGTGACGTGTAAACTCTGCTGTCACTGATTGGCCTGAGAAAATCGTCATTACTGCGTCCGAACTTGCGACACGAGACCCTCCCACAGTCCACCCGCTAGATTTAAATCAGCACAGCCAGCGCAGGATCGGACGCAACTTCTGTTTAAACAAACGCACATTTTTGCATCAACCACAAAATAGCAGTGTCGTTGTCTGTTGAGGAAGTACAGATGTTCCTCTCGTTGATAGCCGAGGAGCGGATCCAGCGAGAGCTTGATGGCACGACGCCGAAGGAAAAAGCCTTATGTATAACGTTACTTTTGAACTTGCTATATTTACAGAGTATGTTTCCTGTATATATTTTTACCTCTGTATCTGTGTTTTGCTTCAATTAAAAACAATCTGATCGAATAAGTGTACCTCCAGACTATATTAAATATGTATTATTGTATGAGCACGTAATGAACCTCTTGAAAAAGACAAATGATTAATGCCACGATTATAAAAACCATCACATAAATAAAAAAAACAAGGGATACATTGTACATTTTGAAATATTCAAAAGTTTATTGATAATTCACTTTACAGAACACGCTGCATGAATAGTTAACTAATCAAGTAACGCAGCACACCTGCACGAACATCCCTGCCCTCCTCCTCTACAGCCCGTGTCACTGCCACCACAGTCTCTGCTGCTGGGGGTAAATCACAAGCGTTCTCATAGACCTCTCCATTACTGTTAAAAACATCCCTGCCCTCCTCCTCTACAGCCCGTGTCACTGCCACCACAGTCTCTGCTGCTGGGGGTAAATCACAAGCGTTCTCATCGACCTCTCCATTACTGTTAAAAACATCCCTGCACTCCTCATCTACAGCCCGTGGCACTGCCACCACAGTCTCTGCTGCTGGGGGTAAATCACAAGCATTCTCATCGACCTCTCCATTGCTCTTAAACACATCCCTGCTCTCCTCATCTACAGCCTGTGTCACTGCACCACAGTCTCTGCTGCTGGGGGTAAATCACAAGCGTTCTCATAGACCTCTCCATTACTGTTAAACACATCCCTGCACTCCTCATCTACAGCCTGTGTCACTGCACCACAGTCTCTGCTGCTGGGGGTAAATCACAAGCATTCTCATAGACCTCTCCATTGCTGTTAAACACATCCCTGCTCTCCTCCTCTACAGCCCGTGTCACTGTCACCACAGTCTCTGCTGCTGGGGGTAAATCACAAGCGTTCTCATAGACCTCTCCATTGCTGTTAAACACATCCCTGCTCTCCTCCTCTACAGCCCGTGTCACTGCCACAGTCTCTGCTGCTGGGGGTAAATCACAAGCATTCTCATAGACCTCTCCATTGCTGTTAAACACATCCCTGCCCTCCTCATCTACAGCCCGTGTCACTGTCACCACAGTCTCTGCTGCTGGGGGTAAATCACAAGCATTCTCATAGACCTCTCCATTGTTGTTAAACACATCCCTGCTCTCCTCCTCTACAGCCCGTGTCACTGCCACAGTCTCTGCTGCTGGAGGTAAATCACAAGCGTTCTCATAGACCTCTCCATTGCTGTTAAACACATCCCTGCTCTCCTCATCTACAGCCCGTGTCACTGTCACCACAGTCTCTGCTGCTGGGGGTAAATCACAAGCATTCTCATAGACCTCTACATTGCTGTTAAAAACATCCACATGCCGAGAATGAAGAACACTATTCCGTCTCCTTTCTTTGTTGTGAGTTTGTTTGTGGCGCGTTTATGATGATGTCACGGCAGTAGAGGCGGCGCAATTATAACGACGCGTGAATAATCCCGCCCACTCTATAGCAGTACTAAACTGCGGTGGAAATGCAAACCGACCCGAACTGAGCCGTACCGTACCGTACCGAGCCGTGCCGAACCGTACCGTACCATGCAGTGGAAAAGCGCCAAAAATATCCTCGTTAGAACCCTTTTTTTTCCCAATTGTCTTTGAAAATTGTTAAAATTGTCATTTAAGATGTCCAGTGAGTTAGTGCCAATTTGGTTAAATCCTACCAGTCATAATAAGTGTCCTGCAAAAGTGAAATGTCCTTCCAGAAAAGTTGATGTAACCAATCATCCACCTGTAACAGCACAGAGGTATCCTTCAAGGTTCAAGAATCTAAATTTGGGTGGCTCGCCATCTCAAATACACAAGGGGGTGCTTTCACTCAAGAAATAAACCTGACCTGTTTTATCAAACCAGTGTCATTAACATTCAATACAACCTCTTTTAAACTTATCTTGCTCTTTAAATGGTTTAAACATCCATCTCAACTTTCATGAGGAACGAGTGTCTTCTTGACAGAATATTATGGATGTGTAAATTAATAGTCATTAAACAGAATTACATCATTCAACATTTCTCGATAGTTAATATAAACATTGAGAAAATATGCAATCAATCTTTGAAATGTACACAACTATAGGCATAGCAACATAAAATACGTCTTTCAAAGAAAAGAAAATACAGATAACTCACCAAATCCCGTTTTTAACAGTTCATCAAATACCTGCTTCAGATTAAGTGGAGCTTCACAATGGGCTAACATCGACGTTCAATCGGCAATCATCATTAACCATCCAGTATCATAAGCTTGTTTTAACCATATAAACCTTTTTCATCGCTCTCGTGTTCTCATGCTCATCTCATCTCTCGCACTTCTGTGAGTCATCTGCTTACGATCTTGTACGTGCACTACGTCACATTTTATTATTAATAAAAAAAAATTTTTTTTATCTATACATAACTAAATCGCAATGTATTTTATTAGATCACTTCAGTCTTTTGATTAGAAGTATAATTGCAATATGCTATTATATATTTTTTCTAGGCACCACATTTAACATGGGTTACATAATCATCGGCAGGTCCCCTGCATCTAAGCAAAGGATGAGCAAGAGGGCAGTCGAGGCCATCTCACTTGCATATAAGTCGGCCGGTCAACATTCTCCTATGGTTGTCCGGTCCCACTCGACCAAGAGTATGGCGGCCCCTAAGGCCCTTATATCAGGAGTTGGTCTCCAAGAGGTTTGTGATGCGGCAGGTTGGTCCTCACCGTGCACGTTCATCAGATTTATTATTTGGACCTGGACTCTACCTCAGGTTCCCAAGTGCTTTCATCCTTGTGCTGCTCGTTAGATTTCACACAGGACAAACACTCGTCGCTATGGTGGTGCTATATTAACGTTCCCCAAGAGTCAAAATCGAGGCAACGAGAGTTCCCTTGAAAGGGAACGTTCGGTTACGACTGTAACCTCGGTTCTCTGAAGAGGTAACGAACGTTGCATTCCCTGCCATACCTCCTTCATGCCTGTAGGCGACTTGCTCAGACTTTAAGCTAGTGGCAGCTTTGTTTGGGCAGGCTTTATAGCTTCCTGGTTTGTGACGTCACCCGCTCTGATGTCCCATTACACCTTGGATTGATTTCACATGTGCTTCAAGACTTATCACGCAAAGCATTCCCCAAGCGTCAAAATCAACGCAATGTTCGTTCCCTCTTCAGGGAGCCGAGGTTACAGTCGTAACCAAACGATCTTTAACATAACTTAGACACATTGTACACAGTGCCAAACTATGATCAGATATGTCTACTGGAAAAACTAATCTATTTTTGAAAACCACGTACGGCTGGAATATTTTTTCACATTCTTGAATTCAGTCTGTAAAAAAAAAAATTATAATAGAAAATGTAATTTTAGACATTCAGGCAACAGGGAATCAAGACCATTCAAACTCTCCTGTCATGAAAATAAAAGAAAGACACAAGGGGAATTGGTTAGATCACGTTTCCAGATTGTAGACATAATGGATGTTCCATTTTTTCATCCTTTGTATCAGAAAAATAAAGTCAAAGACTTAATCGTTATGGTGTTGTGCTGTAGTAAGCACACAACACTAGGTGATTCAAATGTAATAGTCTTTAATAACAAATCCAACAGGAAAACATGACACAACATCTGAAACACAAACAATTCCGGACAAGGAACAGATGGGAACACAGGGCTTACATACTAGAAGAGCAAACTAATTAACTAGAAAAATCCGGCAGGCAAACGGGATCAGGGCCCCTATGTATAAAACTTCTCAGAAATGCTCTTAAGAATAGTCTTAAGCTTTGAATTAAGAGTCAAAAAATTCTTAGTAAAAAGTAACACTTTTCTAAGAGTAGTTGACTTTTCTAAAGTAGCTAAAAGCAACTTTCAGTGAAGTCTAAGACTGATTCTTACCTGCTGACTGAGGTGACACTTAAGTGTTGTGAACTAAGGACTACAATGGTGTCAACACAATATGGCCACCCTTGACCTTGACCTCTGAATCAGCCAATAGTGAGCCTGCTCATGTAAAGTCACTGCAACACAACACCAAACATTTAATGTAATTACAATTAAAAAAAATATTAAGAAACTGAAATATTTGTATATTTAAATTATTAATATTTTGAAATGCTGTGCATTGTGCAAAAAGATCTAAATGTATTACTGATGGTTTGTTTTCTATTGGTATGTCTCCTTGTTTACAGTTGGAGCAATTATGTAAACATGAGTTCCATCAATGGCTCCAACAACTCCAGGAAAGCCCACAATCCTCATAAAAGTGGCTTATTTTTGCAATATGGTTTGGCGGTCAGTTGGAAAGTCAATTAACTGCCATATAGTAGCGGCCAAAATATATGTCCGGCCTTGGAAATTTGACATCTTCACCCTTAATAAAAAAAGAAAAGTGCTAGATTTTGTAAGCATATGTAGCGGGGAATTTTGCTACAATGTAGGGGTGAGTTAAACTTCTACTCCAATTTATTTTGGACGGCTAGGGATTGATAAGATCTAAGTCCTAACCCCCTAGTACAATTAATTACTGTACTTTTTCTCCTAATAAGTATGTTTTATCTGCCTTGTTAATTATGCGCTTGTCTTTTGTAGCAGCGACTGATAAGAATTGGGGCTCTGGAATCTAATATTATACACCACGGTAGCTACCCAGAGTATAATGGTGTTGCTCAACCCCTCTACCAGCCCACAAGACAGCTGGAATGCCCCTACTCCAAGATAACAGTAGTTTTACCCTTATTCCCTAGGGCTAATAAAAGAATAAACGAAATAAAGAGTACAATAGTCATGAAATAAACTCTTTGTTTTACTTCTATTATGATTCACCAAGAAATGTAAAAAAATAAAAAAAAACATTTTTGTTCAGATTCAAACTTGGTTCAGTTTCCTTTCTTTCAACAATAATACTCAATCAAAAATAGATAAATAACAACAGTTTTGACCGAATCCTCAAATGATACTCCGGTCACTCAAAAGTTCAATACAGATGTTTCATTCCACATCAGATACTTTTCAAGTCAGTTCACTTGCCTGTGTGAAATTCACAAAACCAGAGTTAAAGTTTTACCTCACAGTAGAACTGGGCTAGTGCTGGAGTGTTCAGATATGGCAGGGTATTTAAATAAAACAAATAGCCATCAGTTCAAAACAAAAAGTATCTTCCTTTTCCTTTACAAAAATTAAATACGGTAGTTCGGATTTGTTCATTCAAACAAACTCAGTTCTTAGTTCTCAAGTCCTTCCAAAAACAAAGAATGTTAAGGTCTCTAAATGAAAATACTGAAAAATGTCCAAAAATAAACTGAACAATAGGGGAAAAAATATTGTTAAAAGAAAAGCCTCAATTTGTCCGCAATGCTGTTCATGTCCACAGGGCGGCACTATTGCATCACAAACGACACACGGTGGTTTTGATTAGAAAACAGTAGCAAAATCACTTGATATAAGATGCTTTGATTCCAAAATAAACAAATACTGTCTGTGTATTTCTTCAGAACATCAAGTGTGGTTAAACAGCAGTGAAGAAAACTCGCAGTATCTCGGCTCCCTTCCGTAGAAAATGAACACTCGTGCCAACACACCGTCTCCGCTGGCACGATGAGCAATACCCTTCCTGGTCTACCACAGATGCGCAGTTCAGTTTCTCAGTGATCAAACTCAGTCAAAACTCATGACAGCACAAGCTCGATCCACAGCACAAGCTCGGTCCAGCTTCTCGTCAGCTCACCTCGACGCTTACGTGCGGCTGGCTTGACGCAGTCGACGCTTGTCTAATGCTGTTCACATATCGTTCCCTCGATCGCCCACCATCTCACTTCTTTTTCTCACACTAATCTCGCTCACTTCCTCTCCCAGTAAAAAAAAAAAAAAAACATTCAATATAAAATCTTTGAATACCTCCACACCTAATGCATTGCTTAGAGTAAGTTGTGTTATTTGTGATAATAATGCAATGAAACATGCCAAATTGTGCGATCATAATTTTTGGCCATGCTGTCATACAAATAAATTATGAACACAAAAACAAGAGGACCAATTAAATATTAATAGCTTATGTTGTAGTCAATGTGCCACTGTTGCCAATTTATTTATTTTGTCACTAGATTTAATGAAATGCTCACACCTTCATATATTTTTTTCCAAAAGCCTAGCAGCAAGATCAATTTCTTGCACAAACCTTATCTACAGACTCCCTATTTTGGCTGTTGACTCTCCCATTAATATAAATGTCTAGGGAAATAAGGAAGTCAACACAAAAAAAGGTAAATCACTAATATAAAATAATTAAAGATGTTTTTTAGAAACGGGGAAGCTGCCTGTTAGTTAAAGAATATAGATGTGTGAAGTAATGAATAAAACATAAACCACAAGTGCTTTGTCAGAAAACTTTATGAGGAATTATATTAATCACAAAGTTTCATTCAGTGACAGTTTTAGCTACTTTACAATAATGACGAAAACGTCAAAGAGGTGAATGGCGATTACATTTTATATACATTGGAAAAAACTCAGCAGTTTGAGACGTGAGTGGAGCTGAAAGCAAAGAAATTAATAAAACAAAACCACCTACTGCATTCTTCAACCAATGGTTTAAATCTAATGTGGGGTCAAAAAGAAAGCAAATCTTCGGCGTGAACGCCAACTAACTACACTCACTAATAAAACATAAATCACAGCTCTCACTCCATCCTAGTGTTTCTTACAAGCGATACACTACATGTTGCATTGTTTGGTGGGGTTCACGTGCCATACTAACCTTGTCTCAGCGCTATGAGTCAAGAAATAAATCCTGTCATCAACACTTGTAATGAGAATCGATCTGATGTCAAATTGAGCACATACAACTGTTCTCCGCATAGAGCATCAGAAATAACTCGAAGTAAACAGGGACAAATGGCACAAAGGATTTGACGTGTACAAAACACGAATATGATGGACAGCGTTATAGTGACCAGTGAGAGCAATCTAAGAAAATACGCTCTCCCGTCTTGCGTCACTTCCGAGTCCTTATAGGAGATGAGGATACAACAAAACTGATTGGTTCAGAGATCGTTGTCGTCATCAAACGTTAAGAACTGGGAGGATTGATTGGGCTGACATCCAATTTCAAGCTTCTGAAATAAAACCATGGTTTCAAAGAACGGTCATAAAAAGACTGTCTAGCACCAAGCCCTTTCCTTCATTCCAACGTAAACTTATCTCCCATCAGACTCCCCACGTATTGCGTCATGAAATTGACCTAAGAAACTTCACTGATCTATACCCAATATAGATCAGTGAACTCACATTTATGAGATCATCTAGCAACTGACCAGTTTTAGCTACTTTCAAAAAGCACAACATTGGTCAGTGTTTTGCTGTCCTGCATTTTGATGGTTTAAATTAAATAATATAACAAAAATAGAAAATATTATAATGTTCTTAATGTTCTTTATGGCTCTAACACATCCTTTTGCCCACTGTTAATTGTCTATGCCTGGGGGTGCCATAACAATTATCTTATAGAAACCCTATTTGTAATAGAGCAATAAAAATGATTCTCTTTTCTTTCTGGTCCATTTTGGAAAATTCCACAATTCCTGTGGACAAAACTGTACCTATTTGGACAGTCTTTATGTGAATAGCTTCTTTAAGCTCTTCTTTCAGCTTCTTGCAATAAGCAGAGTTTTGTTATTGGTCTTGATCCGAATCGTAGACAAGTTTTTGTCCTCTCTGAACACAAACACGTCTTATGGCAATGCATGATACCAGAAGTATCTGGTATAGTCTGTTGAGAATTCTTCCCATAATCCATGAATTCCTTGGAGCAGAATTATCTACAATCAGAACAATATCTCCAGGTACCAAATTTCTTTTCAGTTTCTGCCACTTTTGTCGTTCCTGCAGTAGCGGCAGGTATTCCCTAGTCCATCTAGACCAGAAGAGGTCTGCCATATATTGGATTTGTCTCCATCTCCTACGTGAATACACACCATCCTCTTTCACAAACACTCCTGGTGGCATGATTGGTTGTTTTTTCATGAGCAAAAGATGATTCGGAGACAAAGGCTCCAAGTCGTTTGGATCATCCGATGCTTTAGTAATCGGTCGGTCGTTCATAATGGCTTCAACTTCAAATAAAATGGTGTAAAGCCCTTCCTCGTCTAATACCTGTTGATTCAACACTGAGTTCAAAACCTTTCGAACCGTGCGAATTATCTGGCAAAAAACGATCTCTTGGTAGATCTGCCATTTTCTGTTCACTGACTTTGGCATGTAACCTTCTACACACTGTGCATTTGGAAATCAGCTTTCTTATGACTGCATTGGCAGCAGCAACCCAGAATTTACTTCGCAGTTTTGAAAGTATCTGATTTCTGCCATTATGGCCTGTGTTTATATGTATATCCTTCAAAATCAAAGAGGTTATGTGCTGCCTTTTATCAATGATTGCTGGATGTTTAGCAGTTTCTGGCATTGCAGACTGATTTAAGCGACCTCCTACTCTTAGTACGCCATCTTGGACTACTGGGTCCAGTTTGTACAGAGGACTACATCTTCTGACATTGTTACTTCTTTGCAATGACTTGAACTCCTCATGAAATGTCTGTCCCTGGCTGTATCGGATTAGACTTAATTCAGCATGTTCAATATCTTCAAGTGAAAGTTTTTTTAGTCAGTACCTTTTTCAGCTTGAGCATTTGAGTTTGAAAATGAGCCTGCTGTTTGTTTGGATCATTTTCAGTTTGAGCTACTGCAGCTTGAATTTCTTGTTTGATAGGTGCTGCAATATTTCCTTCAGCCGCAACATCCAAGCGATTGCTCTCTTCAGTCTGTACCATTCTGAGTAATACTCAATCAGTTTATCCAGAGGTTTCGCTTTTCCTGTAGCAATGACACAATTTACTACAGCTGATTTCTTCAATTCAATCTCCGCTTCACCTGCTTGGTCTGGTCGCACTGGCCATTCACTCTTGTGTTTGAAAAGGAATTCTGGACCTTTTATCCAACTTTCTTTTTTCAGGAATTTTTCTGCCTTGATCCCTCTGGAAGCCATATCTGCTGGGTTTAATGCAGTGCCAACATTTTTCCACTGTGAGGGCTCCGAAGCTTCTCTGATAAAAGAAACCCTATTGGCAACAAACGTTTTAAACCGTGAAGCTTCATTCTCAATGCACTGAAGTGCTGTGAGGCTATCCGTCCAGAACACAGAGTCTTCAAGTTGCAGCTGAAGCTATTGTTTTAACATTCTGTCCATTTTTGCTGCAACGACTGCCACAGTCAACTCCATTCTAGGGATAGTTATCTGTTTCAGTGGCGCAACTCTTGATTTACCCATTATGAACGAACAGTGTTTTTATCCATGCTCATTTGTCAGTAACAGGTAGGAGACTGTCCCATAGCCATTTTCACTTGCGTCGGCGAAATGATGCAATTGAGCAGACATGGTAAGTCCAAAGTGGTCTGGCTTGAAGCATCTATTTACACATAAATTTGACAGCTGTTCTATGTCTTTTTGCCACATGAACCATTGTTGTGCTTGTTTTTCTGGAATATTCTGATCCCAGCCCCACTTGTCTTTGCACAGCTGTCTTAGAAGGAGCTTTGCTGGAAGGATACAGGGTGCTACAAGACCAAGAGGATCGTAAATGGAGTTCACCACTGAAAGTATTCCTCTTCTTGTAGTAGGTCTTTCTCGTACATTTATGGCGAATCTAAATGTATCTGTTTCTGTGCACCACCGTATACCAAGAGCTCTTTCGACTGGCAGATTGCTTTTGTTGAAATCTAAGTCCTTGACTTCTTTGGTTCGCTCCTTTTCTGGCAATGATAATAGGACAGCTCTGCTATTGCTCACCCACTTTGTCAAGTGGAATCCACCTTGAGAGCACACAGATATTAGACTTTGTGATAGTTTGATTGCTGCATCCTCAGATGCCACAGATTTTAAACAATCGTCCATGTAAAAATTTTGTAGAATAGTATCAGCTGCTTCTGCTGTTGCCTCCGTCTTTCCATCCATTGCAGTCTTTTTTTATTGCAAAGCACGCGCAACTGGGAGACGAAGTTGCTCCGAACAGGTGCACCTTCATCCTGTATTCTGCAGTGGGCTTACTAAGATCTCCTTCGGGCCACCACAAAAATCTCAAAAGGTTTGCATCAACATCTGGGACTCTCACTTGGTAGAACATTGATTCAATGTCTGCCATGATAGCAACTGGTTCTTGTCTGAAGCGATTCAGTACACCAACGAGAGTGTTGGTCAGATCAGGTCTCTGCATTAGTTGACTATTCAGTGAGAAGTTCTGGTAAGTTGCTGTGCCGTCGAAGACAGCTCTAATTTTGTTCTTATTCTTTTTCGGGTGATAGATGCCATGATGTGGAATATACCACACTCTGTTTGGGCTTTCCAGTTGTTCAGAAGGCACTTTTTCTGCATAGCCTTTGTGCATTATGTCTGTCATAAAAGCTTTATAGTCTTCATAAAACTGTGGGTTGTTGCTGAGCTTTCTTTTAAGACCAATAGCTCTTTGTTCTGCTATGCCTCTGTTGTTGGGAACCTTTGCAGGATCATTCTTTAAGGGTAATCCAATGCAGTAATGTCCATCTTTATACTGTATTGACTGCTCAACAGATTGCATGAATTTCCGATCTTCTTGTGACATCTCTGTTTTGTCACGGTAATTGCGTTCAGGAAAATCTGCATTGAATTGCTCTACCAACAGAGTTTCAATGTCTAAAACGGCAATCCTGTTCACAGTGAAACTTGAAGTTCTCACCTGGTCTGATTCTGTGTTCACATCAGTTCGTAAAGGCCTATTAACTATCCATCCTAATGCTGTCCTGATGGCATAAGGTCCATTTCCCTCACTATTTATCACTTGCCATGGTTCTATTGCTTTGTGCACATTGGCACCTATCTCCGCCTTGAGAGGAGGAAGTTTAACCTGATGCAGATAAGGCCATAAGGTATGACAGAATGTTACTATGCACAAGTTTTTCTTGTCCCATAGTAAGAAGGAGAATCTCCGTCTTTCTGCCTTTCAAGTTCAAATCTCTCATTAACGTCTCGGTGCAAAATGTTGCAGAACTTCCTAGGTCAATGAAGGCATATGTCTTTACTACTTTGTCACATTTCTTTGACTTGATCTTCACTGGGACTATGGCTAGGATGCATTCACTGTTTCCGGCCCCAGTGTATCCACATGTCTCATGGTCTACTGGAACTGTGCTTGTTCTTGCTTCGTTCTCATCACCACTGATAGATTTGTAACTGTTCTCCTTTGGAATGTGCAAAATGCTTGGATGCATCTTGGAACATTCTTCACAAGTAAGTCTTTTCTTACAGTCTTTGCTTAAATGCCCTTGCGTGAGACATCCAAAGCACAGTCCTTTTGATTTCAAAAACTCAATTTTGTCCTTGTGTGCCTGCTCCTTGAATTTAAAACATGAATTCAAAGCATGATTCTTTTGACAGAATGTGCATGCAACAAAATATGTTTTGTCAAGCTGAAACTTTGTTTATTTCTTCGCCTCTCTTTGTTTATTCTGTTCAGTACTGACACTTGTGACGAAACTACTTCCTTTGGGAGTAAACTTTTTGTACTTCAAATCATGAGTTTTGCTTTTCTTCCCACCATTTACACTGGTCAGCTCGTGAATGTCTCCAAACAAGGGGTCATTTTTTACTTTGGCTTGACGATCAATATATTTCACCAAGTTTGAGAACCTAGCTCTTCTGCCAGACCTTTCATGAATGTCATATGCAACATTTCTCCAACTCTCTCTCATTTTGTAAGGGAGTTTGGAGATGATAACCCTCATGTTAGTGGGGTTGTCCATTTCAGCCATATAATCCACATCCTGCATAGTGTTGTGACATCCAGTCAAGAAAAGAGCATATGCACTCAGCATCTTTCCACCTTCTGATTGGATCTGAGGCCATTTTAATGCCTTTTCAATGTGTAACAGTCCTTCTGAGCACTCCCAAAAGGGCAAATTACCAATACATTTCTAAGGGAGGACTCCACTGACTATTTTTGTTTTAACCAGACCCAGTACACACAAACCATGAGGCTAACCACAATAATACTTTCAAAAAGTGTTTATATAAGAAATACCCCACAAACACCCTTCATAAAGACACAAACAACAAGTAAGTATCTTTCTTAAGTTCCAACCTTCTTTGATCTACTGCATGCTTTGATAGAACATATTCTTGCATTGATTCCCCAGAATTTTCACGTTCTTCGTAAACTTTCAATTTTGCATCAGAAATTGCAATGGCTGTCTGTAGCTCTAGTTCCTCCAATTTAGTTTTTAAATTCACCTATTCTACTTGCAAAGCTTGCTTCTTTTTTAAAGCAGCAGCTTTGGCCAACAGAGCAGCTTTCTCAGCTTCTTCTTTCATCCGTAGAATTGAACTTGACGTGGTGGCTGAGGAGGCCACAGAACGTCCAGCTGATGAGCCTGATCTGCTCTTTTTTCTCACTGCTGAAGCAACTTCCGAAACACTGTCACCTGGTTCAATGTCTTCAATATTTGCAGCATTTGTATCCTTTACACTTTCAATCCACTGTTCAGTAGCAAGAACAAATTCTCAGATTTTTGATGACTTGGTGTCACAATGAAGACGGGAGGATTCAGTTGCGGAAAAGAGAGTTTATTACAAGAAGTAATACACAGCGAGAAACTAAAGTGGAGCTCTTCGTAGGCAGAGGCGGAGCTTTCCGTAGGCAGAAACGGAGCTTTCCGTAGGGCAGAGGCGGAGCTTTCCGTAGGCAGAAACGGAGCTTTCCGTAGGGCAGAGGTGGGTAGCGCAGGGAAGCAATGGGCAGCCAAAGGTCCGGCGATCGGAGTCCAGGAAGCAGCAGGGCTCAGGAATCGCGGAACCAGAACGGACCGTAAACGACGACCGCAAACACTGCAAGGATCTGACAACGGAGAGAGCGTGACAGGAACAGATATAGCCCAACGGTGATGACTCTCAGCTGGAGCGAATCAGCCTCAATCACACATACCCACAGACACCTGCTCACACATACGCACACGCACACAGACAAGACACGGTGAGGATGGGACCGGGAACCCATGAACCGTGACACTTGGGTTCAAACCATATACACTGATCATCTTCTTTTTCTTCATCCAGTAACATCTCCTGAATGTTTTCATTTAATTCCATGAATTCCTGATACAATTTGGTGAGCTTTGTCAGCACTTCTTGTTCTACTTTTTCCACATTTGCATCATTTTCTTTGAGTTTGTCAATTTCGTTCATGTGAATGGTTATCTGAGCCATTTTTGATTTTCTCAAATTAATGAGTCTGTTCAGACGCTCCTCCAGCGCTTTATGCGTGTACTTGACCGCCCTCTTGTGGCAAGCCTTGTCTGAGTCAGCAGTTTCCTCTGCGTCATCCATGTTTCAATAATAATTCCCAAACAATAACTTGCTAAACTCAACGGTAAAAGTACCCTTTAGGTTGTAAGAAAAACTGTTTCAAACTACAAAAACAAATTTAAATGTCTTTAAATGTCCACAATCACAAGAAATCCGTGCTCGATTCTGACTTACTTTCACTTTCATCCGTCGTACTAGTTTTGAATGTGCATTCCGCTCCGTTCATCACGGAATGTCCATAATCCTTGTAAATCCTTTTCGATAACAACTGCAGCATCACTCTTGATAATCCTATTTCCTCTCCGCGTAGTTCCAATGTGAAGAAGTCTTTTGACTAAAAGGTAATGGCGATCTATGTCTTTCTGTTCTCCGCCATTTCAACAGGGACTGGCACAAAGGATTTGACGTGTAAAACCACAAACTTATAGTGTAACAGTTTACTTTTCGTTTGTCAGGATACAACAAAACTCAAAAATCAAACTTAAGAACTATTTACACTATTTCAAGCTTCAAATAAAACATGGTTTCAAAGAACGGTCAAAAGACTGTCTAGCACCAAGCCCTTTCCTTCTTCCAACTAAAAACTATCTCCCATCAACCCCACGTATTGCGTATGAAATTGACCTAAGAAACTTCACATACCCAATATATATATCACAAAATATGCAACTGAATATCAAAGAACAATCACTCTCAAAATAAATAATATAACAATAATATAGAAAATATTATAATGTTCTTAATGTTCTTTATGACTCTAACACTGTTTACCGTGTCATTACCAGTACATTGCTTCATTTTTCAAAAATGTCCAGCCAAAAAAATGGAATTACTACTTTTATTTCTGCAGTTACAGAATTGACTTGAGTGGAAGAGGTTATTCAGTTTCTTACAAAAAAAGAGTTAAGGTTGATCTTGAATTCAATTCAAGATTATTTGTATAGCGCTTTTTACGATACAATCGTTGCAAAGCAACTTAAAAGGAAATTAAGTTTCTAAAATAGATTTATATTGTAGAAACTCAATATAATTAACTTGGCTTCCTCTGAGGTCCTCCGAGGGCTTGTCATCATCTCTTCTCAGGTGTTCGGTCATCTCAGATCATTTAAGGGTTGGATCCAGACTGAAGCTTGTGTAATTCCTAGTTACCCCGTGGCAGAAACAGAGATTACAAATAAAAACAATTAGGATAGCAGTTCAACCCAAGCTAAAGCATAATAATGTGCATTTGTTCAGATAGACTGGCAGTACAAGATTGTGAGATGCATTACATGAATGCTTGGCTAAAGAGATGTGTCTTTAATCTAGATTTAAACAGAGAGAGTGTGTCTGAATCCCGAACGTTATCAGGAAGGCTATTCCAGAGTTTAGGAGCCAGATATGAAAAAGTTCTACCTCCTTTAGTGGACTTTGCTATCCGAGGTACTACCAAGAGTCCAGAGTTTTGCGACCTTAGGGAGCGGGTTGGATTGTAGTGTGATAGAAGATTAGTTAGGTACGCAGGAGCCAAATCATTTAGGGCCGTATAAGCAAGTAATAATATTTTGTAACTGATACAGAACTTAATAGGTAGCCAGTGCAGAGACTGTAAAATTGGAGTAATATGATCATATTTTCTTGACCTGGTAAGGACTCTAGCCGCAGCATTTTGTACTATCTGTAGCTTGTTTATTGAAGATGCAGGACAAACACCTAGCAGTGCATTACAATAGTCCAGTCTAGAGGTCATGAATGCATGAACTAACTTTTCTGCATCAGAAACACTTAACATGTTCCGTAGCTTGGAAATGTTTCTAAGATGGAAGAATGCTGTTTTTGTAACATTGGAAATATGATTTTCAAAAGATAGGTTGCTGTCTAATATAACACCCAGGTTTTTTACTGTAGAGGAAGTAACAGTACATCCATCTAGTTGCAAATTGTGATCCAAGAGATTCTGTGTATTTTTTTTAGGTCCAATAAGTAATATTTATGTCTTATCTGAATTTAATAGGAGAAAAATATTGGTTATCCAATCTTTTACATTTTTAACACTCTCCGTTAGCTTAGATAGTTTAGAGGTTTCATCTGGTCTTGTTGGGATATATAGTTGAGTGTCATCAGCATAACAATGGAAACTAATCCTGTATTTTCTAATAATATTACCAAGGGGCAACATGTATATTGAAAATAGCAGAGGACCTAGGACAGATCCATGTGGTACTCCATACTTTATTGGTGATAATTGAGATGCCTCCTCGTTTAAATAAACAAAGTGTTAGCGATCGGACAGGTAGGATCTAAATCATCTTAAAGCCTGCCCTTGAATACCTGTATAGTTTTGTAATCGATCTATCAGTATGTCATGATCTATAGTGTCAAACGCAGCACTAAGATCAAGTAAAACTAGCAACGAGATGAAGCCTTGGTCTGACGCAAGTAAGTCATTTGTAATTTAAACAAGTGCAGTTTCTGTGTTATGTCGGGGCCTAAAACCCGACATAACACTCTTCTTAATTAAATTAAATTAAATTAAATTCTTCATAGATATATTTTTTTTGCAAGAAGGAGCACAATTGAGCAGACACTACTTTTTCTAACATTTTTGACATAAACAGAAGATTTGAAATGGGCCTGTAATTTGCCAGTTCACAAGGATCTAGTTTTGGTTTCTTAATAAGAGGCTTAATAACTGCCAGCTTAAATGGTTTTGGGACGTGACCTAAAGATAACGAGGAGTTAATAATATTGAGAAGCGGTTCTTCTGCTACAGGTAACAACTCTTTCAATAGTTTAGTGGGTACAGGATCTAATAAACATGTTGTTGGTTTAGATGCAGTGATAAGTTTATTTAGCTCATCCTGTCCTATAGTTGTAAAGCAATGCAGTTTTTCTTTGAGTGGCGATGAATGAAGCTGAAGTACTAGACGCTGTAGAATCTATGTTTGTTATTGTATTTCTGATATTATCTATTTTATCAGTAAAGAAATTCATAAAGTCATTACAGTTAAACTGTGAGGGAATATTTAGATCGGGTGACATCTGTTTATTTGTTAATCTAGCCACTGTGCTAAATAGAAACCTTGGATTGTTTTGGTGATTATCTATGAGTTTGCGGATATACTCGGTTCTTGCAGTTTTTAGAGCCTGTCTATAGCTGGACATACTGTTTTTCCACGCAATTCTAAAGACTTCCAAGTAATTTTTTCTCCATTTGCGCTCAAGAATACGAGTTTCTTTCTTGAGAGAATGGGTGTAACTGTTGTACCATGGCGCAGCACGTTTTTCTCTAACCTTTATTAATTTGATGGGTGCAACAGTTTCTAACGTATTAGAGAAGATAGTGCCCAGGCTGCTAGTAATTGTGTCTAGTTCATCTGTATTTATGGGTACACAGAGCAGTTGAGATAAATCAGGCAGATTATTGGTGAATCTGTCTTTAGTGGCTGGAATAATAATTCTGCCTGGATGGTAACGCGGAGCCATATAGTTAATATCAGTAATATGCAGCATGCACGATACAAGGAAATAGTCAGTAATATCATCACTTTGAGGTACGATTTCTATATCAGTAAAATTAATTTCATGCTAAATAATTAAATCTAGCGTATGATTAAAACGATGCGTGGGCCCGGTGACATTTTGCTTGACACTAAAAGAGTTTATTAGGTCAGTAAATGCAAGTCCTAACGCATCATTTGTATTATCAACGTGAATGTTAAAATCTCCAACAATTAGTGCTTTATCAGCATTAACCAATAGGTCTGAGAGGAAATCTGCAAATTATTTGAGAAAATCTGTATATGGCCCTGGCGGTCTATACACAGTAGCCAGAGCAAGAGATAGGACAGAATTATTTTGCTTATCTGACAGTTTAACATTAAGCAGAAGTATTTTGAATGAGTCAAACCTGTATCCTGTTTTCTGAGTAACATTGAGAATATCACTATATATTGTTGCGACACCGCCGCCACGACCAGTCTCACGAGGCTCGTGCTTATAACAGTAGCTTGGTGGAGTAGATTCATTTAGACCAAAATAATCATTTGTTTTAAGCCAGGTTTCAGTCAGACAGAGTACATCAAAACTATTATCTGTGATTATTTCATTTACAATAACTGCTTTCGGTGTGAGTGACCGAATGTTTAGGAGCCCAAGCTTTAAAAAAATGTTTTTGTTAATTTATTTTGCATTTTTCTGGTTTAATCACGATCAGATTTGTTCTAGATCCTGCATTACATTTATAATTTGACCTCACTATTCGGGGAACAGACACAGTCTGTATAGATTGGACACTACAAGTACCTTTATCATTTAAGTGGGTAGAACAAAAATCATCATAGCTGTTATTGGAGAATTGGCTTACTAGTCAGATAGAGCGTAGCGTCCTGGTGATGTTGTCCGACAGGAGTTCCGCACCGACTCTGCTGGGGTGCAGGCCATCAGCACGAAATAGTCTAGGACGCTCCCAGAAAAGATTCCAATTATTAACAAAGAGCAGTTTCTGCTCTGTACACCATGAAATCAATCATTCGTTTAAAGCAAACAGTCTACTTAACCGTTCGTGTCCTCGTCGATACGTGGGAAGAGGTCCTGATACGATGATCGTCGCCGCGGGCGATGTGCTGCGTACCGTCTCGATCAGGCTCCTGAAGTCCCTCTTCAGTGTCTCCGTCTGCCGCAGCTTGGTGTCGTTAGCCCCCGCGTGAATCACAACAGCTGCAACACTCTCGTCATCCTTCAAGATCGTGGGTATCTGCGCAGAAACATCAAGAACACGAGCACCAGGGAGACAATGAGTGTGCACTTTACCTTCAGCTAGCGTAGCACGGACGTGCCGGACGATTGAGTTTCCGAGATCACAGCATCACGATCAGTCTCGCAGAGAGGTGCGAAGCGGTTCCGGGATGAGATGTCGAAGACCGGGGGGGAGAAGTCGTCGACCGGGGCCTGGATCGCGTCTTCCGCTGCTGCACCCAGGGTCCTGGGTTTCCAGGCGCCGGAGTGAAGGCCATCTGTGATGATCGCGTCCCGGCTGCACGGGGCCTGTGCAGAGAAACATACGGAGTAGAGGTGGTGGGAGTGTTAGCAGCATGCTGCATACTTACCCCGGACTTGTGAGCGTCAGCCCGGGATGTTTCCAGCGTTGCTTTCCGTTTCCTCAGCTGGGCCTGCTTCTCAAGCAGCTCGTGGATCTTGCTCTCCACGGCCTCGAGCTATAGCTGCACCGAATGCAGCTCGAACGTGTCCTCATCTGCACTGAAAGGTAGACACAAATATGCCATTAAAGCAAATAACAGCGAAACAATGGTAAATGTGTGTATGTGTATGTGTGAAAAGGGTATTAGCTGTGTTAGCAGCACCCGCGCTGGCTTTTCTAATGGGCTATATGCTAATAGCGGACTCTGGAAATAAAAATAAAACTTGCGATAACAAGGTGCTCTGATTGTTTTCGTTGCGGATTGCAATCAGAGATATATTCACATGTTATAGAAACAAAAATTATGGTGTATAAAATTGGATTTTAAGATAGAAATTAGACAATAAATAATTGACTTGACAGAGTTCAAACTCAAAACATGCGTTTTATCAACTACATACCATCATATAACTCCAATATGTCATATCTCCGCTAGAAAGTGTTTGTCTCCTCTTTGCTGCCACCTTGTTGCTCATAACTATGTTAGAAGACATCTTCAGCTCTCTTAAATAATTTAGGGGCCGATACCTAGTCTTAACTCTTAGGAACCTTTATGAATCACTCTTATTCTTAAATCTAGGAATAAGAGTAAAAATAAGAAAGAGATCTAAACTAAACAGCTAGCGGCAGAGACGGGATAATCAGAGAAACGTCTAACTCTCCTAACTCCTCTGACTATAACATTTTGTCCGAAATATTTGCCATCATTTAGGGAAAGTTTTATGCTCACATTTAATGTAATGTGATCCGAAATCCGAAAAAGCAATATTTCACAAAACTGGAATGGAAACAGTTAAATTAAATAAAACACACAAATTAGCCACTAATTCACCAAAACATAGAATAGTTACAAACTGCCATGAGAGTGTGGGGAAAATTGTAATAGTAACTTGTCCAAGGTTTTATTTTTATTTTTTTACACCTTGTTTGAAAGTGAGACTGCCATTGTAAGAAGTGGTAATTTGCAATTTTTACCTTAACTTAACATAAAAAATAGTTTTGCTTGTATATATTTCTGACACAGCCGCCTAGCCATAACAATTTGGACCTTGTCAAAATCGAACTAATCTTTATTCCTGCCTATTCATACATTCTATTGCATCCAACACGCTGATTATGAGAATAGATTGTTAGTGTAAATCAATCTATTTAAGTGGATTCAGTGATGTTAAAACATATTTTTGACTTGAGTGAAACTTGATGATACCATTTTTAGGTCACCTTTTTTTCAGTGTGCTGGTTTCTGGTTGTCAGTTTGATCTGGTAGTTTGTGTTCAGTGTGGTTGCAGTTTCCATCTCACAGCTCTGACTGTGGTTTCAGTAACATGCATTTTTTCAAGAATCGGAAAATACATCAATGCAGGAGACTACTTCAGTATGCATTTAGCATTAGTATCTCTTCTAACTTTTAGTTTACTTCAATTCAACTACAATTTTACTTCTTTGTCATTTTTAAGGCCTCTCAATTTGCTGACTTGTTTAAAATAGTGCACTCAAATGCACAGTTGTTTGTTAATCAGCTCCTGTTTCATTTACAGAAATGCACTCATTCAGTCATTTATCTGCTTGCATCACCGTGACAAATTAAATAAAACAACAACAGTATTTTTAATCCCAGTAATCCCATCACCCCCCCCCCCCTGCACAATCAATTATATGAGTTGCACTGAAGCTTGTGTAAAAATAACATCAACAATATGTACCATGTAATTATAATTTTTTTTTTAAAGTAAAGAATGTGACAATGTTTACATGTACCAAATACAGAACCCCATAGACCAAACATATAACGTTTCAGAAGATGAAAAAAAGTAACAAGGTGAAAATATATACATGTGCCAAAATATAGAATCACTTGGACTTGTATATATACCGATAGCCAACATTACAAGGCCGTTCTGATTAGCTCCTGTATTTGCATTCATATGTCTGTGAGCATGCACGTGTGTGTGTGTGTGTGTGCGTGCGTGCGTGCGTGCGTGTGTGCGTGTGTGCGTGTGTGTGTGTGTGTGTGTGTGTGTGTCAGTGTGTCTAGTGGTAGGGAGGAAGCATACAACTGAAATAATAATAATTATTATTATTATTATTAATAATAATAATAATATCACTTAATGATGCACCTATACACTGATTTGACTGATACTATTTATACTCACTTCTTCTCTAATGATTTGCGCAAACATAAACACATTTAGGTAGATCGGGGGTAACGCAACCCCCTTCAGAAACAAACGTAATCCTCTGTGTCTTCAGTGGCTCAGATGTTGTTCAGTATTACATCCAATACCAAAACACCTCAATCGCTTACACTGAAACAATTTAAATAAAACTCCTGGTGAAACAATTTTCACTCATAAATTACTAGCACATTTCACAAAGAGTTGTTTACAAAGAATTCAAATTAATTGAATTATGTTCTGAAGTAGAAAAACTGAAATAGTATTTTCCTAAAAAATATTATTGATTTTATTTACACATTTTGAAATATTTTTCAGGCATAAATGTAATTTGTCTCAAAGGAAACCCAACATTATATACATTTAACAACAAAATGAAGCTTTATTTTGAAACATTGCAAGGATTTTCAAGTCGTATTTACTACGAACATCTACAATGACTTAAGTTCCTCCATGTAATTTCATTACACATATACATTTGTGTATTTGTATTATTTATTATCATCACCTATCATATTTTGTCCATTATTTATGTCTCGTGGTACTTTATTTAGGTCTGTGTTTCTATTGTGTTAAACGGTCTGTATCACACTTCTTGAGAACTTACTGAAATGGTTTGTTTTTCTGAAGTTCAATGTAACAACTCTACAAATATTTTTTTTTGTGTAATGTATGTAACAATGTAACAATTGTAATTGTTTTAAAATGTATGATGACAATTTTATTTTTAACAAAAAACACACTTACACAAATCTACACGGCAAGTATAGAGGTGATAGATGCAGTAGAAATGCAGTTTTATTTAACTTTTCTTAATACTTTCAAACATTGTTTTAAGTAAAGATTATTCATGTCTCTTACTGAAGCCAGTCACAGCTCAGATATGAAAGATCAGATAAACCAGCAGTAGAAAAAAGGAAGGAAGAGCAAAACGCACAGACAGAACGAGAGAAGAATCAACCAAGATTGCAAACTTTCTTATGTCATGAGCACAGAGCTGTAGAAATCTCCTGAGTATATCAAAGACATTTTATTTTTTTATTTTTTTATTTTTGTCATTAAATATGAATGAACATGTAATACAGACTAGAATGCTTTCAGCCTGATGATTCTGAGATGTTGTATGTTCAAGCTGAAATTATGAGCTTCATATATTCTGAAATTTGATCAGCATTTATTCAGCACAGATACAATTTTTCCCCTTATTTGTTCACTTACATATTTTTCAGCTGAATATTGAAGGGAATCAAGAAGATACTAGAATATGGAAACCGATACATTCAGATGGAAGCTGGATGCTGACCGACTGGAGGTGAAGGTCAGATGGTCCATCTTCATCTTCATTGGTGCGTGTGCAGGTCTACCAGCTCTTGTTTGGTCTGTCAGAGATCTAATTCATCACAGAAAGAAAGGACACCGTGTTTCAGTCTTCATCATCCTCCTCCTCCTCACAGACTTTGTTGAGATTCTCTTGAGTCCGTACATACTGATAAAACATCTCTTAGATGAAAACACCTGGAATGCAGATTGGATCATTAGTTTTTTTGTATCTTTATGGTCATCTTCAAGAAACTGTGGTATTCTTTTACACCAGCTGGTGGCGCTAGAGGGAATTATCTCAGTGAAATATCCACTGCATACTGCTACTGTTTTCTCTTCACCCTGTTTCATAGTTTTCTACATACTTGTTTTTCTCTGTATCATTATCTGGAAGATTTTATTTATTTTTTCTAAGGTAGTATTTTTTTTTATCTTCATTGTGTCGGTGATCACATGGATAATATCTTGTAGAGCTTCATGTTCTGCTGATCGTCACTCTCACACATCCAGGAAACCAGATCATCATATTTTGGTTGTTTTCATATTTACTTTGCTGGTGCTTTTTCTGCCCTTTATTCTAATCTTATGTTTAAAGTCTACTTTAAACATACTTACAATTAATAATGTTTTTAATATTTCTATCTTCCTGATGAGTATGAGACTGATTTCAGATCCTCTTCTGTGTGTGTTGGTCTGCAGGCAGGACCTCAGAATTCAAACACCACGAAACCCTGAAGGGACTAGTTTAGTCTGAGGAGGTCTGGTAAAATGGACTGGTTATGATGTCATGATATTTTGACTATAAAGCTCTGTTTATTAAAATATATGGTCCCTCTTTAGGCTTCTTTAACTACTAGGTATGTACTTACATCCAAAAAAAGAAAAGGTGGGACACAATAAATATTTGGGACAGTTTTTTCTGCTTTAGTCAGGTTTAAGGGTGGGTTAAAGTGTAGGGGTAGGATCAACAGTATAACAGTATATGTTTGCGCACAGTAAGTACATTGCATCAAATAATTAATTTAAATATAAGTTAAATACACTTAATATAAAGTTGGTCCAAAAAGTTATATATAGGCATATGCTCTTGTGACAACCATTAGACTCTAAAGCAAATACAATTGGACAACATTGAGTCAGAATCTAACGTAAACTTCATCTACAGTTGAAAAACAGTAATATGGCGAATGTGTAGTTTCTCTTTTATTTCACTCTACAATAATACATTGCATTCTATAATACATGGAAATATTAAATTTACATACAAAAATACAACAACATAAATATTTTGTATTTTATCTTTATTCATTTCTTTTATATTTCATTTTTTACAGTGTAATCTTTCTGTCTGTCGGAGTATTATGCAACAATATTAACTCTTTCCGTGGCAGCGTTGTTGAAAAAAGATTCCTGCTACCACCAGTATTTTTGAGGGAGTGATAAAAAAAAAATGTGATCTTAAGTGACTTTGAATACATCTTAAAATATTAAACAAACAGACAAAACTATCAGTAAAGTGATCCGAACTCCATTCAATGCTGTTTGTGGCATAGAAATAGCACACTTTCACTTTTAGCAATTATAGATTTTTAAATGTAATTTTTTGATTATTAACTATTTTCAAAAAGATTGTTTTGAACAGATTTAAACTAATCATTGACATGAAATGTAAGTACAGCATCACAAAGGTTATAAGAGCAACAGTGACCACGGAGCGTATGTTCCCCTCCGGGAACATCGAGCTGCGTCGAAACGCTAGGGGAACGCCATCAGCGTTGTCCAGCTCTGAATCATATGTGTAATCAGTCAAAATTGATGGCCAGACGTCAGGTGCGGTGACGTCATGACCAGGATGCTTAAAAGCACGTGATGTGCAGCCGGCGCCAGCTTTTTTGTCATTCAGCAAAGCTCTCTGTGTGTGTCAGTCGAATGTGTTCTGTGAGTCTGTTACTATCAGATAGGAAATAAGAAAGTTTATTCTTAAAAAGATAGGCAAAGAAAGACTAGAAGCAGACATATCAAAGGCCAATGAGGGCGAAAGTAGATCACGTTACAGACTGTGTGTTCCTCTCTGACTGGAGGCGAAAACTCTCTTTGAGGAGGGAGTTTTTCACCTGCGTCCTCGCAGCACCTGCCACGCTGCCGCTGAGGCGGAGCAGTGGCTGTGCTCGCAGATGGATTAGATGGGAAGATTAAGACGGGTGATCCCCTATCTTCTCTTCCCATCAGATCCAGCGTCCGCTGCAATGCATTGTGCTCCCGCCGGGCACGCTCCGAGGAGTGTGTCCGCGCCTATGATCTCGCGCCCCCGCTGCTGCTGAGGCACCGCGGCGAGTGAGATCACGGGGATCGCACACAGATCTGGCGGACGGGTTGGAGACGGGTTCGCCCTATTTCCACCTGTTTCCCCAGGTCTAGCGCTCTCCCGGGGCGGAAGCCTAAGCTGTAGTTCTTCCCCCTTGAGTGAGAGTGCGCTAATCTGCAGCAGTTTCTCTCCAAGAAGATTTATTTGTTTCGTTCCGAGCGGCTCGCGCGTTGCCTCGGCATTATGGTGATTCTCGGTTCATTTATGCACTTTCAGACCGTGTTTACTTGTCTGGGTCTTTGACTGCATTTAATTTGAATAATTAACTATGCATTTTATCCGACTATGAAAGTTAGATATATATTTATACATATATATATATATATATATTGTAGAGAAATATATACAATTATATATTGTATATGACATACAAGAGCCTCTTGGGATACTTCTCAAGTGAGAGCACAATGTTTACCTCTCTTCCTCCAAGGAGGTTGAGGTGGTCAGCTTGGGCTGCTGGGCGGAGCAGCCCCAATTGTGTTCCAGCTCCTTATTCGGGGAATGTCACTTCTCGTACTCGCCAGAATCTGAGTCAGAGTGACGCGCCCGGGCCGAAGACGGATCTGCGGATCGATAGTCTTCGGCCAGAACGCCCTGATGCAGGGCCTTGAGGGCCGGCCCCTCTGGGGAAGAGCGGTGTACACCGCATTACACGGTGCCCGTCTCTCCTCAGTGCCCTCAGGAGATCAGTCTGCTAACCCTGCCAGTGTTCCAGGGCGCAGCGGTCTCCAGCGAGCGTTTCTCTCAGTCTCTTCCGCCCAGAAATGTAGCGGAGCTGGGAGGCTCGCCACCCCTTCGGGGGTCTCTAGAGCAGCTAGATCGGCCGTCCCCTGCCGGTCCTCCGTTCCAGGGCACCGAGCTAGCCGCTCTAAGTACACCAGAGGCCAGTCTCAAGAGACTGGTTCCCTTAGTAAGTCATCTGGCGGTGTGGGAGCCCTTGCCAAGCGTGTCTTATTGGGTCCTGCCTGAGCAGACTCTGGCTCCTTAGTCTTCCTAGAGATGACGCGGGTCTGAGGACCGGCGTTTCCAATAGGAGACCTCTAAGGCAGTCCTGATGCTACATCCCAGGACTTATGAGGGCAGGCCCCTCTGGGGAAGAGCGGTTTACACCGCATTACACGGTGCCCGTCTCTCCTCAGTGCCCTCAGGAGATCAGTCTGCTAACCCTGCCAGTGTTCCAGGGCGCAGCGGTTTCCAGCGAGCACTTCTCTCAGTCTCTTCCGCCCAGGAATGTAGCGGAGCTGGGAGGCTCGCCACCCCTTCAGGGGTCCCTAGAGCAGCTAGATCGGCCGTCCCCTGCCGGTCCTCCGCTCCAGGGCACCGAGCTAGCCGCTCTAAGTACACCAGAGACCAGTCTCGAGAGACTGGTTCCCTTAGTAGACTATTCGGCAGCGTGGAACTGCTGCCAAATGTGTCTCAATGGGTCACGCACACTGTAGAACAAGGCTATGTGGCGCTCTGCCGCAGCCTTTCTACGGGCGAGCAGGCTCTGGTAATGGAACAAGAAGTGAGCACTCTCCTGAGGGAGGAGACCATCGAGGTGGTCCCTGCTCTAGACAAAGAGTCCGGGTTCTACAGCCGTACTTCATTGTTCCGGGGAAAGGGGTTGCGTCCGTCTTAGATCTAAGCTAACTGAACCGCTCAGTCACACGACCGAAGTTCAGAAAGCTCTCTTCAAGCACGTGTCTCTCACCAGATCCGAGGACTGGTGGTCACGAGCGATCTAAAGATGCATACTCCTTCCCCATCACAGGAAGTTCCTGAAATGTGCTTTGGAGGCAAAGCGTATTAATATCGGGTTCTTCCCTTCGCAGTATAGGAGCAGCCATCCTGTCGAGGCAGACATCCAGCTCCGCTAAGGGGCTGGATGCTATGGTACAATCGTGGCTGAGGCTTCGTCTGTACGCCTCCCCCGATCGCTCAGCTCCTGGGAGTTCTAGAGAGAGTGCGCATGGACGGGGTCTTTCTATTGAAAAACCCTGTTCTGGCCGGGCCGAGTATAGTCTCTGACCCGATTTCTCTCCTCGACGGCTCTCCATGGGGGATTCCCGTCAGGAGGGATCTCCTCTCACTGGCAGCGGGCATGATCTTTCACCCCCGCTCGGAGTTGTGGAAACTATGGGTGTGGCTCCCGAGGGGGCACAACTCATAGCCTCTGGTCTCTCAACTGAGGTTGCTGAGACCATCCTCCAATCTAGAGCTCCCTCAATGAGGAAACTGTACGCCCTGAAGTTGAGACTCCGGGTGCGGAGACCGCCAGCTTGATCCAGTTAACTGCCTGCTGGGACAGTGCTGGAGCTCTCGCAGGCCCGTTTCTCCGCAGAGTTAGCCCACTCCACCCTGAAGGTCTACGTGGCGGCTATAGCACCTACCACGCCCCTCTTGGTGGCCTTTCAATAGGCAAACTCTCTTTTACGTTTCCTCCGGTGGAGGCCAGGGTGCTTATGCTAAGTAGTGGATCTGGATGCTCTCCTATGACCTCGAGTCCTCTGGTCTCCCCTCGCCTTTGGGAATCAAGGCTCACTCTACTTAAGGTATGGCGGCCTCCAAGGCCTTTTGGCAGGTGTACCTGTGCAGGACATCTGTGACGCTGGTGGGTGGTCTACGCCCCTAACTTTCCAGGTTCTACGACCTGGCTCTGCGAGCCACCCCTGGCTTGTCTTTTCCCTTGCCATAGCTGTGCACTCCACACACTAAGCAGGGATTTGCAAGTATGGCGGCGTGGATATCTCGTTCCCCTAGCGTTTCGACGCAGCTCGATGTTCCCGGAGGGGAACGTCCCAGGTTACGTATGTAACCCTGGTTCCCCGAGGGAACGAGACGCTGCGTCGCAGGGCCATACTTCCGGCATCCCTACTAGAGCTATGCTTCATTCCTGGAAGCTGGCGCCGGCTGCACATCACGTGCTTTTAAGCATCCTGGTCATGACGTCACCGCACCTGACGTCTGGCCGTCAATTTTGACTGATTACACATATGATTCAGAGCTGGACAACGCTGATGGCGTTCCCCTAGCGTTTCGACGCAGCGTCTCGTTCCCTCGGGGAACCAGGGTTACATACGTAACCTGGGACGTTTTTGCTGACAGGAGTGGAAGAGGCTTTACAAATGGTATTTACAAATGGATGCATGGAAAAATGAATGCACTCATTATGAAATAATAAATAAAATAAAGCACAAGGATGGATATTATGATGGGATGGCATATGCAAATCATTATCACATTTGAAATTACTGCAATGGAAATGAAATACTAAGAGATATTGTTGGTACAAAATAAATTTATTAGCAAAATGAATAATTTCCCAAAGTGATATGTCATATCCACGCCACAGCAGCAGTGATGAGAGAATGCGCTTGAGAATGTTTTGAGTGGAGAAATCAATCTACATATAAAATACTGGTCACTTTCTAAACAAAAAAAAATATTGCACATCCATGTTTTAACCAATGCAAATATGTTAGAAAATATATCGATGCATCACATATTTAACTTTTTATGCCGATGCGAGAGAATCTGTGAATCTTCCCATACCTAGTTTATATTCATATCTGCTTATTGTTTATGAGATGCACAAATGCAAGAGGCTGACAATTAGCTGAACATATACTTCACTGAAAAAAAAAAATAGTAGGATTTACTTGAACAAATATTGGAAACAATTTTCAATCAGAAAAGGCTAGTTAATTGACACAAAAAAATTCCAAGTAAAAGCCTAAACAAAATTATTAGTAGCTTTACATATATTTGTTTTAGGTTAAGTTTACTTGGGAATTACCAGTGGATTTTATTGACTCTTTAAATCGATTCCTATTACAGAATCGGATACTTAAGGTCAGGAATCGGATACTTGTTGTCAAATTAAAATTTCGATTCCGCCTATGCGCTTTTTTTTCTTCATCTGTGAGGACCAGTGCGATCTGCCAGGACCTTGCTCGCTAATCTAAGTGCTCCAAAGTCTGGCTGCATTTGCGATCAAAAGCCAAAAAAGCTAAGTATAATATCTGTGATAGCTAAACATGTTGCAAGAGATGTTCACCACCAACATGACATTAATTTAATATATCATTAAAGATCGTGAACATGATTCAAACACCAACGTGAGTCTATTCCTAAATTAAAATGATTTGTCTGTTTCATTTCTCAACCTTTGAGGTGTGCGATCACAATGTTGTGATCACTTGGCTCATCCGTGCTGCAGTGCCACCACTGATCTAAGCTTTGCCACCCTGCTCAAAACAGTTTTTGTCCCATTTTTCTTGACAAGAAAAGCCTTTATTAAGACGTGGAACCGGTGTATTTTTTTGCATCCAAATCAAACGGGAGACTTTTCAGACGCGCACTGCTGCTTTGCCTCAGCACCAGGCACGAGTCAAATGAGCACGGAACAGGTACACCAGCCAAATGAGCTTCGGCAGAGCAATGAGATGCGGTTAGGCTGTTTGTCAATAAAACAAACTTCCCTGTCCTGTCAGAGTGCCAGCCGTCACTGTGTTCACGGCGCATGCTCTGATCGCGTCATCATAAATAAGCGCACAAGAAACTATGAGCATACGACGTGAAAATACCAAAAAAGCAAATTGTGCATGTATGAATGTATGAATGCATTACCTTTCAGAACGTCTCTCAAATGCATACTAAAATATAGGCTCTCGTGTGATTCCAATTGTATTCAGCTGTGTTTTAGGCTCTACAATATTCTAGTATTTTATAGTCAACCACATTTTTATATAGAAATAATGTAGATTTCTGTGCCACCCCAGGCTGGTTGCTGGCCCCTCCCTGGCCACCCCTGTGAAAACATCCTGGCTCCGCCACTGCCATGCAGCGAACGATCACATCAGTCAGTGTGATTTAAACATTTAAACCTGCATTCTCGCTGCCGCTGACCTAAAGAGAGCAGCTGTCATGTATATGAATCAAACAGCTTCACAGTCTTTTCAACCACACAGTATCATTACAATTACAGAAGCACTGCTATACATGTTTATATTTCAGATATAAACTCTGATATGTACGGTTGTGATTAAAATAGAGTAAATCTCCTTTTGAAAGTAATTTGATACTTTAAATGAAAATGTATCGATTACATTGCTACACCAGTGGGTGGCGAAAAGTGTCTGTTAAAATGTATTTGTCTTTGAATCATACTAGAGATTCATTCAAGGATGATGATTCATGTAATGATTCAAGTACATCTTGAGTGAGTAATTCATAAATTACATGTGATTTTGTTTAGCTGTCTAATATTTTTTTCTTCAGAATCATGAGAGAACCACAACTTCCAATGAGAAAAAAACTGAACAAATTCAATTTATCCAGAATCATGCAGTTCTATTTTGCACACAAACAGCTCTTAAAGAGTCCAGTTTTTATGTTGCCTGTTGATTTTTTTTATGGTATTCAGCTCCAATAAATGGTTTGCTAAAAAGAGACACAGGATAAATGATTGATATCATTATTTAATCACATTGGAATCGAAACTGGGAATCGAAAATAATCTGAATCGATAAGCAGAATCGGAATCGAAATTGATAAAATTCAAACGATACCCAACCCTAGTGACATATCATGAAAACCTGACTTTTCCAGGTTTTAAGTACTATAATCAGGTCCCTAGTGCATCTACCAACCAAGGAAACGTGAAAAAGATTAACCCTGTCAGTTTGCTTTTAGTAAGCCTTTTTCTGCAAGCTTCTGAAAAAAAAACGAGCACATCTGATTTTGCTCCCTTGGTGGCGTGGCAAAGGGATCTCATTATAATATTTATTTCATTATAATATCAGATTTCTTCTCTTCAGCGATGAAGACATCCGGCATCGATCCCAAAGAGCCACACTAAAAGAACAAATTTCACGGCATTGTTGCAAATGACACACCGTCATCGTAAGACATGCAGGTCTCCCTTGCATGCTGATGAAACTCACGCTGAGTGTGTTTCATGCTTGGGGAAATCCCTTGCTGATGCTGCGCTCAGTGGGACTGACTGCTCTCATTGTGAGAGTTTCAGTCTTGCCTCTCTGCACTCATGGATAGCTTTCTTTTCAGAGAGCAACCCCGCCCCTTACGCCCTCCGTTTTCGTCCTCTCAGGGACCTGTGAGGAAAAACCAGCGGGTCAGATGATTTGAGCAGCTGGAGACAAGCGAGCTCAGGCCGGCTCAATGCCCGTGTGCATCGCCATCACCACAGAGAGAGAGCATTCGCCTATCCTCTTCACCTAACACGATCAGCATCCCTCTACAGCTGCGAGCGACATAATCTCGTTTGGTGAGAGTGACAACAAATTGGATGACAACAAATTGGATGAGCCAGGGACAGCCCGTTTGGGCTGTCCCTGGCTCCCCGCACTTCTACACGATGCAAGGATGCGGTTCTCTCCCCTCTGCGACAGATGGGAATCTGCATACTCAACTACCTCGACGACTGGCTCATTCTGGCCCAGTCGCAGGTGGTTTTAACATCACAAAAGACCCTCCTCATCAGCCACTTAGATTTCCCTGGGCTCAGGGTCAATTTTGTAAAGAACATACTGTCACCCAGCCAGCAAGTTTCGTTCCTGGGCACAGTTATCAACAGCAACTGTCTCAGCAGAGCGAGCCACGACAATTCAGTGCCACATCCGCTCAAAGCTTTCCAGATAATGCTGGGCCTTATGGCAGCGGCTTCACCGGTACTTCGGTTGGGTCTGCTACACATGCGACCTATCCAGTTCTGGCTAAAGCAGAGGGTTCCATCCGTGGCTTGGCATCACGGATGCCATCGCGTAATGGTGACTCTGGCCTGTGTATAACAGACCTCTTCTGGCTAAAGCAGGGCGTGACCTTAGACACGTCACACATAAAGAAGGTTGTCACGACAGATGCTTCCAACAAGAGTCGGGGAGCGCTGTGCAAAGGCAAACCGACCTTTGGTCTGAGAAGGAGTCGGGCCTGCACATCAACTGCCTAGAAATGCTAGCATTGTGCCAGGCCTGTCAATTCTTCCTGCCAGACATACGGGGACACCATGTGCTAGTACGCTCAGACAGCAGGTCCGTGGTGTCATACATAAATCAGCAGGGCGGCCTCATCTCGAAGCGACTCTGCACGCTGGCGAGCGACCTTTTTGTGTGGGCTCAGAACAATCTGCGCTCACTGAAGGTGGCGCATGTTCCGGGCAAGTTGAACCATGGAGTAGACATGTTGTCAAGGAACGCTCCACCCTCTTGTGGTTCAGAAAATTTGGGAAGTCTGTGGCAGAGCTCGAGTAGACCTATTCGCCTCCAAAGACAACTCTCACTGCCCAATCTTTTTCACAAAGAGTACGGATGCCCTGGCCCACGAGTGGCCCAGTCTTCTGCTCTATACTTTCCCTCCAATCGCTCTGCTACCGCAGGTACTCAGGCGAGTCAGAGAGCAACGGCACAAAATAATTCTAATAGCCCCCCTCGGGAAGAACCAGCTGTGGGTGTCGGATTTATTCCAGCTGCTCAAAGCAGCCCCGTGGCCGATCCCCTTGAGACAGGACCTCCTCTCTCAACCACTCAACGGGATTCTTTCGGCCTCCCAGAGCATGTCCTAAACACGATGGCAGAAGCTAGAGCCCCATCTACTCGACGCCTCTACACTCTGAAATGGTCTATTTTCTCGACTTGGTGTCAATACTGCGACTTAGATCCGGTCACCTCCGATGTGTCAGTGGTTCTCTCATTTCTGCAGGAGATGCTGGATAAACACCGCTCCTCATCCACCGTCGAAGTTTACACAGCAGCCATAGCGTCTTTCCATGCCCCTATCGCTGGGAGATTGGTGGGCAGATATAGTGCGGTGGTTCAGTTCTTACGAGGCGCCAGGATAATGAATTCTCCACGTCCTCGTACAGTTCCACCTTGGGACTTACCTACCGTACTAAGGGCCCTGAAAGGGCCCCTGTTTGTACCATTGCAATCCACGAGCCTCAGAGCACTCTCGTTAAAAAAACGTCCTGCTGTTAACACTTTTGTTGGTCAAGCGATTAGGAGATCTGCAGGCCCTATCCATCAACCCGGCCTGCCTAGAATTTTGGCCTAACGACTCCAAGGTCATCCTGAAACCAAGGCTGGGTTATGTACCTAAGGTGTACTCCGTTCAGAGCCCAGGTCATGGATCTTTCCGTGCTTCCCCCCTTGACGGGTAGCCAGGAACTGTCCCAGCTCTACCCCGTTAGGGTCCTGAGGGTATACATTGAGTCTTCTGCCTCATACAGGAAATCAGAACAGCTTTTTGTCGGCTTCGGTAACCGCTCCAAGGGCGGTCCTGTTAAGAATCAAGGAATTTCTAGGTGGTTAGTGGATGCTATTACCTTAGCATACTCCTCCTTTGGTTCGCTGTGCATATGAGTCAGAGCCCATTCCACCAGAGGCATCGCCTCTTCCTGGGCATGGTCCAGCGGGGTGTCCATTTCGGATATTTGTGAGGCGACCGGCTGGGCCTCACCGTCCATATTTGTAAGGTTTTGCAACCTAGATGTCCATGCCTTGCAGGCCAGAGTCCTTTCTGCTTACATAAGCTATCTTATGGTTTCACTTGACAAACATTGCTCAAGCCCCTCACTAACTTGGTCTATCCATACTATATGGATGCCAGATATCAACTTACGGGACAACACCCAGGCCACGGTTGACCCTATGGCTCAGCCTGTTTTTGGAGTATTCTCTTGACTCCCCTGGGTCTTACTCCAACGTGAGTCTTGTTGAGTCATTCCACGTCATAGCACGACGTGATTGTACTTGTTCCCATACAAGCGTCTTCGATGCAGTACGAGTTAAATATTGAAAGGGAATGTGCTCGGTTACTATCGTAACCTCGGTTCCCTGAGATATGGAACGAGTACTGCGTTCCTGGCCATGCTATGAGCTGCACTCCTCAGTCACTTCTTTCAAAGAAATCTGAGATACGGCAGCGAAGCGTTCGTTTATATAGCCAGGCTCCCCTCCCATTTTGGCGGGCTGTGGTGGGTCGCATAGCCATAGGTTCGCTTGCCACTGCCGAGCCATTGGTTCATTTTTTTAGTCCTGCACGAACCAATGGACGTGCAGTTTCACTGTGTGATTATAAAAAAGGCTTAAACATTGACGATAGTAACCGAGTACATTTTTTAAAATACAGCTTCACCTTTTCAAATTACTGTGGATGGAGGCTAGTAGTTATTACCATACACCACCTGTCAAAATGATTGATTGACAGGTGGGCGGGGCTTCGGGTATAGGGGCGGGACTTCTGGTGTAGGCGGGACTTCCGGTATAGGGGCGGGACTTCCGGTGTAGGCGGGACTTCCGGTACAGGGGCGGGACTTCCGGTATAGGCGGGACTTCCTGTATAAGGCGGGACTTCCTGTATAGGCGGTACTTCCTGTATAAGGCGGGACTTCCGGTATAATCAATCATGTTATAATGACAGTAGGTTTTGATGATTTTGACAGGTGGTTTTGATGGTTTTGATGTTATTGACAGTAGGTTTTGATGTTTTTGACAGGTGGTTTTGATGGTTTTGATGTTTTGACAGCAGGTTTTGATGGTTTTGATGTTTTGACAGCAGGTTTTGATGGTTTTGATGTTTTGACAGCAGGTTTTGATGGTTTTGATGTTTTGACAGCAGGTTTTGATGTTTTTGATGATTTTGACAGTTGGTTTTGATGGTTTTGATGTTTTGACAGCAGGTTTTGATGATTTTGACAGGTGGTTTTTGTTTTTGAAGGCTGTATAATAAATGACAGAAGGTTTTGTCTTTTGAAGACGCTGTTATCAGGAAATTTCCCTCCCACCCGCCGCATCCCATACCAGCATATCTGGGGCTGTGCTGTGAAAAACTGTGAAGATTGTTTATAAAATAGCTTACTAAAAAAAAAATCCACTGAACATTATTTCAGTTTAAAAAGTTTAACAACACATGTTACTTTATTTACTAGTTGTTTTGTCAATCTTACAAACGTTATAACGTTTAAAATGTACGATCTGATATAAACTATAAATGTTTTGAAATAAACATTCAAAATAAGCAATGTTTTTATTTTCCAGAAAGCGTTGTTTAAAATTAGCTAAAATACGGTGTAAGAAAACAAATAAAAATGAAGACAGGTTATTTAAACAACTAAGACAATATTAACATTAAATAATATAGAGTAACCTTACTTACTGTGGTATAAAATATCAAGCCGTTAAAAAGATACGTTTGTCAGAAGTTTGTAATATTACAATTTAAAACTAGTTAGTTTGACAATGAAAATAAAAAAATCTAACTTTTAAGAAGACAGAAGTTGTCACAAGAAAAGGTGGGAAACAAGGAAAAATAACAAACAAGCCGTTGTCCAAAAAGAAGGTAATCTCAGAGACAAAAGATAAGTCTATCATAATTTAGCTGAAGGTAAAAGTTAAACAAAAGAAAAAGTCCCCGACCGGCGAGAAGTCCGCTCGTGTCCGTTTCAAACGCAGAATGGCGAGACAACCGGTTCCAGGCAGACCGCGTCTAGCCCCATCCCCTAGATCCGGACGAGGAGGGACCAAAACTGAGATTTAAAAGGATTTAATCCATGACTGTTTTTAAAACATTAAAGTTAATTTTAATAAGTCTTTTACATGTCTTAATTAAACCAGTCAACATCATTCACCTAAATCTTTTCACTTTAAAAAATAGTAGACCTATAGTTTTACTTTTAAACAAACAAGTCCTAGCCTCTGGGGGGAAAGTTTGTTTAACAACACATTTTACTTTATTTACTCTTTGCTTTTTGTCAATCTTACGATACGTTATAACAGCTAAAACACAGGTATACACATACAAATATTTAACAGGAATGAAACCAAATCAATAACTCTCTGATTTTCTTGCCATAAGACTTGTTATCATTTGAAATACGCGTGCAGCATGTAAAGGTTTTTTTTTTTTTTTTTTTTTTTTTTACATCACACGAGATGCAGATATTTCATCTCAAGCAATGCAACGAAGTTGAAGACGGTTGTGTCAATATCACATTTCACGCAGCCCGAGATGCCAGTGAAGTTTTTTAGTCAGACGATCAAAGCAACACCGTTGGATCAATTTATGACACAGTTTTGGAGGAAGCGCAGAGGTGTAAACGCACACACATACGCACACGAGCGCTGGAACGCGGTTCACCGTCCGGTCATGGGATGCATGCCCTATTGAACCTCGTTTTATGACAAACATCTGCTGAATTAAAAAATTAGGTTAAGTTTTAGAAAATAAAGTACATTTAATAACAGAGTCATGTTTACAGAAGTGGTGAATGCGACTTCAAGTTGAAATTTAGGATGAAATGAGTCAGATAAATAATGAGATGATACACAAACTTAAATACATAAAGTTGTTTATTTTAATAAAAGCCTCTGATGTAGGAAATTGATGTTAAATTTGACTTGATTTAGTATCTAATTTTGTTATTTATTTTTTCACTCATATATTTTTACCCTCACATCTCGTCGCAAACATAAGCTTGTAAATGTAAACATTTACGCACACACACACACACACACACACACACACACGCACACACACACACACACACACACACACACACACACACACACACACACACACACACACACACACACAAACATGGACATAAACACCCTCTACACGGTTAAATATTTAGACTTTTATGATGTCTCATACAAAACTTTTTACAAATAAATAACTTTCTTAGAATCACGCTGAATATATCTACAAGATGACGAAAAGTATGATTAAACAATGATATAACTATTGTTTAACAAATATCATTCTAACAAAATGTAAAACCTAAAACCATGAATCTCTAACCTAACTAATTTTTACAACAGACTTTCTTTCTCGCTTAATAAACTGTGTTATTAACCGTAAGGGGAGTTAAATGCAGCATGCTTTATTGCATTCAAATAAAAACAACAACCGCTCTATATAGATTTATTCGACTGAGCTTTGATAAAATAACTGATGTAAGAAACATGCAAATATTCGACAAGGTTTATCAAACTGGTGTGTCAGGTGATTTGCGTTGTTGTACATATCTCGCCTATACAGATATGTTAAGATGTTTAACATCTGTAAAAAATAGTCTAAAAAGTCATATTTTTAGCTTCCACATAGGAACTATGTCCACACTCAACGATTTTGTGTAACAGAGTCCAGAGACAAATGAAAACAAAATGTGTGAAAGACTGATGACAGGAAGAGCTACAGACTAAAAGCTTCAGATTTATTAAAACAATCGAGCGTGTGCATTTTTCTCTTGAATAGGTATGTATGCAGTAACCAGTGTGTACACGAATATTTATAATACATAACCGCATAATTCAGTGATTCTATCAAATGAATCATTCATTTTAAAGTCAGATTTGATTTCTCGTCAAAACACAATAAAACTTTTTAAAAACGTTAAAACTTTCTTACGACTTTTTAATTATGTCGAACAAAATGAATATAGGGTTATGTTTTTAGTTTGAGATGTTTGTAAGTTAATCACACCTTTAACCTAAAACATTTTTCAACCAAACTCTCTCTTGCGAGCACACGGCGCACAACTGCCAACAACATCCATAACTTGGTTTTATCATTCGGCTGTAGCTGAAACTCTATAACGTGTTCAATTTATGCATCAACGGATCTATAGATGCTGGAAGAACTCATTGAGCTGTTTAACTGTAGAAAATGTATACAATGACGTGTAAAACTAGATCGACAGACAGAGTGTACATGCCTAAAACAAGCCTGGAACCATTTCGAACCATTCTAACACTAAGTGCGACCGCGGTAGAAAATGTGTTATAGTACAGCAGTAAAACACTGGACGTGCGAACGACCAAATAACTACAAGTCCTACTTAAAATCTACAATGAAACTAGAAAATATACGTGTGACCTAACAGTGTTTAAAATACTGGACACGTGCAGTTAGATGAAGACACGCAGAGTTGGTTAACACAACGAAATATGTCGTGAAGCATACGTATGACAAGCGTTCTGCAGGACTGACTGACTGACTTTTTTTTTCTTAAGATTTGATTTCAAGAACACACGCACACACAAAACCAAATCGTTACGCTATTTCACGAAATGACGGGATGGTCAATTTCGACATACACGTCAAGCCTGTTTACCATAAGCATGTTCTTCTTATACATTTTTAACAATTATTTTAACAAATATTTTCGTTTCCACAAAGATACAAACGTTGTCGTACAAATGTTGCAGGCCTTTCAGGTCAGCGAACTACAATACCCAGCATATACATCGGACTACAAACATGGTTGCCACGAATCCATACATATACAAAACGGTCTATACGCGACAGATCTCTAAATTGTCAGACTTTTGGTTATACGTACGTTCGGATACCCTATATAGAAAGACTCGAATTACCAACGCTTTTTTACAAAGTATACGCTTCTTTCGCCTTGCGATGTTACAAACCCCATTTTTGCGAGATCTACACGTCTGTAGAAATAATTAACAGGTCTTATAAAATCATTGATTTGACTTCACTTTAAAACACAATCCGCACGAACGATAAATCAGACGCTCTTAAAATCGATAGTGCACAAAACGTGTGTAAAAGGGCGGATGATCGCAGGAAAACAATTTAACAAAAACAATTTAAGGGTGCTACACGCAGGTGAGTGGGCCTGCACAAGCCACCTGTAGTAACACACTCTCCTCTAGTCGCACTAGACACTTTCACACACTACTGTGTGTACATAATCCCACAAAAGACTGATTGTAATATATGACTGATATATGTATGTTTACAGGCCCGTACACCGCAAATCACCCTACACCGTTTCCCAGCCAGCTGCTTAAATGTCTCTCTTTTTGCACATGTACACTATTTGAGTCATCTACACAGTTGTGGAGTTTGTATTTTTAGTTTATTTATAGGTAACCATTTATATATATATATAGCATCTGTATAGTCAAAGCTGACAGTAGCTTAGTTGTGTATAGGTTTATACTGTTTTACTTTGTGTTGTATATCTGTAGCACCGTGGTCCAGCGTGGCACGACATCTCGTCCCGTTGTATGTTCACAGATGTAGCGGGATGACAATAAAGATAGGGCGTATGTCAGTGTATGTCAAGATAGTGACATACACTTGACTTGGCGACACATTAACGTGATATTTCGGGGTCGTGTCTTACACAATTGTGTGTTACTTAACGTTTTTATGCAGTTTTCATATAAAATATAACAGTCTGTTACCAATTTAGATGTGTTTATTATGAAATCACACAAAGAACCACTGAAGAATGTACTGTTTGCTAACACGGAATTAATTAAAATAATACTCTGTGCTCATTTAACCGGTATATTTACAGTATGTTGAACGTAATACAGTTAAACAGGAGCATTCAAACATTAAAAACCTATTAAACAGTCGTTTCAATACAAACATAATTTATCAAATACTATTAAACTATTGAATTTTGGACACCTTAAAACACTTTATTCAATCAAAAACCTGTCCCAAAAGACAGACGGACAAATCTTCAACGATTACTGAGACGGACGGAGTTTATGCAAAAGACAAAATAATTATTCTTCGTCACAATAACATAAGCGTTCCAATAATTTGATAACCTTACTGTAGATTTTCTCAATATTCTTTATTCTAGTTATTGTTTTCCTCTTATTCATAAATCCACAAGAGTTAAATAAAATTCAACAGCTTACAAATTCTCTAAGTGAATACATAAAATCTGATGTTTTATATTCAGACTTGTCTGATAATTTTCTGATATACTTATCGTTATTCTATAATTAGGGCTAACAGGATGGAACTCTCAAAAGAAATACGGCAAAATAACTGTTTTTATCGATCAATTAAATGACGGATCCTCTACACGACACTGCTTAAGACTAAACAAATGACTTTTATTCTGGGACGTCTTTCCGGTCTGCCTACGATACATGCGTTCAGAAGTCAAACCACACGTGAAAAGCGGGTGTTTGTGTTTTTTCTGTTGCCTTTACAACTAGTAGGCCTACGCTTCAGACTTTTATGACTATTACACTTAAAGAGAACCATTTTCACAACAACAACAACAACGCGTACATGGATACGCATTTTCTTTTGCGTATGTCTCTAAACAACGGTTAGGTAAATGACTTGCGGTTGTTACGTTATTTTTGGGGAAAAGGTGGGATGGATTCATGTATTTTTATTCCGTCCACACAAATGCTCTGGCACCGAATGTCTTTTAGGTCTGACCCTGAAAACAGACGTCTTAATATTTTGTTCTTCTTTTTATGAAAACAAGCGGCAGGTAGTTTTTGTCCTCAGCTGCGGTATAACGACACGTTTAACACGTCGTGAATTCCGATAGTTTGTTAGCAAACGCAGCTGTTTATTACTGAGATGTCACATCAGAGCCGCGTTCTAGTTTATATTTTTAAACTACTTATATGTTTAACTTAGTCGCATCTTTAATGGGCGCTACCATTCTACGCCTCGTCACACCGTTGTGAGATACTATAAACAATAAAAAAATACGTTAACTCACGCTTTGAAAGCAGAACCGTTTTACACGTTTCCGTGACTTTGTTAGGTCTTTCTGTTTGAAATTGCGTACCGCAGTTTTCGCCATCCTTATCTTATTTTCACACCTAATTGTATGTGTTAGGCCTTGGCGTTATAGGCTTTTAAAAACTAGGTCTCCTAGATTTTGGCGTCTCGTTAACGGTCCTCTTTGTTCTTATAAGTCAATAATTATGTCAATTGGTTGATTTAATAAAATATTGCTTCAAATCTCGTCTTCATTCGAGACATTTACGTTACATTATTATATTGTAGGGGATATGAGATACAAGATCGTTTGAAATTGATAACTAACAAAAACAAAAAACGTATCTTAGGAGTGACCGTTGTTTATGACTTCCTGGCAACGTCACACAGGTTGAGGGCGGGCCCAAATGCTAAAACCAAAGACGACCGGACTGACAATCTCATTTATAAGTTGTTTCGTATAAAAGTGGGGTGCTACATTTAAATGTTTTAAAGACATTTTATGAAGTCAGAGAATATTACGTTGAGACAATCTTTTATTTCAACAACATTTGAGTATACATTAAATGTACAATTTAGTCAGAAAAGTCTAGCCAGAAAAGAAAATCTCTGCAGACAAACATGTTTTTTCTCAAATATAAAATCAATCAGCGATACAACAATTTCACACGTCATATAATCACAGTTTTTTACAATCATCAAAACACATAGATCTGTGTTTTGAGATCTGTCCATATCATCTTCGTATTCAGACATCACGTCCAGCATTTTTTCTAGCGGTTAGACAGGTTGACTCTCGGCTGGTGAGAAACATAGTCAAATCAGGCCATGGAAAAATCATCCTTCTTACAATTTCCATTTCGTTCTTGAGATTTGTTTCACGTTTGGTATCACCCATACAATCATGATTTGGATCGCATGCCGCCAAAATGATCTTACGTATCAGACCGATCATTTGTCCTCTGTAATATAGTTTAAACGTGGGATCTTCTTCTTTTGCAAAACACGTTTTTCCGTAATGCATCAGAACTCCAATCAGTAGCCATTAGCTTTTGTGCAACGTTTTTCCAAGAGATACATTTTGTCCCCTAACCGATATAGAGCGTTATCACCATTTCCTAGAATTTTGATTGACTGTTTTAATCCGTGACGGTTCTTAGGCATTTCACTTTCAGTTTCAATTTTCAGTTTATGGTCCAGATCCGCCAAAACGTCGTTAGTAGAACAATTGGAGAGCGCGTCAGGCTCAGACAAATTGGATTCTTGAAGTTGATTCTGTTGATCCATGTAGATAGCGTTTTGTTTTGACAAGGTCTTACAGCAGATCCGTCGTCTGTACCTTCAAACCCGCTAGCAATGTCGTAAATGAGATTGTCAGTCCGGTCGTCTTTGGTTTTAGCATTTGGGCCCGCCCTCAACCTGTGTGACGTTGCCAGGAAGTCATAAACAATGGTCACGCCTAAGATAAGTTTTTTTTTTGTTTGTTATCAATTTCAAACGATCTTGTATCTCATATCCCCCACAATGTAATAATGTAACGTAAATGTCTCGAATGAAGACGAGATTTGAAGCAATATTTTATTAAATCAACCAATTGACATAATTATTGACTTATAAGAACAAAGAGGACCGTTAACGAGACGCCAAAATCTAGGAGCCCTAGTTTTTAAAAGCCTATAACGCCAAGGCCTAACAAATACAATTAGGTGTGAAAATAGGATAAGGATAGCAAAAACAGAAAGAGCTAACAAAGTCACGGAAACGTGTAAAACGGTTCTGCTTTCAAAGCGTGAGTTAACGTATTTTTTTTTATTGTTTATAGTATCTCTGGACGGTGTGACGGGGCGTAGAACGGTAGCGCCGTTAAAGATGTGACTAAGTTAAAAATATAAACATGTAAGTAGTTTAAATATATAAACTAAAACGCGGCTCTGATGTGACATCTCTGTAATAAACTGTTGCGTTTGCTAACAAACTATCGGAATTCACGACGTGTTAAAACGTGTCGTTATACCGCAGCTGAGGACAAAAACTACCTGCCGCTTGTTTTCATAAAAAGAAGAACAAAATATTAAGACGTCTGTTTTCAGGGTCAGGCCTAAAAGACAGTCGGTGCCAGAGCATTTGTGCGGACGGAATAAAAATACATGAATCCGTCCTACCTTTTCCCCCAAAATAACGTAACAACCGCAAGTCATTTACCTAACCGTTGTTTAGAGACATACGCAAAAGAAAATGCGTATCTATGTACGCGTTGTTGTGAAAATGGTTCTCTTTAAGTGTAATAGTTATAAAAGTCTGAAGCGTAGGCCTTCTAGTTGTAAAGGCAACAGAAAAAAACACAAACACCCGCTTTTCACGTGTGGTTTGTCTTCTGAACGCATGTATCGTAGGCAGACCGGAAAGACGCCCCAGAATAAAAGTCATTTGTTTAGTCTTAACCAGTGTCGTGTAGAGGATCCGTCATTTAATCGATCGATAAAAACAGTTATTTTGCCGTATTTCTTTTGAGAGTTCCGTCCTGTTAGCCCTAATTATAGAATAACGATATATCCGAAAATCATCAGACAAGTCTCTATATAAAACATCAACTTTAATGTATTCACTTAGAGAATTTGTAAGCTGTTGAATTTTATTTAACTCTTGTGGATTTATGAATAAGAGGAAAACAATAACTAGGATAAAGAATATTGAGAAAATCTACAGTAAGGTTATCAAATTATTGGAACGCTTATATTATTGTGACGAAGAATAATTATTTTGTCTTTTGCATAAACTCCGTCCGTCTCAGTAATCGTTGAAGATTTGTCCGTCTGTCTTTTGGGACAGGTTTTTGATTAAATAAAGTGTTTTAAGGTGTCCAAAATTCAATAGTTTAATAGTATTTGATAAATTATGTTTGTATTGAAACGACTGTTTAATAGGTTTTTAATGTTTGAATGCTCCTGTTTAACTGTATTACGTTCAACATACTGTAAATATACCGGTTAAATGAGCACAGAGTATTATTTTAATTAATTCCGTGTTAGCAAACAGTACATTCTTCAGTGGTTCTTTGTGTGATTTCATAATAAACACATCTAAATTGGTAACAGACTGTTATATTTTATATGAAAACTGCATAAAAACGTTAAGTAACACACAATTGTGTGAGACACGACCCCGAAATATCACGTTAATGTGTCGCCAAGTCAAGTGTATGTCACTATCTTGACATACACTGACATATGCCCTATCTTTATTGTCATCCCGCTACATCTGTGGACATACAGCGGACGAGATGTCGTGCCACGCTGGACCACAGTGCTACATGAATACAGATATACAACACAAAGTAAAACAGTATAAACCTACTGTCAGCTTTGACTATACAGATGCTATATATATATATATAAATGGTTACCTATAAATAAACTAAAAATACAAACTCCACAACTGTGTAGATGACTCAAATAGTGTACATGTGCAAAAAGAGAGACATTTAAGCAGCTGGCTGGGAAACGGTGTAGGGTGATTTGCGGTGTACGGGCCTGTAAACATACATATATCAGTCATATATTACAATCAGTCTTTTGTGGGATTATGTACACACAGTAGTGTGTGAAAGTGTCTAGTGCGACTAGAGGAGAGTGTGTTACTACAGGTGGCTTGTGCAGGCCCACTCACCTGCGTGTAGCACCCTTAAATTGTTTTTGTTAAATTGTTTTCCTGCGATCATCCGCCCTTTTACACACGTTTTGTGCACTATCGATTTTAAGAGCGTCTGATTTATCGTTCGTGCGGATTGTGTTTTAAAGTGAAGTCAAATCAATGATTTTATAAGACCTGTTAATTATTTCTACAGACGTGTAGATCTCGCAAAAATGGGGTTTGTAACATCGCAAGGCGAAAGAAGCGTATACTTTGTAAAAAAGCGTTGGTAATACGAGTCTTTCTATATAGGGTATCCGAACGTACGTATAACCAAAAGTCTGACGATTTAGAGATCTGTCGCGTATAGACCGTTTTGTATATGTATGGATTCGTGGCAACCATGTTTGTAGTCCGATGTATATGCTGGGTATTGTAGTTCGCTGACCTGAAAGGCCTGCAACATTTGTACGACAACGTTTGTATCTTTGTGGAAACGAAAATATTTGTTAAAATAATTGTTAAAAATGTATAAGAAGAACATGCTTATGGTAAACAGGCTTGACGTGTATGTCGAAATTGACCATCCCGTCATTTCGTGAAATAGCGTAACGATTTGGTTTTGTGTGTGCGTGTGTTCTTGAAATCAAATCTTAAGAAAAAAAAAGTCAGTCAGTCAGTCCTGCAGAACGCTTGTCATACGTATGCTTCACGACATATTTCGTTGTGTTAACCAACTCTGCGTGTCTTCATCTAACTGCACGTGTCCAGTATTTTAAACACTGTTAGGTCACACGTATATTTTCTAGTTTCATTGTAGATTTTAAGTAGGACTTGTAGTTATTTGGTCGTTCGCACGTCCAGTGTTTTACTGCTGTACTATAACACATTTTCTACCGCGGTCGCACTTAGTGTTAGAATGGTTCGAAATGGTTCCAGGCTTGTTTTAGGCATGTACACTCTGTCTGTCGATCTAGTTTTACGCGTCATTGTTTACATTTTCTACAGTTAAACAGCTCAAGGAGCTCTTCCAGGATATATAGCTGCGATGATGCATAAATTGAACGCGTTATCGAGTTTCAGCTACAGCCGAATGATAAAACCAAGTTATGGATGTTGTGTGCTGTGTGCGCTCAAGAGAGAGTTTGAATGAAAAATGTTTTAGGTTAATGATGTGATTAACGTGCAAACATCCCGAACTAAAAACATAACCCTATATTTAACATTCGCTACATTCGACATAATTAAAAAGTCGTAAGAAAGTTTTAACGTTTTTAAAAAGTTTTATTGTGTTTTGACGAGAAATCAAATCTGACTTTAAAATGAATGATTCATTTGATAGAATCACTGAATTATGCGGTTATGTATTATAAATATTCGTGTACACACTGGTTACTGCATACATACCTATTCAAGAGAAAAATGCACACGCTCGATTGTTTTAATAAATCTGAAGCTTTTAGTCTGTAGCTCTTCCTGTCATCAGTCTTTCACACATTTTATTTTCATTTGTCTCTGGACTCTGTTACACAAAACCGTTGAGTGTGGACATGGTTCCTATGTGGAAGCTAAAAAGATGACATTTTTAGACTATTTTTTACAGATGTTAAACATCTTAACATATCTGTATAGGCGAGATATGTACAACAACGCAAATCACCTGACACACCAGTTTGATAAACCTTGTCGAATATTTGCATGTTTCTTACATCAGTTATTTTATCAAAGCTCAGTCGAATAAACCTATATAGAGCGGTTGTTGTTTTTATTTTAATGCAATAAAGCATGCTGCATTTAACTCCCCTTACGGTTAATAACGCAGTTTATTAAGCGAGAAAGAAAGTCTGTTGTAAAGATTAGTTAGGTTAGAGATTCGTGGTTTTAGGTTTTACATTTTGTTAGAATGATATTTGTTAAACAATAGTTATATCATTGTTTAATCATACTTTTCGTCATCTTGTAGATATATTCAGCGTGATTCTAAGAAAGTTATTTATTTGTAAAAAGTTTTGTATGAGACATCATAAAAGTCTAAATATTTAACCGTGTAGAGGGTGTTTATGTCCATGTTTGTGTGTGTGTGTGTGTGTGTGTGTGTGTGTGTGTGTGTGTGTGTGTGTGTGCGTAAATGTTTACATTTACAAGCTTATGTTTGCGACGAGATGTGAGGGTAAAAATATATATGAGTGAAAAAATAAATAACAAAATTAGATACTAAATCAAGTCAAATTTAACATCAATTTCCTACATCAGAGGCTTTTATTAAAATAAACAACTTTATGTATTTAAGTTTGTGTATCATCTCATTATTTATCTGACTCATTTCATCCTAAATTTCAACTTGAAGTCACATTCACCACTTCTGTAAACATGACTCTGTTATTAAATGTACTTTATTTTCTAAAACTTAACCTAATTTTTTAATTCAGCAGATGTTTGTCATAAAACGAGGTTCAATAGGGCATGCATCCCATGACCGGACGGTGAACCGTTCCAGCGCTCGTGTGCGTATGTGTGTGCGTTTACACCTCTGCGCTTCCTCCAAAACTGTGTCATAAATTGATCCAACGGTGTTGCTTTGATCGTCTGACTAAAAAACTTCACTGGCATCTCGGGCTGCGTGAAATGTGATATTGACACAACCGTCTTCAAACTTCGTTGCATTGCTTGAGATGAAATATCTGCATCTCGTGTGATGTAAAAAAAAAAAAAAAAAAAAAAAAAAAAAAAAATACGTTTACATGCTGCACGCGTATTTCAAATGATAACAAGTCTTATGGCAAGAAAATCAGAGAGTTATTGATTTGGTTTCATTCCTGTTAAATATTTGTATGTGTATACCTGCGTTTTAGCTGTTATAACGTATCGTAAGATTGACAAAAAGCAAAGAGTAAATAAAGTAAAATGTGTTGTTAAACAAACTTTCCCCCCAGAGGCTAGGACTTGTTTGTTTAAAAGTAAAACTATAGGTCTACTATTTTTTAAAGTGAAAAGATTTAGGTGAATGATGTTGACTGGTTTAATTAAGA
>CM049867.1:2311549-2511549 GCA_027474115.1 Schizopygopsis malacanthus
TTTTGTAAAGAGCATTGTGTAACGGATGTATGCCAGTAAGGGCTATGTTAAAACCACACTCCCCTGACCTCAAAAAGGGGCGCTCTAGCGACTGACGTTAGAGGCCGCAGCCTTTGGTGTTCCTTGTTAGAGCGCCCGCCTCCCACGCCAGAATCCCGGGTTCGAGACCCGCTCGGAGCAAGAATGAGTTAGGATGGTGTGGACCCGGGGGGTGTTACATTTGCAGCTTTTATTTCATGTACAGTATGTAATTGATAAGGTTGATGGTTTTGTAAGATTTATCATATTTTGTGTTATTCTGAGATTATAAAATTATATACAGTTGGGGAATATCACAGGAGGAAGAGTGTTTTCCCCGAATATCAGCTCCATTGAAAATCTTTATTGAACTGTAGTATAAAATCAATATAACAAGTACATTTTGAGTGAGTTATATTGTAACTATTTTCTCATTTTGATGAAGAGTCCAAATAAATCCACAGCATAACAGTGTCCTTCAAGCAACACACAGCAGCCTTTCATATTGAATGATTCAATTATTCCTCAGTGAATGAATCTGCCGTTTGAATGCATGATTTAATGTCTTAGTCTAGAGATGCTTGCCTCCACCTGCTGAGTGTTTTACTTTCATATTGTTGCTGTAATCTAACATTATATATTTATAACGTTAATTGTATAGTGCAATTATGCAATTGTATATGCAATTATATATGTAGCTTGTTGCATATGTTGCATAGTGCATTTATTTAAATACACATTCTATTCAAATAAATCATTGTGTACATATCAAATCGACATGTTCCCTATAACTGTCTCCTCTGTAACACTCACTTTCATTGATCAGTAGTCAAATCTAGCCAAGTCAATGCAATTAATTAATCAATTGCATAATTAATTTACCAATTTAACGTTAACAGATCGTCAGGCAGGCGTAGCCTAGAGCAGTGACAGGCAGACACATATAACGGTGTCCTGTATGGAAAGATGTTGCCCAGCTGACAGTAATCCATTTCCACCTGTACAAGTGAACGCTGAGCATCGACAGCTAAAGAGGCGCGTTCGAGTGACGTCACCACCCCGCTTCGACTGATTGGCTAGACGAAGAGCTGTCAATCAAGAACTAGTGGACCAATGATGATGCCCTGATTTACATGAAACTCTAAACGTAACATTTGGAAAAGTAAGCGCAGAACGAGGAAACAATAGTGAAGTGAAAAACAGCATGAGCATACTTTTTTTTTTATATGAGCAGAAAATGTCTGAGAGCAGAAAAAACAGAGAAATATAAACACGGAAAATTTGATTTTGTGCAATATGATTTTATATGTATTTAAAGTTTTGATTCATGCTTATTATTTAAAAAAAAAGTTATTACTTTTTTATTTATGCTTCTTATTTTTCCATCTATGTTTATTGTTTGCTATTCTGGCTTTTTTCTTTTTAATCCGTGACTACAATATTTTAGGCGGGAATCTGATCCCAAAGTAATGGGGAGCTTTTGGTTTTTGGAGGAGATTTTAATTGTGTAATTGTCACAAGTGCCCTTAACGTAAGTTGGAGCAATGGACCAGTTTCCAGGTACGTGGAGAACATAATTTATGATGGCAGTAAATGAAATCACACAACCATGAGAATAATTCCAAAATATATATTGTAATTTAACATGAACAACATGAACCAGAATGAAACCAAAGAAAAATAATAAATTGATACACCACTGATGAATTGTCTGTTGTCTTTCTTTCCCTCTTGGGCAAATTGTAATAATAATTTTTCTCATTTTTTTCTTCTCTTAAATAGAACTTTAATCTAATTTATTTCCGTTTACTTAAGTCGTAGTGATTTTGAAAACCTATGATTTGATGATATGTTTCACCAGCTATTAAACTTCACTGTCTTTTGGGTTTAGATTTTTGGTTATTATGCTAATTTCAGGGTTCGTACACATTTTTACCAATAAAATTCCATGACTTTTTCTTAACTTTGAGGTAAATATTCATGACCTAATGTTTCATGAAATGTCTTTATATTAGGGATGTGACGAGATCTCGTGAGATCTGACTGGTCTTGTGAGAACGTGAAGATATCATTGCAAAACATTTTGCAGTGTTTACATTAGAGCTTCACCATTAATCGTAAAAAAATTACGATCTTGCTTCAAACACCCACGCAATCTTTTTCCTGAATGACAATGATTCAGCCATGTCTCTTACGACTGTTTCACATCACGAGTGTCAGTGGATCATGAGAAGCACATTTTGTCGCTGCTCATGTTGATGAATCTGAGGGTCGGCCATCATACTTCCGATAAATGATATGGGCTGCGAACAAACACGCGCTGCTCATGCTCCACTGACGCTTACGATGTGAAACATGTGTTAAATACATTCTATTATTATTACAGGGATCTGTAATGTATTCTAATGTTCTAAAAGAAGTCTCTTCTCAGAAAGGCTGCATTTATTTGTACAGAAAAAAAATACATGCCTGATTCAAGAAGGGGATCTCAAAAATGGCCAAAAATTGTGCTTTGTTGGTATGTCTGATAGAATGTTAAAAAATATTCAGTGTAAATATTTTAAAATTGTTGTTTTGTAATTGATTGTTTGCTTTTTAAACAAAACGTTAAAAAGCACAATTTGGCTATTTAATTTATGCAATGGTGAACAAATGGCAAACTAAGCCTACATGGGGGAAAAATTCGAAAAACATATTCGTATTCGGCCTTCGGCCCACTGTTTCATTTTGTTCGGCTTCAGCTTTGGCCAAGAATTTTCATTTCAGTGCATCCCTAAGAAGTACTGGGATACAAGTTTATAGTTTGGGTATAAATTAGTGGTGGGCATAGATATTTTTTTTTAATCTAGATTAATCTAGATTAAAATGGCTCATTTGAATTCTGCCGAAGGCATTCAGAATATGTGTGCTACCCAAATAATGACTAAAAGTAAGTCTTTGAGAACGGGTTTCTCAAGCCAGGTGGCGCATTAGACCAGGGGCTCATCTCCTGTTTCCAAAATGCATCACAAACTTTAATCTCTTCCCGTCCCAATCCCACGAAAAAACTTGGGGAAAATCCCGTTCCACTCCCGGAAGAATGACTCCCATTCCCTCCCACTCCCGTGTTGTTGTTTTTTTTTTTTTTTTTGCCGATAACTGTCAATTACAGTCAATTACAGTAAAAATATAGTACAGATCACAGCGTGCCCACCTTATTAGTTGAATAAAAACCCAAAATGTCGTTTTTTGTTATTATATTGAACTGAAAGCCATCTTATGCACAGTGTTGCACAGATTAAATTTCATGTAAATCATCCATGCTAACACACACGTCTTCTATTTTTATTTTTTAGACATTTCACTCTCTATAGATATATTTTTCAAAGACGGAGTTTCGAAGTTTCTCGCTCAAGTTCACATGAGACCTAAAGCGCATCCTGTTTGCTTAAAAGCGCAACGTTTCGTTGTTATTCTGAGTGCACACAAATAAACGTAGAGTCTTTACAGATTTGAAAGATGTATTAGGCCACTTTTATCTGTATGACCAAGAATGACGGAGATGTAAGAGCAAGTGAGCGCACCGGAGCCTGTCCTGCAGCAAACGCGCTTCCACACAAACACTTCAATAGCGCTCATTTCTCTAGGTTAACATCATATTGAGCGGCCATGTAAAGTTGCTACTACATACATCTTTCAGATGAAAAGCCATATTTAAGGTTGATGAATGATAGGTGAGCGTTTGGATGTCCTGCCCGATTGTATTACCACATAGACCAGCCGTTAACAATCTGTCCATCACGGACTGCGAGCCTCTAGTTCAAAGACTCGTTCTCGCCCCCTACAGTGCAATTCGGCTAGGTATACATCCGCGCTAAAATATCAGGGTGAAAGTCATCATAGCTTGCGTAGTATAGACCCAGCTCCCAACCCAACTTTGAGAATAGATTAACGGCGATATTTTTTTTATCGCCCGATAAGAGTCTCACGTTAACGCAGCACGTTAACGCCGATAACGGCCCACCACTAGTGGAAACACTTACAGTAGCGATCAAATAGTAGCAGTAGCAAGTATAAGTAGTCTACAGTAGCGATCAAAACGAAAGCATCCTAACACTTGTATCGTTTACGACAACCCGTTTAAAAAGTATTTGTAATTTAATCATTAATTCAGGAGATTCCAATAGTTTAAGTCTTTATGAAGTGAGACACTGATTCCTTCATTAAATGTATTTTATTATTTTGCTCAAATTAATATATTTTTAAAAGACTTCAGCAATGAACATTTTGTCAGACCCACTAATAAATTACATTATTTTGTTTAGTTTTCTAATCTTTTTTTTTCAGAATTGTGAGGGAATCGTGATCTCCAATTTATATAAAAATAGTGTGATTCTCAATTTATCCAGATTCGTGCAGCTGTAGTTTACATGTTGCTATTACTGCTTATAATTCATTCAAATAGAAGTTTGATTTCAAAATGCACCTAAATTTTTTTGCATTTTGTGTTTTTCAGTTGAATAAAATACTATTTTCCCCTATATATTTCATCATTAAGGATTTAAAAAAATAAGTCTAAAAATCTCGTCTCGTGGGATAAGTGTCTCGTCACACCTATGTATACATGTTAAATAATAAGAAAAATCAATGTTTTACCACAGCATATTTTACTAAAATAAATGACAAGCTTTGTAGTTTAGAATACAAAATAACCATTTATTTAAATAACGATTGCACAGTAACACAATAAACGCAATTAGCCACCTTTAGCGCCCACAGTACCTCTGCAGTTATGGTTTCGTTTCTGGACACGGCACTCGGAATGGTCTTTTTTTACAGGGGCTGAAAGGGAAGCGCTTTAGCTGGGAGCGGGTGTCACGTCAGTCACATGAGTGAAAGAGCCAGTGATCGGGTTGGGAGCTGTAGAGCACGCAGCTGCAGCAGACTGGTGCTTTGCACCTTTAGAATGGCTACACAGCGCTGCCTCTCCCGTGTTCGAAATGTCCAACGTTTTACGTCTCCATGTCTGAGATCTTTGTTTAAGCCACCTGTCTTAATAACTTTTCTATTCATGAAGCCATACATTGTTAAATCGGCATTTTCCTGGCATTGCGTGAGTTTACTAACTTATCCTACATAACACTGGCTGCAACAGCGTCTGCGAGTTGCCGTTGCCCCACGCAGAGAATATCACGTGACGGATCGCGCGAACGTTAACTATTGTAATTTAACCGATATTATCAACTAAAACATATTCAAATACACAGAGATTGTGAAACAAATTTCCATGACTTTTCCAAAACTTTTTGGGTTAATTTATTTTTCCAAAACTTTTCCAGGCCTGGAAATTGCCATTTTTAAATTATTTTTCAGGTATTTCATGACCGTACGAACCCTGTAATTTGCTTTTGAATTCACAATTTCCTACACCATTTTAAACAAACCAAAGAAAATCCCATGAACAATGCACAATGGCATATAACCACAGTTCGATGTAACAATTCGAGCAAACTGGAACCGCTTGTCACTAATAAATGTTCAAAAGAAATCCCAAAATCTACATCCGACTCACATTCAATAACAATCAAAATATCCTCGTTAGAACCCTTTTTTTCCCAATTGTCTTTGAAAATTGTTAAAATTGTCCTTTAAGATGTCCAGTGAGTTAGTGCCAATTTGGTTAAATCCTACCAGTCATAATAAGTGTCCTGCAAAAGTGAAATGTCTTTCCAGAAATGTTGATGTAACCAATCATCCACCTGTAACAGCACAGAGGTATCCTTCCAGGTTCAAGAATCAACATTTGGGTGGCTCGCTATCTCAAATACACAAGGGGGCGCTTTCACTCAAGAAATAAACCTGACCTGTTTTATCAAACCAGTGTCATTAACATTCAATACAACCTCTTTTAAACTTATCTTGCTCTTTAAGTGGTTTAAACATCCATCTCAACTTTCATGAGGAACGAGTGTCTTCTTGACAGAATATTATGGATGTGTAAATTAATAGTCATTAAACAGAATTACATCATTCAACATTTCTCGATAGTTAATATAAACATTGAGAAAATATGCAATCAATCTTTGAAATGTACACAACTATAGGCATAGCAACATAAAATACATCTTTCAAAGAAAAGAAAATACAGATAACTCACCAAATCCTGTTTTTAACAGTTCGTTAAACACCTGCTTCAGATTAAGTGGAGCTTCACAATGGGCTAACATCGACGTTCAATCGGCAATCATCATTCTAAAATGATTAATCATCATTAACCATCCAGTATCATAAGCTTGTTTTAACCATATTTAAATACATTTTAAACCATATAAACCTTTTTCATCGCTCTCGTGTTCTCATGCTCATCTCATCTCTCGCACTTCCGTGAGTAATCTGCTTACGATCTTGTACGTGCACTACGTCACATTTTATTATTAATAAAAAAAAAATGTTTTATCTATACATAACTAAATCGCAATGTATTTTATTACATCACTTCAGTCTTTTGATTAGAAGTATAATTGCAATATGCTATTATATATTTTTTTCTAGGCACCACATTTAACATGGGTTACATAATCATCGGCAGGTCCCCTGCATCTAGAAAGGATGAGCAAGAGAGGCAGTCGAGGCCATCTCACTTGCATATAAGTTCGGTCGGGTCAACCTTCTCCTATGGTTGTCCGGTCCCACTCGACCAGGAGTATGGCGGCCTCTAAGGCCCTTATATCAGGAGTTGGTCTCCAAGAGGTTTGTGATGCGGCAGATTGGTCCTCACCGTGCACATTCATCATCAGATTTATTATTTGGACCTGGACTCTACCTCAGGTTCCCAAGTGCTTTCATCCTTGTGCTGCTCGTTAGATTTCACACAGGACAAACACTCGTCGCTATGGTGGTGTTAAATTAACGTTCCCCAAGAGTCAAAATCGAGGCAGCGAGAGTTCCCTTGAAAGGGAACGTTCGGTTACGACTGTAACCTCGGTTCTCTGAAGAGGTAACGAACGTTGCATTCCCTGCCATACCTCCTTCATGCCTGTAGGCAACGTGCTCAGACTTTAAGCTAGTGGCAGCTTTGTTTGGGCAGGCTTTATAGCTTCCTGGTTTGTGACGTCACCCGCTCTGATGTCCCATTACACCTTGGATTGATTTCACATGTGCTTCAAGACTTATCACGCAAAGCATTTCCCAAGCGTCAAAATCAACGCAATGTTCGTTCCCTCTTCAGGGAGCCGAGGTTACAGTCGTAACCAAACGATCTTTAACATAACTTAGACACATTGTACACAGTGCCAAACTATGATCAGATATGTCTACTGGAAAAATTTAACTATTTTTGAAAACCACGTACCATTGGAATATTTTTTCACATTCTTGAATTCAGTCTGTAAAAAAAAAAATTATAATAGAAAATGTAATTTTAGACATTCAGGCAACAGGGAATCAAGACCATTCAAACTCTCCTGTCATGAAAATAAAAGAAAGACACAAGGGGAATTGGTGAGATTACGTTTCCAGATTGTAGACATAATGGATGTTCCATTTTTTCATCCTTTGTATCAGAAAAATAAAGTCAAAGACTTAATCGTTATGGTGTTGTGCTGTAGTAAGCACACAACACTAGATGATTCAAATGTAATAGTCTTTAATAACAAATCCAACAGGAAAACATTACACAACATCTGAAACACAAACAATTCCGGACAAGGAACAGATGGGAACACAGGGCTACATACTAGAAGAGCAGCATCTAACTAACTAGAAAAATACGGCAGGCAAACGGGATCAGGGCCCCTATGTATAAAACTTCTCAGAAATGCTCTTAAGAATAGTCTTAAGCTTTGACTTAAGAGTCAAAAAATTCTTAGTAAAAAGTAACACTTTTCTAAGAGTAGTTGACTTTTCTAAAGAAGCTAAAAGCAACTTTCAGTGAAGTCTAAGACTGATTCTTACGTGTTGACTGAGGTGACACTTAAGTGTTGTGAACTAAGGACTACAATGGTGTCAACACAATATGGCCACCCTTGACCTTGACCTCTGAATCAGCCAATAGTGAGCCTGCTCATGTAAAGTCACCGCAACACAACACCAAACATTTAATGTAATTACAATTAAAAAAAATATTAAGAAACTGAAATATTTTTATATTTAAATTATTATTATTTTTAAATGCTGTGCATTGTGCAAAAAGATCTAAATGTATTACTGATGGTTTGTTTTCTATTGGTATGTCTCCTTGTTTACAGTTGGAGCAATTATGTAAACATGAGTTCCATCAATGGCTCCAACAACTCCAGGAAAGCCCACAATCCTCAATCCTCATGGCGGTCAGTTGGAAAGTCAATTAACTGCCATATAGTAGTGGCCAAAATATATGTCCGGCCTTGGAAATTTGACATCTTCACCCTTAATAAAAAAAGAAAAGTGCTAGATTTTGTAAGCATATGTAGCGGGGAATTTTGCTACAATGTAGGGGTGAGTTAAACTTCTAATCCAATTTATCTTGGCTGGCTAAGGATTGATAGGATCTAAGTCCTAACCCCCTAGTACAATTAATTACTGTACTTTTTCTCCTAATAAGTATGTTTTATCTGCCTTGTTAATTATGCACTTGTCTTTTGTAGCAGCGACTGATAAGAATTGGGGCTCTGGAATCTAATATTATACACCACGGTAGCTACCCAGAGTATAATGGTGTTGCTCAACCCCTCTACCAGCCCACAAGACAGCTGGAATGCCCCTACTCCAAGATAACAGTAGTTTTACCCTTATTTCCTAAGGCTTATAAAAGAATAAACGAAATAAAGAGTACAATAGTCATGAAATAAACTCTTTGTTTTACTTCTATTATGATTCACCAAGAAATGTAAAAAAACAAAAAACATTTTTGTTCAGATTCAAACTTGGTTCAGTTTCCTTTCTTTCAACAATAATACTCAATCAAAAATAGATAAATAAAAACAGTTCTGACAGAATCCTCAAATGATACTCCGGTCACTCAAAAGTTCAATACAGATGTTTCATTCCACATCAGATACTTTTCAAGTCAGTTCACTTGCCTGTGTGAAATTCACAAAACCAGAGTTAAAGTTTTACCTCACAGTAGAACTGGGCTGGTGCTGGAGTGTTCAGATATGGTAGGGTATTTAAATAAAACAAATAGCCATCAGTTCAAAACAAAAAGTATCTTCCTTTTCCTTTAAAAAAATAAAATACGGTAGTTCGGATTTGTTCATTCAAACAAACTTAGTTCTTAGTTCTCAAGTCCTTCCAAAAACAAAGAATGTTAAGGTCTCTAAATGAAAATACTGAAAAATGTCCAAAAATAAACTATGAAAAATAGGGGAAAAAATAGTCAATAGAAAAGCCTCAATTTGTCCGCAATGCTGTTCATGTCCACAGGGCGGCACTATTGCATCAAAAACGACACACGGTGGTTTTGATTAGAAAACAGTAGCAAAATCACTTGATATAAGATGCTATGATTCAAAATAAACAAATACCGTCTGTGTATTTCTTCAGAACATCAAGTGTGGTTAAACAGCAGTGAAGAAAACTCGCAGTATCTCGGCTCCCTTCCGTAGAAAATGAACACTCGTGCCAACACACTGTCTCCGCTGGCACGATGAGCAATGCCCTTCCTGGTCTACCACAGATGTGCAGTTCAGTTTCTCAGTGATCAAACTCAGTCAAAACTCATGACAGCACAAGCTCGATCCACAGCACAAGCGCGGTCCAGCTTCTCGTCAGCTCACCTCAACGCTTGTCTAATGCTGTTCACATATCGTTCCCTCGATCGCCCACCATCTCACTTCTTTTTCTCACACTAATCTCGCTCACTTCCTCTCCCAGTAAAAAAAAAAAAAACATTCAATATAAAATATTTGAATACCTCCACACCTAATGCATTGCTTAGAGTAAGTTGTTTTATTTGTGATAATAATGCAATTAAACATGCCAAATTGTGCGATCATAATTTTTGGCCATGCTGTCATACAAATAAATTATGAACACAAAAACAAGAGGACCAATTAAATATTAATAGCTTATGTTGTAGTCAATGTGCCACTGTTGCCAATTTATTTATTTTGTCACTAGATTTAATGAAATGCTCACACCTTCATATATTTTTTTCCAAAAGCCTAGCAACAAGATCAATTTCTTGCACAAACCTTATTGTTACGACTCCCTATTTTGGCTGTTGATATTAATATAAATGTCTAGGGAAATAAGGAAGTCAACACAAAAAAAGGTAAATTAATATAAAATAATTTAAGATGTTTTTTAGAAACGGGGAAGCTGCCTGTTAGTTAAAGAATAAGATGTGTGAAGTAATGAATAAAACATAAACCACAAGTGCTTTGTCAGAAAACTTTAGTGAGGAATTATATTAATCACAAAGTTTCATTGTTACTTTTTATATTTACAATAATGACGAAAACGTCAAAGAGGAAAATGAATGATTACATTTTATATACATTGGAAAAAACTCAGCAGTTTGAGACGTGAGTGGAGCTGAAAGCAAAGAAATTAATAAAACCACCTACTATCTTCAACCAATTCAACGCTAATCTAAGTAAAGAAAAAGAAAGCAAATCTTCGGCGTGAACGCCAACTAACTACACTCACTAACAAAACATAAATACACACCACAGCTCTCACTCCTATCCTAGTGTTTCTATACAAGCGATACACTACATGTTGCATTGTGTAGGTCACGTGACATACTAACCTTGTCTCAGCGCTATGAGTCAAGAAATAAATCCAGTCATCAACACTTAATGAGGAAGAGAGAATCGAGTTGAGTCAAATTGAGCACATACAACAAGTGGTGCATAGAGCAATCAGAAATAACTCGAAGTAAACAACAAATCACAATTACAACAAAACACGAATATGATGGACAGCGTTACAGACCAGTGAGAGCAATCTAAGAAAATACGCTCTCCCGTCTTGCGTCACTTCCGAGTCCTTATAGGAGATGAGGATGCCTGATTGGTTCAGAGATCGTTGTCGTCATCACGTTGACTGGGAGGATTGATTGGGCTGACATCCAATCACCGGATCTGAAAGTACTAACCAGTCAGAACAAGGCAGACATAAAAAGAAACACCTCCCACAGCATTACGGGACGTAACACTTATCTACAGAGACTCTCCCATGATGTCATAAAGGCGAGTTCACTGATCTATACATATATAAATATAGATCAGTGAACTCACATTTATGAGATCATCTAGCAACATTAAGTGACCAGTTTTAGCTACTTTCAATTGAAAGCAGTTGGCAACATTGGTCAGTGTTTTGCTGTCCTTTGCATTTTGATGGTTTAAATTAAATGTGGGGTCATAAAAAAGAAAATATATAATAAAAATTCACACATCACTTTTGCCCACTGTTTTGTTTGGTGGGGTTAGTGCCACAATATGTAAGACCCTGTTTGTAATGGCGATCTATGTCTTTCTGTTCTCCGCCATTTCAACAGGGACTGGAAAATTCACTTGATTCCTTTTTGGACAAGAACTTTACCTATTTTGGACTGATTTAAAATATTGAATAGCTTCTTTAAGCTCTCTTTCAGCCCCAATGAAGTTTGTTCCATTGTCTGATCGAATCGTAGACACTTGTCCTCTCCTGCAGATGAAACGTCTTATGGCATTTATGCATGATGAAGTATCAAGGCTGTTGGCCACTTCAATATGAACTGCCCTCACAGTTAAACATGGGAACAACACACCATACCTCTTAATCAAGCTGCGTCCTCGTTTCATTAAGAAGGGACCAAAATAATCCACACCTGCATGTGTAAAGGGAGGATTATCTGGCAAAAGACGATCTCTTGGTAGATCTGCCATTTTCTGTTCACTGACTTTGGCATGTAACCTTCTACACACTGTGCATTTGGAAATCAGCTTTCTTATGACTGCATTGGCAGCAGCAACCCAGAATTTACTTTGCAGTTTTGAAAGTATCTGATTTCTGCCACTATGGCCTGTGTTTATATGTATATCCTTCAAAATCAAAGAGGTTATGTGCTGCCTTTTATCAATGATTGCTGGATGTTTAGCAGTTTCTGGCATTGCAGACTGATTTAAGCGACCTCCTACTCGTAGTACGCCATCTTGGACTACTGGGTCCAGTTTGTACAGAGGACTACATCTTCTGACATTGTTACTTCTTTGCAATGACTTGAACTCCTCAGGAAATGTCTGTCCCTGGCTGTATCGGATTAGACGTAATTCAGCATGTTCAATATCTTCAAGTGAAAGAGTTTTTTTAGTCAGTACCTTTTTCAGCTTGAGCATTTGAGTTCGAAAATGAGCCTGCTGTTTGTTTGGATCATTTTCAGTTTGAGCTACTGCAGCTTGAATTTCTTGTTTGATAGGTGCTGCAATATTTCCTTCAGCCGCAACATCTGCGCACCATGCTGAGTAATACTCAATCAGTTTATCCAGAGGTTTCGCTTTTCCTGTAGCAATGACACAATTTACTACAGCTGATTTCTTCAATTCAATCTCCGCTTCACCTGCTTTGTCTGGTCGCACTGGCCATTCACTCTTGTGTTTGAAAAGAAATTCTGGACCTTTTATCCAACTTTCTTTTTTCAGGAATTTTTCTACCTTGATCCCTCTGGAAGCCATATCTGCTGGGTTTAATGCAGTGCCAACATATTTCCACTGTGAGGGCTCCGAAGCATCTCTGATAAAGAAACCCTATTGGCAACAAACGTTTTAAACCGTGAGGCTTCATTCTCAATGCACTGAAGTGCTGTGAGGCTATCCGTCCAGAACACAGAGTCTTCAAGTTGCAGCTGAAGCTATTGTTTTAACATTCTGTCCATTTTTGCTGCAACGACTGCCGCAGTCAACTCCATTCTAGGGATAGTTATCTGTTTCAGTGGCGCAACTCTTGATTTACCCATTATGAACGAACAGTGTTTTTCTCCATGCTCATTTGTCAGTAACAGGTAGGAGACTGTCCCATAGCCATTTTCACTTGCGTCGGCGAAATGATGCAATTGAGCAGACATGGTAAGTCCAAAGTGGTCTGGCTTGAAGCATCTATTTACGCAGAAATTTGACAGCTGTTGTATGTCTTTTTGCCACATGAACCATTGTTGTGCTTGTTTTTCTGGAATATTCTGATCACAGCCCCACTTGTCTTTGCACAGCTGTCTTAGAATGAGCTTTGCTGGAAGGATACAGGGTGCTACAAGACCAAGAGGATCGTAAATGGAGTTCACCACTGAAAGTATTCCTCTTCTTGTAGTAGGTCTTTCTCGTACATTTATGGCAAATCTAAATGTATCTGTTTCTGTGCACCACCGTATACCAAGAGCTCTTTCGACTGGCAGATTGCTTTTGTTGAAATCTAAGTCCTTGACTTCTTTGGTTCGCTCCTTTTCTGGCAATGATAATAGGACAGCTCTGCTATTGCTCACCCACTTTGTCAAGTGGAATCCACCTTGAGAGCACACAGATATTAGACTTTGTGATAGTTTGATTGCTGCATCCTCAGATGACACAGATTTTAAACAATCGTCCATGTAAAAATTTTGTAGAATAGTATCAGCTGCTTCTGCTGTTGCCTCCGTCTTTCCATCCATTGCAGTCTTTTTTTATTGCAAAGCACGCGCAACTGGGAGACGAAGTTGCTCTGAACAGGTGCACCTTCATCCTGTATTCTGCAGTGGGCTTACTAAGATCTCCTTCGGGCCACCACAAAAATCTCAAAAGGTTTGCATCAACATCTGGGACTCTCACTTGGTAGAACATTGATTCAATGTCTGCCATGATAGCAACTGGTTCTTGTCTGAAGCGATTCAGTACACCAACGAGAGTGTTGGTCAGATCAGGTCCCTGCATTAGTTGACTATTCAGTGAGAAGTTCTGGTAAGTTGCTGTGCCGTCAAAGACAACTCTAATTTTGTTCTTTTTCGGGTGATAGATGCCATGATGTGGAATATACCACACTCTGTTTGGGCTTTCCAGTTGTTCAGAAGGCACTTTTTCTGCATAGCCTTTGTGCATTATGTCTGTCGTAAAAGCTTTATAGTCTTCATAAAACTTTGGGTTGTTGCTGAGCTTTCTTTTAAGACCAATAGCTTTTTGTTCTGCTATGCCTCTGTTGTTGGGAAGCTTTGCAGGATCATTCTTTAAGGGTAATCCAATGCAGTAATGTCCATCTTTGTACTGTATTGACTGCTCAACAGATTGCATGAATTTCCGATCTTCTTGCGACATCTCTGTTTTGTCACTGTAATTGCGTTCAGGAAAATCTGCATTGAATTGCTCTACCAACAGAGTTTCAATGTCTAAAACGGCAATCCTGTTCACAGTGAAACTTGAAGTTCTCACCTGGTCTGATTCTGTGTTCACATCAGTTCGTAAAGGCCCATTAACTATCCATCCTAATGCTGTCCTGATGGCATAAGGTCCATTTCCCTCACTATTTATCACTTGCCATGGTTCTATTGCTTTGTGCACATTGGCACCTATCAGCACACCTATCACGCCTTGAGAGGAGGAAGTTTAACCTGATGCAGATAAGGCCATAAGGTCTGACAGAATGTTACTATGCACAAGTTTTTCTTGTCCCATAGTACGAAGGAGAATCTCTGTCTTTCAAGTTCAAATCTCTCATTAACGTCTCTGTGCAAAATGTTGCAGAACTTCCTGGGTCAATGAAGGCATATGTCTTTACTACTTTATCACATTTCTTTGACTTGATCTTCACTGGGACTATGGCTAGGATGCATTCACTGTTTCCGGTTTTCATCACCACTGATAGATTTGTAACTGTTCTCCTTTGGAATGTGCAATATGCTTGGATGCATCTTGGAACATTCTTCACAAGTAAGTCTTTTCTTACAATCTTTGCTTAAATGCCCTTGCGTGAGACATCCAAAGCACAGTCCTTTTGATTTCAAAAACTCAATTTTGTCCTTGTGTGCCTGCCCTTTGAATTTGAAATATGAATTCAAAGCATGATTCTTTTGACAGAATGTGCATGCAACAAAAGATGTTTTGTCAAGCTGAAACTTTGTTTATTTCTTCGCCTCTCTTTGTTCAGTACTGACACTTGTGACGAAACTACTTCTTTTGGGAGTAAACTTTTTGTACTTCAAATCAGGAGTTTTGCTTTTCTTCCCACCATTTACACTGGTCAGCTCGTGAATGTCTCCAAACAAGGGGTCATTTTTTACTTTGGCTTGACGATCAATATATTCCACCAAGTTTGAGAACCTAGCTCTTCTGCCAGACCTTTCATGAATGTCATATGCAACATTTCTCCAACTCTCTCTCATTTTGTAGGGGAGTTTGGAGATGATAACCCTCATGTTAGTGGACCCTTTAGGTTGTAAGAAAAACTGTTTCAAACTACAAAAACAAATTTAAATGTCTTTAAATGTCCACAATCACTAGAAATCTGTGCTCGATTCTGACTTACTTTCACTTTCATCCGTCGTACTAGTTTTGAACGTGCATTCCGCTCCGTTCATCACGGAATGTCCATAATCCTTGTAAATCCTTTTCGATAACAACTACAGCATCACTCTTGATAATCCTATTTCCTCTCCGCGTAGTTCCAATGTGAAGAAGTCTTTTGACTAAAATGTAATGGCGATCTATGTCTTTCTGTTCTCCGCCATTTCAACAGGGACTGGCACAAAGGATTTGACGCGTAAAACCACAAACTTATAGTGTAACAGTTTACTTTTCGTTTGTCAGGATACAACAAAACTCAAAAATCAAACTTAAGAACTATTTACACTATTTCAAGCTTCAAATTAAACATGGTTTCAAAGAACGGTCAAAAGACTGTCTAGCACCAAGCCCTTTCCTTCTTCCAACTAAAAACTATCTCCCATCAACCCCACGTATTGCGTATGAAATTGACCTAAGAAACTTCACATACCCAATATATATATCACAAAATATGCAACTGAATATCAAAGAACAATCACTCTCAAAATAAATAATATAACAATAATATAGAAAATATTATAATGTTCTTAATGTTCTTTATGACTCTAACACTGTTTACCGTGTCATTACCAGTACATTGCTTCATTTTTCAAAAATTTCCAGCCAAAAAAATGGAATTACTACTTTTATTTCTGCAGTTACAGAATTGACTTGAGTGGAAGAGGTTATTCAATTTCTTACAAAAAAAGAGTTAAGGTTGATCTTGTCAATTCAATTCAAGATTATTTCTATAGCGCTTTTTACGATACAATCGTTGCAACGCAACTTAAAAGGAAATTAAGTTTCTAAAATAGATTTATATTGTAGAAACTCAATATAATTAACTTATGGCAATTTTATTTGGTTAATTCAGTATAATCGCTGATGGTTGGCTTCCTCTGAGGTCCTCCGAGGGGTTGTCATCATCTCTTCTCAGGTGTTCGGTCATCTCAGATCATTTAAGGGTTGGATCCAGACTAACGCTTGTGTAATTCCTAGTTACCCTGTGGCAGAAACAGAGATTACAAATAAAAACAATTAGGATAGCAGTTGTTCAGGAACAACCCTGGATGAAATTATCTGTTCAACCCAAGCTAAAGCATAATAATGTGCATTTGTTCAGATAGACTGGCAGTACAAGATTGTGAGATGCATTACATGAATGCTTGGCTAAAGAGATGTGTCTTTAATCTAGATTTAAACAGAGAGAGTGTGTCTGAATCCCGAACGTTATCAGGAAGGCTATTCCAGAGTTTAGGAGCCAAATATGAAAAAGTTCTACCTCCTTTAGTGAACTTTGCTATCCTAGGTACTACCAAGAGTCCAGAGTTTTGCGACCTAAGGGAGCGGGTTGGATTGTAGTGTGATAGAAGATTAGTTAGGTAAGCAGGAGCTAAATCATTTAGGGCCGTATAAGCAAGTAATAATATTTTGTAACTGATACAGAACTTAATAGGTAGCCAGTGCAGAGACTGTAAAATTGGAGTAATATGATCATATTTTCTTGACCTGGTAAGGACTCTAGCTGCAGCATTTTGTACTACCTGTAGCTTATTTATTGAAGATGTAGGACAAACACCTAGCAGTGCATTACAATAGTCCAGTCTAGAGGTCATGAATGCATGAACTAACTTTTCTGCATCAGAAACACTTAACATGTTCCGTAGCTTGGCAATGTTTCTAAGATGGAAGAATGCTGTTTTTGTAACATTGGAAATATGATTTTCAAAAGAGAGGTTGCTGTCTAATATAACACCCAGATTTTTGACTGTAGAGGAAGTAACAGTACATCTGTCTATTTGCAAATTGTGATCCAAGAGATTCTGTGTATTTTTTTTAGGTCCAATAAGTAATATTTATGTCTTATCTGAATTTAATAGGAGAAAAATATTGGTTATCCAATCTTTTACATTTTTAACACACTCCGTTAGCTTAGATAGTTTAGAGGTTTCATCTGGTCTTATTGAGATATATAGTTGAGTGTCATCAGCATAACAATGGAAACTAATCCTGTATTTTCTAATAAGATTACCAAGGGGCAACATGTATACTGAACTTAGCAGAGGACCTAGGACAGATCCTTGTGGTACTCCATACTTTACTGGTGATAATTGAGATGACTCCCCGTTTAAATAAACAAAGTGGTAGCGATCGGACAGGTAGGATCTAAACCAGCTTAGAGCCTGCCCTTAAATACCTGTATAATTTTGTAATCGATCTATCAGTATGTCATGATCTATAGTGTCGAACGCAGCACTAAGATCAAGTACAACTAGCAACGAGATGCAGCCTTGGTCTGACGCAAGTAAGTCATTTGTAATTTTAACAAGTGCAGTTTCTGTGTTATGTCGGGGCCTAAAACCCGATTTAAATTCTTCATAGATATATTTTTTTTGCAAGAAGGAGCACAATTGAGCAGACACTACTTTTTCTAACATTTTTGACATAAACAGAATATTTGAAATGGGCCTGTAATTTGCCAGTTCACAAGGATCTAGTTTTGGTTTCTTAATAAGAGGCTTAATAACTGCCAGCTTGAATGGTTTTGGGAAACAACTCTTTCAATAGTTTAGTGGGTACAGGATCTAATAAACATGTTGTTGGTTTAGATGCAGTGATAAGTTTATTTAGCTCATCCTGTCCTATAGTTGTAAAGCAATGCAGTTTTTCTTTGAGTTGCGATGAATGAAGCTGAAGTACTAGATGCTGTAGAATCTACATTTGTTATTGTATTTATGATGTTATCTATTTTTTTGAGTAAAGAAATTCATAAAGTCATTACAGTTAAACTGTGACAGAATATTTCGATCGGGTGACATCTGTTTATTTGTTAATCTAGCCACTGTGCTAAATAAAAACCTTGGATTGTTTTGGTTATTATCTATGAGTTTGCGGATATACTCGGTTCTTGCAGTTTTTAGAGCCTGTCTATAGCTGGACATACTGTTTTTCCACGCAATTCTAAAGACTTCCAAGTTACTTTTTCTCCATTTGCGCTCAAGAATACGAGTTTCTTTCTTGAGAGAATGGGTGTAACTGTTGTACCATGGCGCTGCACGTTTTTCTCTAACCTTTATTAATTTGATGGGGGCAACAGTTTCTAACGTATTAGAGAAGATAGTGCCCAGGCTGCTAGTAATTGTGTCTAGTTCATCTGTATTTATGGGCACACAGAGCAGCTGAGATAAATCCGGCAGGTTATTGGTGAATCTGTCTTTAGTGGCTGGAACAATAGTTCTGCCTGGATGGTAACGCGGAGCCATATAGTTAATATCAGTAATATGCAGCATGCACGATACAAGGAAATGGTCAGTAATATCATCACTTTGAGGTACGATTTCTATATCAGTAAAATCAATTTCATGCTAAATAATTAAATCTAGCGTATGATTAAAACGATGTGTCGGCCCGGTGACATTTTGCTTGACACTAAAAGAGTTTATTAGGTCAGTAAATGCAAGTCCTAACGCATCATTTGTATTATCAATGTGAATGTTAAAATCTCCTACAATTAGTGCTTTATCAGCATTAACCAATAGGTCTGAGAGGAAATCTGAAAATTATTTGAGAAAATCTGTATATGGCCCTGGCGGTCTATACACAGTAGCCAGAGCAAGAGATAGGACAGATTTATTTTGCTTATCTGACAGTTTAACATTGAGCATAAGTATTTCGAATGAGTCAAACCTGTATCCTGTTTTCTGAGTAACATTGAGAATATCACTATATATTGTTGCGACACCGCCGCCACGACCAGTCTCACGAGGCTCGTGCTTATAACAGTAGCTTGGTGGAGTAGATTCATTTAGACCAAAATAATCATTTGTTTTAAGCCAGGTTTCAGTCAGACAGAGTACATCAAAACTATTATCTGTGATTATTTCATTTACAATAACTGCTTTGGGTGTGAGTGATCGAATGTTTAGGAGCCCAAGCTTTATAAAATGTTTTTGTTAATTTATTTTGCATTTTTCTGGTTTAATCACGATCAGATTTGTTCTAGATCCTGCATTAAATTTATAATTTGACCTCACTATTCGGGGAACAGACACAGTCTGTATAGATTGGACACTGCACGTACCTTTATCATTTAAGTGGGTAGAACAAAAGTCATCACAGCATTTATTTGAGAATTGGCTTACTAGTCAGATGGAGCGTAGCGTCCTGGTGATGTTGTCCGACAGGAGTTCCGCACCGACTCTGCTGAGGTGCAGGCCATCAGCACGGAAAAACCTAGGACGCTCCCAGAAAAGATTCCAATAATTGAATCTGATTTTTACACCATGAAAACAATCATTCGTTTAAAGCAAACAGTCTACTTAACCGTTCGTGTCCTCGTCGATACGTGGGAAGAGGTCCTGACAAGATGATCGTCGCCGCGGGCGATGTGCTGCGTACCGTCTCGATCAGGCTCCTGAAGTCCCTCTTTAGTGTCTCCGTCTGCCGCAGCTTAGTGTCGTTAACCCCCGTGTGAATCACAACAGCTGCAACGCTCTCATCATCCTTCAAGATCTGCACAGAAACATCAAGAACACAAGCACCAGGGAGACAATGAGTGTGCACTTTACCTTCAGCTAGCGTAGCACGGACGTGCCGGACGATTGAGTTTCCGAGATCACAGCGTCACGTTCCGTCTCGCAGAGAGGTGCGAAGCGGTTACAGGAGGAGATATCGAAGACCGGAGGGGGAGAAGTCATTGACCGGGGCCTGGATCACATCTTCCATTGCTGCACCCAGGGTCCTGGGTTTCCAGGCGCCGGAGTGAAGGCCATCTGGGAAAATCGCGTCCCCGCTGCACGGGGCCTGTGCAGAGAAACACACGGAGTAGAGGTGGTGGGAGTGTTAGCAGCGTGCTGCATACTTACCCTGGACTTGTGAGCATCAGCCCGGGATGTTTCCAGCGTTGCTTTCCGTTTCCTCAGCTGGGCCTGCTTCTCAAGCAGCTCGTGGATCTTGCTCTCCACGGCCTCGAGCTATAGCTGCACCGAATGCAGCTCGAACGTGTCCTCATCTGCACTCAAAGGTAGACACAAATCTGCCATTAAAGCAAATAACAGCGAAACAATGGTACATGTGTGTATGTGTATGTGTATGTGTGCTATATGCTAATAGCGGACTCTGGAAATAAAAATAAAACTTGCGATTACAAGGTGCTCTGATTGTTTTCGTTGCGGATTGCGATCAGAGATATATTCACATGTTATAGAAACAAAAGTTATGGTGTATAAAATTGGATTTTAAGATAGAAATTAGACAATAAATAATTGACTTGACAGAGTTCAAACTCAAAACATGCGTTTTATCAACTACATACCATCATATAACTCCAATATGTCATATCTCCGCTGGAAAGTGTTTGTCTCCTCTTTGCTGCCACCTTGTTGCTCATAAATATGTTAGAAGACATCTTCAGCTCTCTTAAATAATTTAGGGGCTGATACCTAGTATTAACTCTTAGGAACCTTTATGAATCACTTTTATTCTTAAATCTAGGAATAAGAGTAAAAATAAGAAAGAAATCTAAACTAAACAGCTAGCGGCAGAGACAGGATAATCAGAGAAACGTCTAACTCTCCTAACTCCTCTGACTATAACATTTTGTCCGAAATATTTGCCATCATTTAGGGAAAGTTTTACGCTCACATTTAATGTAATGTGATCCGAAATCCAAAAAAGGAATATTTCACAAAACTGGAATGGAAACAGTTAAATTAAATAAAACACACAAATTAGCCACTAATTCACCAAAACATAGAATAGTTACAAACTGCCATGAGAGTGTGGGGGAAATTGTAATAGTAACTTGTCCAAGGTTTTATTTTTATTTTTTTTACACCTTGTTTGAAAGTGAGACTGCCGTTGTAAGAAGTGGTAATTTGCAATTTTTACCTTAACTTAACATACAAAATAGTTTTGCTTGTATATATTTCTGACACAGCCGCCTAGCCATAACAATTTGGACCTTGTCAAAATCAAACTAATCTTTATTCCTGCCTATTCATATATTCTATTGCATCCAACACGCTGATTACGAGAATAGATTGTTAGTGTAAATCAATCTATTAAAGTGGATTCGGTGATGTTAAAACATATTTTTGACTTGAGTGAAACTTGATGATACCATTTTTAGGTCACCTTTTTTTCAGTGTGCTGGTTTCTGGTTGTCAGTTTGATCTGGTAGTTTGTGTTCAGTGTGGTTGCATTTTCCATCTCACAGCTCTGACTGTGGTTTCAGTAACATGCATTTTTATAAGAATCGGAAAATACATCAATGCAGGGTAACACTTCAGTATGCATTTAGCATTAGTATCTCTTCTAACTTTTAGTTTACTTCAATTCAACTACAATTTTACTTATTTGTCATTTATAAGGCCTCTCAGTTTGCTGACTTGTTTAAAATAGTGCACTCAAATGCACAGTTATTTGTTAATCAGCTCCTATTTCATTTACAGAAATGCACTTGCATTTATCTGCTTGCATCACCCAAATTAAATAAAACAACAACAGTATTTTTAATCCCAGTAATCCCATCACCCCCCCCCCCTGCACAATCAATTATATGAGTTGCACTGAAGCTTGTGTAAAAATAACATCAACTATATGTACCATGTAATTATTATATATTTTTTATTATTATGCAAGTAAAGAATGTGACAATGTTTACATGTACCAAATACAGAACCCCATGGACCAAACATATAACGTTTAAGAAGATGAAAAAAAAGTAACAAGGTGAAAATATTTACATGTGCCAAAATATAGAATCACTTGGACAGACACATATATACCGATAGCCAACATTACAAGTCCATTCTGATTAGCTTCTGTGTTTGCATTCATATGTCTGTGAGCATGCACGTGTGTGTGTGTTTGTGTGTGTGTGTGTGTGTGTGTGTGTGTGTGTGTGTGTGTGTGTGTTTGTGTGTGTCAGTGTGTCTAGGGGTAGGGAGGAAGCATACAACTGAAATAATAATAATAATATCACCTAATGATGCACCTATACACTGATTTGACTGATACTATTTATACTCACTTCTTCTCTAATGATTTGCGCAAACATAAACACATTTAGGCAGATCGGGGGTAACACAACCCCCTTCAGAAACAAACATAATCCTCTGTGTCTTCAGTGGCTCAGATGTTGTTCAGTATTACATCCAATACCAAAACACCTCAATCGCTTACACTGAAACAATTAAAATAAAACTCCTGGTGAAACAATTTTCACTCATAAATTACTAGCACATTTCACAAAGAGTTGTTGCAGTGTTTACAAAGAATTCAAATGAATTTAATGAAGTCGAAATCTTAAATAGTTTTTTCCTAAAAAATATTATTGATTTTATTTACACATTTTGAAATATTTGTCATGCATAAATGTAATTGGTCTCAAAGGAAACCCAACATTATATACATTTAACAACAAAATGAAGCTTTATTTTGAAACATTGCAAGGACTTTCAAGTCGTATATACTACGAACATCTACAATGACTTAAGTTCCTTTTGATTACACATATACATTGTGTATTTTCATGATTTATTATCATCACCTATCATATTTTGTCCATTATTTATGTCTCGTGGTACTTTATTTAGTTATGTGTTTCTATTGTGTTAAACGGTCTGTATCACACTTCTTGAGAACTTACTGAAATTGTTTGTTTTTCTGAAGTTCAAAGTAACAATCTTTTTTTTTATAATGTATGTAACAATGTAACAATTGTAATTGTTTTAAAATGTATGATGACAATTTTATTTTTAACAAAAAACAGACTTGCACAAATCTACACGGCATTTATAGAGGTGATACATGTAGTAGAAATGCAGTTTTATTTAACTTTTCTTAATACTTTCAAACATTGTTTTAAGTAAAGATTATTCATGTCACTTTCTGAAGCCAGTCACAGCTCAGATATGAGAGATCAGATAAACCAGCAGTAGAAAAAAGGAAGGAAGAGCAAAACGCACAGACAGAAGAGAGAAGAATCAACCAAGATTGCAAACTTTCTTATGTCATGAGCACAGAGCTGTAAAAATCACCTGAATATATCAAAGTAAGACACTTTTTTAGCAAGTTCTTTTTTTTTCACTTTGTCATTAAATATGAATGGTCATGTAATACAGACTAGAATTCTTTCAACCTGATGAGTTGTTGTATATTCAAGCTGAAATTATGAGTGTTGTATATTCAGAAATTTGATCAGCATTTTTTCAGCACAGATACCATTTTCCCCCTTATTTGTTCGCTTACATATTTTTCAGCTGAATATTGAAGGGAATCAAGAAGATACTAGAATATGGAAACCGATACATTCAGATGGAAGCTGGACGCTGACCGACTGGAGATGAAGGTCAGATATTCCATCTTCGTCATCACTGGTGTGTGTGCAGGTCTACCAGCTCTTGTTTGGTCTGTCAGAGATCTAATTCATCACAGAAAGAAAGGACACCGTGTTTCAGTCTTCATCATCCTCCTCCTCCTCACTGACTTTGTTGAGATTCTCTTGAGTCCCTACATACTGATAAAACATCTCTTAGATGAGAACACCTGGAATGCAGATTGGATCATTTGGTTTTTTGTATCTTTATGGTCATCTTCAAGAGGCTGTGGTTTTCTCTTAAACCAGCTGGTGGCGCTAGAGGGAATTATCTCAGTGAAATATCCACTGCATACTGCTACTGTTTTCTCTTCACCCTGTTTCATAGTTTTCTACATATTTGTTTTTCTCTGTATCATTATCTGGATTTTTTTTTTTTTTTTTTTAAGATATTATTATTATTATTATTTTTTTTTTTTTTTTTGTCTTCATTGTGTCGGTGATCACATGGATAATATCTTGTGGAGCTTCATGTTCTGCTGATCGTCACTCTCACACATCCAGGAAACCAGATCATCATATTTTGGTTATTTTCATATTTACTTTGCTGGTGCTTTTTCTGCCCTTTATTTAAATTTTATGTTTAAAGTCTACTTTAAACATACGTACAATGAATAATGTTTTTAATATTCCTGGATTATTGATGCGTATGAGACTGATTTCAGATCCTCTTCTGTGTGTGTTGGTCTGCAGGCAGGATCTCAGAATTCAAACACCACCAAACCCTGAAGGGACTAGTTTAGTCTGAGGAGGTCTGGTAAAAGACTGGTTATGATGTCATGATATTTTGACTATAAAGCTCTGTTTATTAAAATATATAGTCCCTCTTTTGGCTTCTTGAACTACTATGTATGTACTTACATCCCAAAAAAATAAGGTGGGACACGGTAAAGGTTTGGGAATGGTTTTTCTGCTTTAGTCAGGTTTAAGGGTGGGTTAAAGTGTAGGGATAGGATCAACAGTATAATTAAACTGTAGATATAACTACAAAAAGGATTTACTGATGTAATTACAGGAATTATTATTATTATTATTTTAATAAGTACAATGTAAAAACTTGTTTGCACACAGTAAGTACATTGCATCAACTAATTCATTTAAATATAAGTTAAATACACTTAATATAAAGTTGGTCCAAAAAGTTATATATAGGCATATGCTCTTGTGACAACCATTAGGCTAAAGCAAAACAATTGGACAGCACTGAGTCAGAATCTAATGTAAACTTCATCTACAGTTGAAAAACAGTAATATGGCGGATGTGTAGTTTCTCTTTTATTTTACTCTACAATAATACATTGCATTCTATAATACATGGAAATATTACATTTACATACAAAAATACAACAACATAAATATTTTGTATTTTATCTTTATTCATAACTTTTATATTTCATTTTTTTACAGTGTAATCTTTCTGCCTGTCAGAGTATTATGCAAACATATTAACTCTTTCCCTGTCAGCATTTTTTTTTTTAAAGTTGCCTGCTATCACCAGAATTTTTTGAGGGTTTTGACGAAAATTTCATGGCTCCCAGAATATTTTGTTTTATGAATATCTGAACATGCAATGTATCAAAATAAAGAACATACCCTCTACATTTAAACAAAACAAAAATCTATTTTATTCTAGCCTCAAGCATTCTTTTGTATCAACACTTGTATATAGGTAGGTTTCATAAAAAAGTAAAATTTTTAGCAAAAAACAAACACACACAAAAAACTATCTAATGGTATACTGTAATAAATTATTGCCTCTGTATATTTTTTCTCCCTGTTTGTATGTATATATATATATATATATATATATATGTGTGTGTGTGTGTGTGTGTGTGTGTGTGTGTGTGTGTGTATACAATTTACAAAAAAAAAATACAATTTATCTTAAAGTAACTCTGAATACATCTTAAAATATTAAACAAATGGACAAAATGATCTTTAAAGTGATCCGAATCCGAAAGTGTTTAAAGTGAGCTCAGAACAATCTGCGCTCACTGAAGGTGACGCATGTGCCAGGCAAGTTGAACCATGGAGCAGACATGTTGTCAAGGAACAACATCTCCTCAGGGGAATGGACGCTCCACCCGCTTGAGGTTCAGAAAATTTGGGAAGTCTGTGGCAGAGCTCGAGTAGACCTCTTTGCTTCTGAAGACAACTCTCACTGCCCAATTAGTTTCACAAATAGCATGGATGCCCTGGCCCACGAGTGGCCCAGTCTTCTGCTCTATGCTTTAGCTCCAATCGCTCTGCTACCGCAGGTACTCAGGCGAGTCAGAGAGCAACGGCACAAACTAATTCTAATAGCCCCCCTCTGGAGGAACCAGCCGTGATTGTCGGATTTATTCCAGCTGCTCGAAGCAGCCCTGTGGCCGATCCCCTTGAGATGGGACCTCCTCTCTAAAGCCAATGGCACGATTGGGCATTTATGGGACCTGCAGGTGTGGCCGCTCAACGGAGCCTTTCGGCCTCCAAGAGCATGTCCTAAACACGATGAAAAACATAACTCTAACCAGTTCATATAATTATAATTATAATATTATTATTAGCATCCAGCTTTATAATAATAATAATAATAATAATAAATATTAAATAAAAACACATGATCAGTTAACGGATTTACAAGACTGGGGGGCTCGAGCCCCTGCCCCTTTGATGTCCGACTGTAAAGTGCCCTTGCGGTCCGGTGCTCCCGGTCTGTGATTTCTGCTGAGGGTAGGGGTGTTCAATATGACGATTTTTTATCGTGGATGATAAAAATGTCTCCAAGATCTGCTTTTTTGAAGAAATATCATAGTATCCTGCAACAGCGAACATTCTATCAACTGCAGTTCTGAAACAGAGCCAGTCAAACATGAAACAGCCAGTCAAACAGAGCCTGATTACTGAACTAAGTTATATTTTGTTCTAATACTGTCAAAATACACAATGTTTATGTATAGACTATTTATGTATGTTGTTATGTCTAAAATGAAAGTAAATAGCTTAGAGAAACGGATGTGTGCCTGTATATTTGATGGGAGCAGGTCTTAAAGGGACAGTACTATACATTCTGCCGATTATAATTAAAGGGATAGTTCACCCTAACATGAACATAACATTATTTTTGACATTATTTACTTGCTCATATGATGTCCTAAACCTGTTTCAATGTATTTATTGTGCTGAACACAAAATAAGATATGTTGGAGAATCTGGGTAACAAACAGTTGCTGGTCCACATTGACTGATGAAAAAAAAAATATGATGTTAGTCTCTGTGGACCAGCAACTTTTTGGTTTTCCACATTCTTCAAAAGAGCATTTATGTTTAGCAGAAGAATGAAACTCATTCAGGTTTAAAATAACTTGTGAGTGAATAAATAAATTTACATTTTTGGGTGAATTATTCCTTTAATGTTAATAAAACAAAGAGAAAAATCTCTCACTACTCTTGACTGAACCACTTTAATACAGTTGCTTTAATAGGAATCTATCTATACCTGTGTAGTGTTTTATTTTTATATTTGTTCATTCAATTTCTTGAATGCTCCTGCTAAATACACCTATTGTAGCCTATACATTAAAACACTGTTTATTTTAGTTGTATATTGTGTTGGTTTGTAATTGTCACAAATGCAGATCTCACACAAAGGATAAGTACAAACAAATGGTGTTTATTACACAGCAGAGCAATGAATGGTGAGTAGAGACTGATTTTGGTGATAACTGTAGTGATGGATTGAAACAGAGGATATAATTGCCTTGCCAGGAGCTCGTGGGATGGTTGTGGAAGACAGGACGATGGAGACAGGAGGATACAACGATGGAGACGAGACGATAGGTAAGTGGAATTCTGGGTTGTCGGTAGTAGAGAATACTAGTGATGAGTCAACTTCGCAGCAACGAGATCAAACATAGAGTGCTGTGATGTGTGTGACTTTATAGTGGATGGTGATGAGGATCCAATGACGTGTAGGTGTGCTCAATCACGGCTCATGTGAAACCAGGTGAGGGCGTGTGTAGTGCTTGGAGAGGGAGGAGGACAGACCGATCCGTGACAGTAATGTGTATCTTTGTTCTCATTTTTTTATTACAAAGATAAAATAATGATTATAATGATTATCTTCACCCACTTTGGCCTAAATATCGACCATCCTTTTTTAGATTGTGTTACCTTAAAATGCTCTCTTTATAATAGGGACATTGGTTTGGCTGTAATGCTCAAACAACTTGCAAAATAGAAAAACCAACATGATAAATAATCATGATAAAATCGTGAATCGTGATATATTACACACCAAAAAAAATTGTGACATGATATTTTTGCCATATCGCCCACCGCTTTAGCCGAGGGGGAACAAAACCATCTTGCAGCTCAATCCATCTCATGAGTTAATATGTCATGGCCATGACAAATCTAGCCTAATTGAACCAAACATGTCCCCCTTCCGGTCACAGTAAATGCTTCGATCGACTTTTCGGAGATCATCTACTCTTCCCTGTGGATGACCTCTGACCTACTTTCTGTACCATCTGAATTTCAGATTCAGATTCAGATTGTTTATTGTCATTGTACTTACATACAACGAAATTATAAATATGCCAACGTATCCAGCTAATATTAATCATCATAATTTTCCACCATGCTGAGTGAAATAAGTGCTCTATGCTCAATATAATTGCACATGATTATTGCATGTCAAGAATGTATTTTCAGTTCAGTGTTCAGTATGGTTATAGTTTTAGGGTAAAAGCTTTTTGTTTGTTTTTTTAGAATTTGTGCGCTTTGAATTTTTAATATTGAATTTGATGTTCCGAATTTCTTCTTCATCTTGATAACTTGAAGCTGTATTTTTAAAAACGGGATATTAGCAGTCTAATAATTCAGAACCAAAAATTTGCTGTTTGAAAATGCATGTCTATTAAAAACCTGCCTTAAAAAAATTAATTGTGTTAAATTTCAAATGTTCAATATTAAATATTATTAAAAAAAAGGAAATTCAGAACTGTTAAATGCAACGTAAGATTCAGTTTTATTAAATGACACTTGTCAATAATTCAAATTTACACAATTAAAATTCAAATAGTTTTGTCATATTATAAGTTCAGTATTTACTTCACCACAAAATCATTTTGATCAGCGTTGTTTAATTAGTGACGCTTAACCTGCATTTTAAAATCTGTGTTTGAATGTGGCAACATTTTTATTTTTAAACCTTTATTTGAATGTGGCAATGCTCTGAAATATTTCTATGAATAAATCTCTGACAAAGACCCATCCGCTATCAGCCAATAACTGTGTGAACATTTAGTAAGCATGCTGACATCCATAGCAACGAGGTTAACCCCGCTCTTACTCTTAGCTAAGACTTCTCTCTATTCCTCAGTAAAAGTTTGTCTCAGCAGCTTTGTGAATAGGTTTTAAGAGAAAACTCTTAGCTAAAATATTGTACTGCTATTTAGGAGAACTCTTAGTGGTAAGATAACATGTTTCATGAATACGGGCCCTGAAGTTGTTTTGAGAAATAAATTATCATTTGATCTGCAATGTGGTGATTTTTTTTTTTTATGAATTTGTGTAATGTGAATCATATGAAAACGTATGGTTATTAGAAAAGGTAAGTGACCGTCACTGTGGTGTAAACAGATCGTACAAAAACATACAAATAAGATTGAACAAATTCATAAGAATTAACCACAAATAACCAAAACTTAAAATAGTTATGAACCGGCATGTAGATTGCGTTGGAAAAACCCGAGGCGCTTGACCACGCTTCAGTTTTTGACGGCTTTGGGGTGAGAATGTGTTACTCTTTCACTGGTTTCAGTTTTATCTGGTGGTTTGTGCTCAGTGTGGGTGCAGTTCTCATCTCAATCTCTGACTGTGGTTTCAGTAACAAGCTTTTTTTTTTATATATATAAAAAAAAAAAAAGTCAGTTAACGCAGTATAAATATTTCCATTACAGGTCTGCACCTATTAGTAGGTAAGAAAGAAAAAAGTTAATATTTATTGCATTATCCATGTTTATTGGTAATAATCCAAGAGCATCCAGGCAAGTAACTTAAATAACAAGCTTGATGTTTCATCGTTAATAGCTTTTTAGCACTCAAACTGATGATAGAACCATAAAATACAAAAAAAAAAAAAAGTAATACATTTTATTTGTGTACTGTAATGCAAGGCCTCAAAATATGACTGCGTTGAAACAGACCCAAATTCAAGACTTTATTCAGCAATCCTTATGATACTGGCTTTGACATTTTTGGCAGTAAATCAATAATTGTGATTGCACTTGTCTGTCTGTCATGCTTTTATTTATACTGTATATATTTTAAAGAAACCATTAAGGTTTGGTTTATAGGTTGGAAAGGGATTAGCAACTCTAAATATATTTTTAATGTTATGCGATTACTAAATTTATAATTTTAGTCTATTACGTTTTATATCTTAATATAATTTATATAAAATCCAAATTTTTAGGTTTGGGGTAGGGTTAAGTATCTAACAATCTTTATCGTTTATCTATAAACTGATAAAAGTACATTTATACAAATATCATTATGATATAAATAATTAATGAACAATTAATTTTTAAAGCTATAAATATATAATGTTTATGTTTTAAATGATGAATTGCATCTAAATTTTTTCAGCCTCAATCAAAACAATATTTTGTAAATGTTGTACCTGTAAATGTTACGTAGCTTACTCATAACCTATGTATAAACAATGAGACCAGGTGACCAATAAAACTACAATTTGCATAAATACACTATATTGAAAGACGTGCTGTAAACGATAAAACTTTAGTTTTACTTAATTAAATTTTCTTAAAACTTTGTAAACATTATGGTTTGAGTAAAGATTATTTTCTAGTCTCTTACTGAAACCACAGTCAGAGCTCAGATAGGAGCGTTGAGATCAAACAACCAGAAACCAGCATCAGAAAAAAGAGCAAGACAGAACAAACGAGAGAATAATAATTATCTGTCTGTCGCTGTATTTTATCATTATATTACTGTAAATATCATCTTCATGCAGATTAAGTTTAGAGATAGGAATCTTATAAAATATCAATGTGGTATTATGTAACAAATGAATGTCATTGGACATTTTCCTGTCGGTCTCATTTTTTATACTGTCAAAAAGTGGTTATGTTTATTTTTTTCCAAAATCAATTACAGCTACAAATATTGATCCTTAAAAAGAAAAATAAATAGTTTCTGACTCTGGTCTCTACAATATATGTGTAATCGTGATGATTCCACTACATAGTGAACATGCAAAAGACTCAAGGACTGTACTTTGTTATTTTGTGTGAGGTGCTCATATATTTGGATTTAATTCCAAACTAATGTTAATAATCTCTGTGAACATCCTTGTACAATATTTTAATTGCTGAATAAATCAATCATGTATGATGAACATGACAAATTTAGATTTTACTTGAAGATGGATCCATTGTGGTATGGTGTATAGTCCAATATAGGCTAAAATAAAGTACAATTATTGAAAGAGCACATTCAGACCAGAGGACTGAAGAAACTCAAGTTCAGACTGGCGTCTCATCAGCGTTGGGTTCTGTGTGTGTTTTTGGTGTCTGAACATCTCTGAGATTTTCTCTGCAGACTAAAACACACAGAATAGGGTCTGAAATCACTCTCAGACTCATCAGACAGAGATACATCACATGCCAAGATATGTGGACTCCACCCATGATTAAATTCACACAGATGAACAACATGAATGGTGAATACAGCAATACAAAAGTCAAAACAGCAACAGTGAACACTGAAAGTGTGTTTTTGCTGACAGGAGTGGAAGAGGCTTTACAGGTGTTTTAAATGATACAGCCAAAAAACTCAGAGGAGCCAAACATGTGCCAAGATTAAATAAAGCTATGTGTATTTGCTATCACAAAGCTTTCTGAGTTTATGTCTGTTTCCACTGGATGGCGCTAGTGTACTTAGACACTTGCTTATCATAGTATAACTTTTCATTTGTTTAAGTTGTATAATTTTATATTTTGGTTATTTTACAATGGTTATTGTGATTTCTATACTGAATAATTTTTTTACTAGAGCAAGATTGAAAAGGAGTTTTGGTTGTTTCATTTTATTCCCATCTTGCCTTTTGTATGTCACTTCCTGTTTTGTCATCTGCGCGAAAAGATGGAACGATTTTATAGTTGAAAGGTTTAAGGTGTTTCTCTGTATGACTACAGGTCATCTGCCAAGAAACTTCAAGATACAACCCCCTCTCTTAACTTACAAGCAGGCAAAAGTGGTATGTTGATGTATTTTTGTTCATTTAAGAGGTTATTAAATGTTTTTTTCTGTGTAACTGAATGCGTGACTGATGTTTGTTATATTCGTCCTGTTTATTTAGTTCTACGGTGTTTGTGTTGGCATTGATGTCCATGTCCAAAAGTGCATTAAACATCTGTAAAAGGAACCTCAGCCTTCGCGTTGTGACTAAGGGAGCCACTCTACATATTTACAAATGGATCCATGGATCCAAGAGTTGAAAATAAATGTATTCACAATTGAAAAAGCAAGCACAAGAGCAAATATCATGATGTAATGGGCATGACAAAATATGAGCAGAACACTGAGGATACTTCAGCCCCTCTAGAGCCACAAGCTGATGCAGAATAAAACCACACAAATGTAAACCTGACAAAAACTGTACAACCATGTAGGGGCTCCAGTATATTTTTTGGAGTAATTTTGCCACTGTATATAGATCTAGGATCACTTCTATCAGGTCACCAAATAGGAGTATGACGATGACGACTGAGATTTGACCTCTGTGGCGGTGCATATGATGAAAAGCCCAAACCAGAGCTAACAGACCCACACAAACACTAGTGCTGAGGAAGATACACAGTCTGAACCTGATGAAATAGGATTTTGATAAATCCATTTGATCCATATACAGATCTTTGTAGAAATGTATTGATCACTGTAGTTGTTATTGTCCTCTTTTGTCACTTTGAGTTGCTGAAAGACAAATAACATTAAAGAGCGAGTGATTTGCTGCTTTTGTTTAAAATATGTCTATTCATGCTATGATCTGTTTGAATCATCACCAACAATACTGTGATTAATCACATTATGCTAATGTAACGCTTGCTTCAGCGCTTGTGGGTGTTTTTCGGGGCTCTATCTGAAGATTTAAATAAATAATACCCTCGAATACTGACGAGCTCTTTTTCCACACTTTATTCTCTCTTCCTCCTTTTCTCTCTCCTCTCCCCCCGTCAGAATAAAAGTCCTCATAACTACAGACACTTTAACATAGGGGATTTCCTAAAACAAAATAAAATTGTGTTTAATTTGAACTCTTACACTACTTCCCCCTTATGAAAAGAAACGTCCTCGTTTTCTAAAATAACACAATCAAATTGTACATTTGTAAGAACAGAAGTTTTTCAGACCTTTGAAAATGTCAACACAAAACACTTTCAAGTACAGGATAAAAAAAATAATCCTAAGTTTTAACAACAGTAAACTTTTCCAACATACAAATAACAACTTGCATGTGTTATGTTTCTGACCGTATTTGACATTATTCCACTGTGAATGTATTAACAAATGAGAAGAAAATAAAAAAAAATAACCCTAGAGAGATAAATAAAGACATTAAAAGTCCCTATAACGTATGGGAGGACGCACAGAACGTCCTGACTTTGTTTTTGTGCCCTCTGCTGGTCTGTCACAAGGGATTTCTACTGACAAGTCAGCTCTAGACCCCTCAGACAGTTCATTCTGAACAGGAGGTAATGTACCATCCCTCTCTTGCACCCGTTGAATGGGTCTCACAGACTTGGGTACAGAAAAATCTTGAGGAATATAAGGTCTGGACCCTGATAGCCCTGTAAGCGGAGGGCGTCCACTTTGAGGGGTTCTCAAAACTGGACGTGGTTCAGGGGACCACACGGAGCGGTAAGGTTTTAGCCGATTATAGTGAATCACTTTAGGCTTTGACCTAGGATCAAGCACATCTAACACTTTATATGTCACTCCAATGTCACCTGTGGGTGAATCCAATCTGCTCAAGACCCTGTATGGTCCAGTCCATTTTGGAGAGAGTTTGTGCCTTGACATAGCTGGAAGATCAACCCATACGAGATCATCAGTCTGATAAGCTGTATGGCGGATATGGCGGTCATAGTAATGCTTTTGCTGTGCTCCAGCTGTCTGGATATTGTCTGCAACAGTGGTGAAAGCAGAACGTAATCGGCCAAGCATAGATTGCGCATATTCATTTGGGGTTCCTGGAGTAGCTCTAGAAGATGCTATGGGAACACCCAGAAGAAAATCAGCAGGAAGGCGAGCTTCTCTGCCATGTGCCAAGAAAAATGGTGTGTGTTTGGTCGATGAATGAACACTTGTATTGTAAGCAAATTCAACCTGTTTTAAGTGGTCATCCCATTCTCCCCCTTTGGTATACAGGTACTTTGCAAGCTGATCTTTTATAGATCTATTGGCACGTTCCACCATACCGTCTGACATAGCGTGATAAGGGGATGTCCTTGTTTTATGAATCCCAAGTAGGGAGCATAGTTCTTTCACCAAGTCAGAGTCAAACTGCCGCCCTTGGTCAGTATGTAAACTCTGAGGCACTCCGTGCTGGCCCACATAATCTTCGAACAAACACTTAGCGATGGTTGTTGCGCGTTGATCAGCAACTGCATAGAGGTTGAGATATTTTGTAAAGTAATCCATTACTGCAAGAACATAACGGTTCCCTTTCTGAGTAACCGGTAACTCTGTTAGATCAGCAGCAATTTTCTCAAAAGGCATGCTTGTGATTATGTTTTGCATTGGTGCCTGCAGATGAGGCGTTGGTGGTCTCCTTGATTCACAGGCTTGACATTGAGCACACCACAGTGTAATGTCCCTAGACATGTGGGGCCAAAAACATCTCACTAGAGCACGCTGCAATGTCTTTTGTGCACTGAAATGTCCAGAAAGCGAGTGACCATGCAAATTCTCAAACACTTTCGGCTGAAGCGAAGGTGGAACTACAACCTGCAAGATCTGATCACCTGGTGGAGGTCTAACTTTACGGCAAAGAACAGAATCCACAAAAACAAGTCTTGGGAACTCTTTCCAGAAATGCTTCAGTCCGTCAGCAGTTCCTTTTAGCGTTGTATATGTAGGTCTCTTCTTATTTGATACCCATTCAGCGACTACACTTAGGACAGGATCAGCTGTCTGAGCCTGCTGTATATCTTCACTGCCCATACCCAGACATGCAACGCTGGACAAGGTAAAGAAAGAAGAATTTGAAGGTTCAACCACAAAACATGCATCAGAAGAAACAGGCTGTACAGAAGTAGAATACGGTCTGGTGACCTCAGTCTGAGTTGAAATGGACAGTAAATGGACAGACTTGTTCTCAGTATTACTCAAAATTTCCCTACTCTCCTCGTCAGGTCGACGAGACATGGCATCTGCATTGGCATGTTTATGGCCATGTCGGTGCTCAATAGTCCAGTCATAGAGTTCAATCTCAAGAGCCCACCTTGCTCTGCGACCCGTTGGATCGCCATCCAGAACCATTCGCCTAAGACTAAGTAATGGCTTATGGTCCGTGATGATCCGAAAAGAGTGCCCCATGAGGTACTGACGGAAATGGCGAATGGACCAAACGATAGCCCACAGCTCCCTGTCATAGGTGGACCATCGTTTCTCCGTAGATGTCAAAACATGACTACCGTAAGCAATGACACTTTCTTTGTTGTCAGCATCCAACTGAGATAGAACACACCCAATGGCTGTGTTCGAAGCATCCGTGAAGAGTAAAAACTCTTTTGAAAAATCTGGGTAAGAAAGAATTGGAGCATTTGTAAGTGCATGTCGCAGGAAATTAAAAGCTTCCTGTTCTGTCTCAGTCCAAACAAACAACTTCCCTTTCTGAGTTAGAGCATGCAGTGGCTCTGAAATTTGAGCAAAGCAGTGAATGAAACGCCTGTAATATGAACACAAACCTAAGAAGGCTCGAATTTCTGTAGGACTTCCTGGAGTAGGCCAATCTTTGACCTTCTGAATATTTTTACCATCTGGCTGAAGACCCGCAGATGAAACCACATGGCCCAGAAATGTCACTTGTGGTTCAGCAAAAGAGCATTTAGCTGGTTTTAGCTTCAGGTTTGCTGCTCTCAAACGCTGGAAAACCTCTCTCAAGTGCTGTATGTGCTCACTGAAACTCTTGCTATAGACAATGATATCGTCTAAATATACAAGACATGTTTTCCAGGACAAGCCGCGCAGCACTAACTGCATCAAGTGTTGAAAAGTAGGAGGAGCATTGACAAGGCCCATTGGCATCACTGTAAACTGATACAAAGCACGACCTGTAGTGAAAGCTGTTTTTGGTTTATCTGCCTCATGAAGATGCACTTGCCAATATCCGGATGAAAGATCCATAGTACTGAATATAGATGAACCTCCTAGTGCATCCAATGTGTCATCTGTTCTAGGCAATGGATGGGCATCCTTAATGGTGACAGAATTAAGGCCCCTATAATCTACGCAAAAACGCCAGGTGCCATCTTTTTTCCGCACCATAACGATAGGCGCAGCCCAAGGGCTATGACTGGCTTCCACGATGCCTTTTGCCACCATGTCATCCACATGTGACTGAATCACCTCCTGCATCTTAGGCGAAGTGCGATAAGCACGTTTCTGTATGGGAATTGCATTGTCAGTATTGATTTTGTGTGTGACTATATTTGTTCTACCAAAGTCAGTAGGGCTCTTACTAAACACATCACAAAACTCATGTAACAATGAATGCAGTTCGTTCACCTGAGAATCAGAGAGAAACCCCTTTTGACCTTCAAATTGAAGAGGTGACACCTGTGTAGAAGGGGTAGACACATTACATACAACATCAGAGTGCTCAACAACATCATCGGAGCTTATTGGAGTGAACTCTCCCAGCTGCATACCTGGTTGCAGTACAAAAGGGCTGTTAGTTGGATTCATGAGCCGCACTACAGTTTGACCATTTTCCGCTATAGTAAGGGTGCGTGCAACTGCAATACCATCTAACTTGAATAGATATGGCTCAAATAACCCACAGTATCCATCTGCTAAACCTGCATTAACAGCAGACGGGATAAGTTGCGCTATACAGTGCGTCTCACATTGAGCTGGAATGGTAGTTGTCACAGTAATTTGAGCTGTACAATGTACAGGGGTAAGTTGAGATTTGCTTAACATTGGCAAAGTTTGGTCATATAGGCAACATGTACATTTACCCACATTCAAGACTACCTGGTGTTTCTTGAGAAAATCCCAACCAAGAATGATACCCTGATTCACATTTCTAATGACATGCATGTCATGCTGTAATGTCAGTGAACCTAATCTGAGGTTAACAGTCACAGTTCCGAGAGTATCTAAATTCTGACCAGTTACAGATTTTGACAGAAAGAAAGTACTCTTTAGTGGTCTTTTACGCAGTGAAGGAATTGCCATACGGGTAGTTTCATTAATGAATGAAATACTAGACCCAGTGTCTATCATGATGTGCATGTCAGTACCTTCTACAATACCACTGATGTGTGCTGTACTAGTGTCCGTCATGTCCGCAACAGGAGAATAACTAGTCTCTGGATGTCCGGTGTCTGTGGTTGTCATCTGTTTGTTGTCACTTGGGGCTGGTGGTGAAATAGCTGATGTGTGCCCCACCGCATCAGCTAACGGAAGTTTCCCTGAGGATAGCTGCGACGACCTGGGTAGACATCACACGAACCACTCTGATGATCCAGGTTGTGCTGCTGAGGTCTGTAATGATGGTCCTGGTAGTCGTCAAAGGTGACATGCCTGTGATGAGGGCTTGGGCTGCGTCGATGTAATGACGAGTTGTGGGAAGCCATGGTGTTGTGCTGTTGTCCCTGTCTGTCATTCACATAGTGGCCAGTGTCGGCTGCAGTGGAGTATTTTGGAGAATAGTAATCCTCAAACCTCTCCCTACGGTGTGGTGAGAAATCCACTCTGTCATTATGCTGGTATGTGTCGTCCCGTTGTCGGTAAAGGTCTCTGCGACGGCTGGGAGATCTTCGGTAGATGCCAGGTGATGAAGAATGTGCATCAGGATGTTTGGTTGAAAAACGACCAGATGATCCACTACATTCTGTGGCATATCTTGTTGGACTAGCATGTCTCATTGAACTATGACGATGTGGTGATGGCGTTTGAGATCGGCTGCGTTGATCATACAGCTGAAGTTTCAATGCTGAGACATCCTTACTTAAATCTTTGACTGTGTTTGTAAGATCAACCACGGCTTGCTTCAAAAAGAGAGTGTTTGTGTCAGAAATAGCATTCACTGACTGTGCCATCGAATTCTCTCTCATTGAAGATGAAACTGGCTGTATCAATTTGGCTGCTGTACGTGCCCGTTCAGCTTGGGTAGCGACTTGGAAGGCCTCTTTGAATGTTTTCACACCCCTCTCGTGGCATTTAATCTGGAGTTCCTGATCTAAACCCGCTAAAAATCGTGACAGTCTCATGTATTCAGATGCATTCTGTTCGAAATCAGGAAAAGCTTCTTTGACCAGTCTACATATGTCTGCTGCATACACTTCCATTGGTTCATTAGGCAATTTATGGCGTGAATTTGGAAATGTTTGAAACGATGCTATGACATCCTTCTGGCCAAACGCCTCTTGTAATTCTTTTTTCGCTGCCTTGAATGAGTGCTGAGTTTCAGATGGAAAATTGTCCCAAACAATGAACAGTTCAGGTGGCAGTCTAGTAGGCAACTCTGCTGCTAGCACTGCATCCAAATCAACACCCCTATCTTTATAGCGAGCCTCTTGAATCACCTCATAACGACGAGCCCACAGCTGAAAAGACTCAGTGCCGTCGTTGCGAAATGGCGGCGGTAAAGGAATGTCTTTCGGGGTAGTTTGCGCGTGGCGCGGCCGTGAGGTATGAGCACTGTTCTCCCGCGGCGCTTCCTCCTCATCTGACATCTCTTAAGTTTATGAACGGCACACCGACCACCGAGTCCCGCTGGTATCACAGATGCAGACACTGCGCTCGTACAAGGCGCCGGTGAAGAAAATAAAAAAAATAAAAAAAAAAGAAACTCGAATATCCGACGAAAAGAACACCGCTGCCACCAGTGTAACGCTTGCTTCAGCGCTTGTGGGTGTTTTTCGGGGCTCTATCTGAAGATTTAAATAAATAATACCCTCGAATACTGACGAGCTCTTTTTCCACACTTTATTCTCTCTTCCTCCTTTTCTCTCTCCTCTCCCCCCGTCAGAATAAAAGTCCTCATAACTACAGACACTTTAACATAGGGGATTTCCTAAAACAAAATAAAATTGTGTTTAATTTGAACTCTTACACTAACATCGTTTTCTACAGTATGCAGTACTACACAGTGCTGAAGGAAAACTTTGATGCTTTATCTGTGAACCTCTGCCAGCAGAGACTTTTCTCTTTATAGTTGTAAATGAAAAATGCAAAACTGTTGTATGTAAAACTGGTGTTTTTCATGAACTGTTCAATGAATCGCTGAAGACATGCATGTGGGGCGTCTGTTTGTTAATGTAATGATGACTGATGTACAGTGATGCTGTATGTCTGAATTTCAACATCCACTCAACATTCCCCTCTAGTCCACTCATCAGGGAACTCCCTTAACCAATCCTTACATCCAGGTCCCGAAATTGAGATTGACTCCCTTCAATAAAGTCATTGTAACTCGTTGTGAGAACCGCTTTCAACCGATCGAGGCAACCCGCCAAATCATGACCGACATGTTATGCGAAGTAAGCTCCTTTATCGATAACTTAGCCATGGGTAGGATTCCACACTACTTGATAGCTCTTATGGCTCTTTTCCACTGCGTGGTACGACTCGGCTTGGCACGGCTCATTTCGTCACAGCTCGGTTCGGGTCGGTTTGCGTTTCCACTGCAGTTAAGTACCGCTTTAGAGTGGGCGGGATTATTCACGTGTCATTATAGTTTCACCGCCTCTACTGCCGTGACGTCATCTTAAACGTGCCACAAACAAACACACAACAAAGGAGCATATAGACAGAAGGGTTTTCTTCATTCTCGGCATGTGGATGTTTTTGACAGCAATGGAGAGGCCTATGAGAATGCTTGGGATTTACCCCCCCACAGCAGAGACTGTGGTGGAAGTGTCACAGGCTGTAGAGGAGGGCAGGGATGTCCGTGCAGGCGTGATGCGTTACTTAAATAGTACTTAAATAGTTAACTATTCATGTAGAATTTTCTGTAAAGTGAATTATCAATAAGCTTTTGAATATTTCAAAATGTACATTGTATTCCTTGTTTTTTATTTATGTGTTGGTTTGTATCTTCATGGCATTAATCATTTGTCTTTTTCAAGAGGTTCATTATATGCTCATACAATAATACATTTTTAATATAGTCTGGAGGTACACTTATTTGATCAGATTGTTTTTAATTGAAGCAAGACACAGATACAAAGGTAAAATATAAACATAATACATACTCTAAAAATATACAAAGTGCAAAAAGTATATTCATAAGATTTTTTCATTCCGCGTCACCCCATCAAGCTCTCGCTGGATCCGCTCCTCGGCTTTCAACGAGACGAACGTCTGTACTTCCTCAACAGACAACGGAACAGCTATTTTTTGGTTGATACAAAAAGGTGTGTTTGTTCAAACAAAAGTTGCATCCGATCCATCACTGGTTGTGCTGATTTAAATCTAGCGGGTCTATGTTGGGTCTCGTGTCGCAAGTTCAGTGACGCAGTAATGACGATTTTCTCCGGCCAATCAGTGATCAGTAGAGTTTACACGTCATGTTTTGGTAATGGTATGGATCGCTTGTAACCTCTGCCGAGGTGGTACTAAAAAAGTATCAGGTACCAGGTACTGTACCCAGTGGAAAACCTCCCAAAATTTAACCTTACTGAATTGTAACGTGCCGTACCATGCAGTGAAAAAGCGCAATTAGTCTTATCCAAAACGTCCTAACTTCTGCCATTGCGGGCCTCGCTAGTGCCATCCAAACCCATCTTGCCTTTTCTCTGGGTAGCGCTATTCGCTTATATGTAGACCCGGAAGCAGGCGACTTGGCCTTTTTCCTCAGTTTGCCCATTATTGACGCCGATAACATTTACCGGCTCGAAGACGTTGTGAATGTGGGATTTTGGCAAGGGAACACCTATGTCAAAATCCACACTCCTGAAGTCGTTGCATATCACGATAACAATGAGCAGTTGTATCTGGCCCCAAACCTAAATGCGTGTATGCTCATTAAGGACATTCACTTCCTCTGCCCGAGTAAATGCGATAATACAGAGGTAACCTAGAACATCTGTGAACATCTGTAGCCTAGAATGCATTAAACCCGACACTAGCTGCCCCGCCGAAGCGACACCACGTTCTCAAGTTGAGGTAACACAAGCCGAAATCATCGGAAACCGATGGCTGGTCAACACCCCAGCACGAACAGCTACCCTCGCATACAATCAAAACGGCACTGCCATGTGCATTATTCTGCGCATCCAAACTCTGTGGATCACTGTCCCTAAAGGCTTGATCCTCCATATTGACGAGTTAGCATTGTATCAGCTTACCGACGACGAGTATCAGGCTGAAATTAAAATCTCACCCTTCTTCTTTGTCCTCTATCAATACTTGGAAGAAAGGATCAATGAGGAAGGAACGCAACTCATTGATTTGACTCCTGTAGATACAGCTTTAGAAGCTATCGCTCACCTTTTGCCCACTGGCGCGCCAATTATTCGGTCTTGGCCTGCCGCTGACCCAGCGCTTTGCATCTCTACTATTGTAGGATACGTTGTGACTTTGACACTGGCCTTCGAGTGAACGCCGTTCAAGAGTCTTTCAAAAAATGCACGTCAGGTGTCCCGCTCCTTTTCCAATGTAATAAAACCGACCAAGAACCCGAACCTGAGAACACAACCAACCTGATTGAGATCATGCCTATACCGCCTCGTCGAACCCCTGACAATTAAACCAATCAAAATGACCCAATTACAAAAAAAAAAAAATCCTAAACAATGCATCCCTACGTTTTCTCAAGTTTCTAACCTCTTCATTCCCAAATCACCCTACACCAGGATTCAGTCAGTGATAGAGATGTTTTGTGTGTCTTGTGTGTGCCTGTTCTCTCTGCCTCTTGTTCCAGTGCCTGCCGATGTTCCATCGGGAACGTGTGAGGGGGATGTGTAAGACCTGAGTGGACATGCCCGCATTACCATGGACTATCACACATCAAAGGAACATGATAAGATTATTTTCTTGGACATGTGCAAGTTGTAAAATTAACCAATGCCAAAAATGAAGCCACTCTGTCTGAAGGACCCCTTTCTTAGCTCTGCAAAAGACACAGGAAGGGAGAGATTTATAGAGCCACATCCTTGAGCGACCACACTCCTGTGATCTCCTGAACATTAACGCATAAATCAGTAATGCTATCAACAAGGAAGACTGTTTTACGATGAAAATCACCAGATCTCCAAAAACGTGACATTCTCATGACCCCGGAAAGCTCCTATTTCGTTCTCCATGCATTCCAAGATAAATTCGTTTTTTTTTTTTCTTTGACAGAACAAAGAAACTCAAACTGGCATAGAGGACCTCTAAAAAGATATTTGTTATTTGCTGCTATTAAAGCAATACACTCAAGAGACAATATATATATTAAGGTTATATTTTATGTCTTCAATAAGAATTATGTGTTATTTCTAATCTTTAATCTGAACCCTTTTTTGTGTTTGTTACGTGTATGTGTGACATTTATATTTTGAGTCCATAGGTGGCGTGGTGGGGATTCCCATTCCGAGAGTCGCGTGACGTCATCAATGACTCCGGATAAATAGGCTGCGAGGCACAATGGAAGCTCTCTCTGTTGCTCCGCTCTCCCATTCTCCTCGCAATCGTCTCTCATCGCCTCGTTGGAGCTATTTTGTTATTTTTCGTTATGCCTAGGTTCACTTTGTGAATCTGTGTTTTGATATGTGTTATTCTTATTTTCTTATCGGCAGTGGGTAGAGTGTTTATTTATTAGCTCACGTTTTGCTTAGTTAGTAAGAGCTGAGCGAGGGAAGCAGGTGTCCGGAAGACTCACCCGTTCTTATTTTTACTTCGGGAGACAGGCAAGAACTTTGTTCCGAGAACAGGTGTAGTTAGGAGTCTGTTTTCCTAGCTTTCCTACCCGTGAGTTGATTATGTATTAGATCGTTTATAAATATTCTTTGTGAATTGTTGTGCATTCCTTTCTGAGTGTTTGAGTTGAAATCAGTACTTGAATTAAATAAGAGGCGTTTTGAAATTCACATCAGGTGTTGTGGTTCTTTAATATGTTCGGCCTGTGTCCTTTAATTGATTGTTTGAATTAACGAGCCTTAAAGTGATTATGGGCCGTAACATTTGGGCGCTCGTCCGAGATTGATCTTGATTTTGTGTGATCCTTTTGATCTGCTCACACTTGAATTTGTTACTTTGTAACTTTGTTGAATCACAGACAATTGATGTGAATTTTGGCTCGTGTAGTGCTTATTTTTTTTGTTTTTCTCTTTAACTTAAGACGTTTATCAATCATGTTTGAATTAACAAAATTTATTGCGAATCCGACACAAGCTGAATTGTTCCAAGTTAACAGGGCTGATCTTATGAAAATTGCTGTACATTATAAGGTTAGTTTTCATAACACGCTGTCCAAACGTGAACTTCAGGTGTTGCTTGTTGAGTCATTATATAAACAGGACGTCTTTGGTGATGAGGAAAAGCTGGTAGACTATCCTGAAGCAGATGAGGGTAGTTCGGGAGATCTTGCTTTGCAAATCAAGAAGTTGGAGTTGCAAGCTAAAGAGCACGATAGAGTTTTGTTTAAAGACAGAGAAGAATGGGAGCGTGAGAAAGAGAGACGAAGAGAGCGTGAGAAACATGAGCTTGAATTGAAGAGGCTTGAGATGGAACAAGCTTGCCGCCTCAAAGAAATCGAGTTGAGAGCTCGTGAAAGGGGTGTAATGGATGTTTCCGATTTTGACGTGAGTCGTAATATTCGTATGGTTCCTCCTTTTCGAGAACAAGAGGTAGACAAGTTTTTTGCTCTTTTTGAACGCGTGGCCATCAATCTTAAGTGGCCGAAAACATTTTGGCCCACGTTGTTGCAGTGTGTTCTTGTGGGGAAAGCCCAGGAAGCTTATTCTTCTTTGTCAGTGGAAGAGTCTCTTGATTATGAACAAGTAAAGATTGCCGTTCTTAGAATTTATGAACTGGTTCCTGAGGCTTATCGCCAAAAATTTCGTAATCATATAAAAACTGATGAGACTTATGTTGAATTCGTTCGTGAGAAAGAGTCAATGTTTGATCGGTGGTGTGCTTCCATGAAGGTAACAACTTATGAAGAGCTCCGTGAACTGATTCTTTTAGAAGAATTTAAAAACTGTTTACCAGAACGCGTTGAAACTTACCTGAATGAGCAGAAAGTTCTCAAATGTTCCGCCGCTGCTGCTCTAGCTGATGAATATGTGCTTACACATAAGAGCGTGTTTGGTACTGTTCAAAATTCTAGTAACAGCAGTCGACGGGATTCAAAGCGTAGCTTTGATCGTCCTCCACGTGAGGATAAAGTGGCGGAGAATTCTGGCAAGTTTTTGTCCTCACCCGTTTGTTTCTATTGTAAAAAACATGGACACATTATTGCTTAGTGCCAAGCACTCAAAAAGAAAAATAGTGTCCCTAAACCGGTAGGTTTATTGATGACATCCTCGCCACAATTAGAAGGACTGGAGTTGTTAGCTTCTCAGGCTGACATGTGTGAAGAACAGGGGTATGTGCCGTTCATGATGGACGGATTTGTGTCTTTGGTTGGTAATGGAAATTCGCGAAAACCAGTCAGGGCACTTCGTGACACAGGAGCTGCTCAGAGTTTTATTCTAGAAGGAATATTACCGTTGTCTGATGAGAGTTCTATTGGTTCAAGTGTCTTAGTACAGGGGTTTGAGATGGGCTTTGTGAATGTGCCTTTGCACGAAATTGAGATTGAGTCCTCCCTTGTTACCGGCCGCGTTGTTGTTGGAGTGCGACCGTGTCTTCCCGTTCCAGATGTCACTTTTATTTTGGGGAATGACTTGGCGGGAGGAAAAGTTTTTGCTAGCCCTGAGGTAACTAATGTTCCTCTTCCCTGCGCTACTCCTGATGAATTAGCTCAGAAATACCCAGATATATTTCCTTCGTGCGCTGTCACTCGTGCTATGTCACAGAGACTGAAAGATACAAGCTTTAGTAAGTCAGAAGGTGAGTGGGAATTTGGTTTGAATGATACGTTCCTCTCTAATTCAGATTCTGGTGAAGTGAAGTGTTCGAATTCTGTTGATGGTTTAGGCATCGCCATCAAGAAACGAGATGAACATTCAATGGGGCTTGATAAATTGTCTCTGTCACGCGAGCAGCTTATTGTTGAACAGAGGAAAGATGAGAAACTGTCATCCCTCTTTGAAGCTGTTGTTCCTGTTGAGCAACTCGAGTGTGTATCCCAAGGATACTTTGTTGAAGATGGTGTGTTGATGAGGAAGTGGAGACCATCAAATGCTGCTGCTGCTGATGAATGGCAGATTGTCAAGCAGGTGGTAGTTCCCCCCTCATATCGTTCTGAAATCCTGAGACTTGCACATGACGGTTTGTTTGCCGGTCATTTAGGAATAAACAAAACATATGATCGTGTGATCCGACATTTTTTCTGGCCTGGTATAAAAAAAGATGTGGCAAGTTATTGTCGAAGCTGTCATGTGTGTCAAAAGATTGGGAAACCGAACCAAACTATTCCACCTGCTCCATTGTATCCAATTCCAGCTATTGGTGAACCATTTGAGCGTGTGATGGTTGACTGTGTCGGTCCCTTGCCTTGTACGAAGTCTGGTAATCAGTATTTACTGACAATAATGTGTACATCTACGCGTTTTCCGGAGGTAATTCCTTTGTGGAAAATTACTGCACCAGTGATTGTGAAATCACTTATCAAGTTTTTCTCACTGTTTGGCCTTCCGCGTACTATTCAATCAGATCAAGGTACGAATTTCATGTCCCGTGTGTTTAAACATGCTCTGGATCAGTTGCATATTCAACACTGCACTTCTAGTTGTTATCATCCAGAAAGCCAAGGAGCAATCGAACGGTTCCACCAGACTTTAAAATCTATGCTTCGTGCGTTTTGTCTGGAGTTCCAGAAAGACTGGGATGAGGGAGTGCCTATGGTTATGTTTGCAGTGAGGGAGGTAGTGCAGGAATCTCTGGGCTTCAGTCCGGCCGAGCTGGTGTTTGGTCACACCGTTCGTGGCCCACTGAAGCTGATTAAAGATCATTGGTCTAATGATCCGAGTTCAAACAATGTCCTTGATTATGTTTCAGAGTTTCGTTTAAAACTGCACCGTGCATGTGAATTGGCCAAAAAGAATTTGGAGATGTCTCAACAACGAATGAAAACACGTTTTGATCGTAGTGCTAAACTTCGTAGTTTCTCTCCTGGTGATAAGGTGTTAGTGCTGTTGCCAGTACCTGGATCTACACTACAGGCTCGTTACTACGGTCCTTACCAGGTGAAAGAGAAGGTGAGTGAGCTTGACTATGTGATAATGCCACCAGATAGAAAGAAAACAACTCGTCTGTGTTATATTAACATGCTTAAGCCGTACTTTGAGAGACAGTTACATCTATCTGGACAGAAGTCGGCTGTGTTAATTGTCTCACCCTCAGATTCTCCAGTGAATAAAGAGCAGGCGCTGTCCAGTGCTGATTTACCTGTTGATGGGGCGCTGTCCAGTACTGACCCTTTGACTTGTCCCTTGTCCTCTGTGTCTGATAGTGTTGCTGTCTCGGCTACATTCGAGGAGGATGATGTTGATTTTCCCTCTACAGAATTGGTGGCGGGAAGGTTGAAAAATTCTGAGATAATTCCAAATCTTGACGCGTTTCTTTCTCACTTGACTGTTACCGAACGCGCTGATGTGATCAATGTCATACAGACTAATGGAAGCTTGTTTTCTGATGTTCCTTCTCGTACTTCACTGGTAGAACATGATATCGATGTTGGCGATTCATTGCCCATAAAACAGCACGCGTATAGGGTCAGTCCTGAGAAGCGAGCTCAGTTGCAAAAAGAGGTGGCCTTTATGCTCAAAAATAACATCGCTGTGCCAAGTTATAGCTCTTGGAGCTCACCCTGTTTGCTTGTAAAGAAATCTGACAGCACATTTCGTTTTTGTACTGATTTTAGACGCGTTAATGCTATTACAAAACCAGACAGTTATCCCTTGCCTCGCATGGAAGATTGCGTCGATCGTGTCGGAAACGCTGCTTTCGTGACTAAAATCGACCTGCTCAAAGGTTATTGGCAGGTGCATTTGACGGAACGTGCAAAAGAGATCTCCGCGTTCGTTACATCTGACCATTTCCTTAATTATACGGTGATGGCTTTCGGTTTACGAAATGCACCGGCAACCTTTCAGAGGTTGATAAATCGTGTTATCGAGGGCATGCGTAATGTTGAGGCGTATCTGGATGACCTAGTGATTTATAGTGCGTCCTGGTCAGAACACATTAAACAGCTTGATACATTGTTCAATCGTCTGTCTTGTGCCAATCTTACAGTTAATCTCGCGAAGTGCGAATTTGGTCGAGCTACGGTGACATATTTGGGAAAGATTGTTGGGGGCGGGCAAGTTCGGCCTGTTGAGTCTAAGGTGGAGGCTATTATTCATTTTCCTGTGCCCACCACGTGCCGTGAGTTGCGTCGATTCTTGGGCATGGTTGGGTATTACAGGAATTTTTGTGTGAATATTTCTGCTGTCGCATCTCCCTTAACCGATCTCCTTAGTCCAAAAGTAGCATTTAAATGGACGGAATCATGTCAAATGAGTTTTGAACAGATCAAAGCGCTTCTGATTAATTCTCCTATTCTCTTTGCTCCTGATTTTTCATCTCCGTTTTTGCTTGCTGTTGATGCAAGTGACACAGGTGCGGGAGCTGTACTTCTCCAACGAGGTCAGACTGGTGTTGAACATCCCGTTTTCTATATTTCACGAAAATTTAATAAACACCAGCGACGTTACTCCACCATTGAGAAGGAGGGGCTCGCTTTTGTCCTTGCTCTCCAACATTTCGATGTCTATGTGGGTTCCGTTTCGTATCCATTGATTGTTTATACAGATCATAACCCTTTAGTCTTCCTGAACCGAATGAAAAATAATAACCAACGTTTGATGTGTTGGAGTTTGTTTTTGCAGACGTTTGAATTGGACATCCGGCATATTCGTGGTAAAGATAATGTAATTGCTGATGCTTTATCTGGTGTCTAATGGGAATAAATTGTATTTTCCCTCTTTATTTTTTTTTTTTAAGAGAAAAGGGGGGGGAAGAGGAAAAGGTAAGATCACTTGCATTCCTACAATTTATTCACTTAAGGGTGAGAATGTTACGTGTATGTGTGACATTTATATTTTGAGTCCATAGGTGGCGTGGTGGGGATTCCCATTCCGAGAGTCGCGTGACGTCATCAATGACTCCGGATAAATAGGCTGCGAGGCACAATGGAAGCTCTCTCTGTTGCTCCGCTCTCCCATTCTTCTCGCAATCGTCTCTCTCATCGCCTCGTTGGGGCTATTTTGTTATTTTTCGTTATGCCTAGGTTCACTTTGTGAATCTGTGTTTTGATATGTGTTATTCTTATTTTCTTATCGGCAGTGGGTAGAGTGTTTATTTATTAGCTCACGTTTTGCTTAGTTAGTAAGAGCTGAGCGAGGGAAGCAGGTGTCCGGAAGACTCACCCGTTCTTATTTTTACTTCGGAAGACAGGCTAGAACTTTGTTCCGAGAACAGGTGTAGTTAGGGGTCTGTTTTCCTAGCTTTCCTACCCGTGAGTTGATTATGTATTAGATCGTTTATAAATATTCTTTGTGAATTGTTGTGCATTCCTTTCTAAATGTTTGAGTTGAAATCAGTACTTGAATGAAATAAGAGGCATTTTGAAATTCACATCAGGTGTTGTGGTTCTTTAATATGTTCGGCCTGTGTCCTTTAATTGATTGTTTGAATTAACGAGCCTTAAAGTGGTTATGGGCCGTAACAGTGTTTTAGCAGGAAAAGCTATAAAGGTGTGTGAAATATGTTGAGTTTGATTTCGTATGAATGGTCATGATAAATGCAACAATTTGGTGTGAACTATATGTCGATTCTCAACATCGTACGAATGATGAATACTTTAATAAGAAGTTAGAGGAGGTATTTCCTTCATGTGATAAACTGATTAGCAGATAAAGTATGCACGGAAAGAAGCCGTGTGGGGCGGGCTGTGACCAGAGGAACAAAGAGCTCGTTTGCTCGACTTGCTTGAAACTTCGGTTTCGTCTTCACTGATTGCGCTGGAAGTGCTCGATCACCGCCTTACCATCAGCCTGACCATCTAAGGTACTCAAAGACTTTGTCAAATTTCTCACTAAAGAACTTTAACACCTGAAGCCATAATAACTCTAAACAAACTTCCTAAGAGCATCATCATGTCACAAAGAAACCGCCAATCACGAGAGGGGTTCCCCATTGACCAAGCGGAAACACCAGAGCAGCTGTCAAACTCAACTGAAAGTACACCAAACAAATCTCTATTGTGGCTGTAAACTGGTGAACTGATCTGTATGCAGTAAATATAGCGAAGTCTCCACTCCAGTTAAAGTTACGAGAAAGAGTGCTAGCCTTAAACTGTCTTCAAACCGCAAACTCCTGATGTGTGTGCGTATGTGTGTGCGTATGTGTATCTGTGTTTTAGTATGTTTACTCCATCATCTATTGTAGAATAACAGTTAACAAATAAACCTCTGTTTCATTTATAAAGAATGGTGTTTTGTGATGTGTGATTTTCAAGTTTTAAACTATTTGCCAAAGATTGCGTTACCTAGCTAAAAATTTGATAAAGTACTATTTTGTTTGTTTTATCGTTGGCCATGAAATAAGATAAACAAAATTGTTGAAGATATACTGATGTTAATAGTCGCTGGACGAGTCGTTAATAATGTATAAATCATAAGTTAAAGATTAATATCACTTCAATCATAGCAATATTCAATCTTTTATAAATGATTCCCCAAAGATGAAATAATAGCTTTAACTTATATTACAATCCATACTTCCTACCACACAATTGTATGATTTAAAAGTAATTTGTAATTTATAAATAATAATTTTGTAAATGTAATAATAGATTATTTATTTTGTGTACTTAACCTTCATTAATTTCATTAATTTATCATAAACCCTCAACTTCACTCAAAAAACTACATCAAATTATTCTACTATATAATTTATTAAACATGAAATAACAGTGTTACATCAGTCAAAAATGTGAATTTCACATGAAAGAAAGGATTCAGAAAGACATGTCATATTTCATATATTTCTACCCAATTGTGCCTTTTCAATCAATCAAGAAAGCTGTTTTTTATATGCAGTGGTGGTCAGTAATGAAGTAGCTTTACTTTGTTACGGTACTTAAGTACATTGTTTCAAGTATCTGTACTTTAATGGAGTAGTTTTATTTTGATTAACTTTTACTTTTACTTCACTACATTCCAAAGCATAAGATATACTTTTTACTTCACTACATTTCATAAAACATATCATTACTCCTTATAATACATCACGTGCTCCAAGACGCAGAAGTGGTGTCTGATTCATGAACCTGTTCAATCGGTTCGCAAATCGCAACAAACGACTAATTCCCGAATTGGAATGATGCAATTTCAGCTGTTCTCGAGTCGACAACTTACTGATTGAAATGAATCGTTTAGAGCGAATCTCTAGTGAACTAACTCAATCGGGAGATTTTGTAAGCGCGTGCGCAACTGAAACTGCGAAAAGTAAATTACTAATCTCAAATTTTTGGATTAATTATTGTCACTGAAAATCATATTTAGGTCAAACTTCCAGTTGTTTGTGAACTAAATCTGCTGTAAAGGGTGACCTAATTAAGACCACTGAAATGCTTGAATGCACACAGATCAACATCAGTGTCTTTTTCTTTTAGTTCAAAAAACGAAACATTAAAATAACACAGACTAAATAAAATAACTCATGCACGTTCATATTCCCCGCTGCTGTAACATTAGCAGTTTTATTTAAATGCTATCCATTTAGCCCTATGTGACTTCTATTTTTATATTGTTTATCAACAGTATACATGTTTATATTGTTTACATCAACTAACCGAGTAGACAGATATGAATGTTTAATCATAACCATACTGAAAATAAGTAAATATTGTTAACTGTATAGCTCAAGGTTCAAGGTTCAAGGTTCTTTATTATTCGTCACATACACAATCATACAGGGTATAATCAGTAGTGAAATGTAAGTAGACAGGGGAAGAAAAAATACAGCATAACATGAGGAAGGTGAGGAGAAAAAAAATAACCCCCAGACTATGCTCCTTGGGGAGTACAGTGTGAGAACAGGAAAAACACCTCAGCACAAAAGCACATACACCATAAACACACGACTATGCCACAGGGGAAGTAATCCAGCTCCAGCAAGCAGCCATTCGGTCCCACAGCCACTATTCCGGCACTGGTCACAGACCCGCTTGTCAGGCTGGCGATTCAAAGCGACGGAGACGAGGGATCGGGGGTGGGGGGGTGAATGCATATCTTTATGTGTGTGTGTGTGTAATAGTTTGTAATCAGTGTAACGTATGTCGGCAGGAATTCAACTGTCTCTACAGGTGACCAAAAGAATCAGCGTCTCTCTAAAGCCCCTCCCCCTCATCCAGCACCAAAAGCGTGCATTTTCTTTTGGCCACAGAACAAAGGAAAGTGACAGGAACGTTTCTAAAAGACATTCGTTCATTTCATGACTTTTAAAACCATCTACACAAGAACATATGGATATTAATGTTGTACTCTTTCTCTCATATGCTTGTGTGAATATGAATTACATAAGAAATGTGGGCTGATTTTTAATCGTGCTTTAAGCTGCAACGTGTAGGTTTCGCCAAAGGCAGTGTTTAGACTTGTATGAACGGTTGCAAAAATGTATGAATCAGTAAGATAACTAATATGGTGATATTATAAATGTGTAAACCTAGTAAGAGTTTTAATACATGGGTAAAAGTTTATTTTTCATCACATGAAAGTGTAACGAGGGTAGAAACCCTGGACATGGGTGAAGCTCCGCCCCATATGGACACTGATTCGACCAGCCGCCTGTGGGCGGGTCCAAATCGGACTGTTTAAAACCACGTGCCAGTGTGCGCTCTCGCGCTCTTCCTGTTCTCGAAACTCGCTCTCCAACGACCCGGACGGCCCGCTGGACTCTCGCCTTAAGACCGGCTGAGACAAATTATCCAGGCGGATCAAAGACTGTGTAAACGCCGCAACATCACAGTTTCGGTAGCAAAACCAGTAGCATAACGCGCACGGTCCCTCTCAACAAAGAACTCAATGACCGCAGAGGAGAGAAGAGCTTCCCCGTGACGTCACGCAGCAGTTTCAAGACCCTACGAGTCTCCACACGAGAGCAACCGGAAAAACCCGAACCACCCACGTGGCACATCGAGACAAAGAACCGAAGCAGCACGTTGAACTCACGCGGGAAACCAAAGCAACAGCCTGCTTAAACCAACAGAAAGCAAGTATATCAAACTAAGTTTCTATCCTGACTGACCTGTAATTGATCTGAGTGCAGTAAAGGGGACATATCTTTCGTGATCTTATGGCTCCAGTTATGAAATAGGAAAGAGTGCTATTCTTTCAACATTAACCTCAAAACTCCCGTATGCATGTTTGTATGTTTGTGTTTAGGCTATTAACGTTAGCTAGTTCATGTATGTTAGAATATTAGTATTGTAAATAAACCTTGTTTCGTTTTATAAAGAATTGTCTCTGGAATGTGATTTTTAAGTATTTTATCCTTATTGCCACAAAGACAACGCTGCCTCAGCTTGAATTTGAGAGATTATTAATCTCGTTTTATTGTTACCAGGGCCAAGGGGCAAGAGAAACAAGATTAATAAGATTTACTGTTGTTAGTGATCGGTGGACGAGAACTTACTAAAATATAAATTAAGTTAGAGATTAATATTACTTTAATCAAAGCAATATTTAATCGTTAATAAATAATTCCCGAAGCGAAACAATAGCTTAATTTAAAATTGCATTACATAATGGTGGAGGATGAACGCTGGCATTAAAGATTACATCTGAAAATCAAACCAGAGACAATAAGACTATTTCTCACTTTTATCCGGAAAAAAATGAGTAAATACAGAGAAACAAACGGTTATTTGTGATATTGCATTCTTATTTGTAAAACACAGTGCGTTTTGAATGAGAGAGTGTAACTGTTAATTCGAGTTCGTTAAGAAATGAAACTGCAGTACATAATTAATAGGAAGTCGCTCTAAAGCGCATGGGAGGCGAGTGAGCGTGTTCCTCATTGCCCCTCTATTAAGGCCTTCGTGGTAATGTGTTGTGCGTGCGTGTTCCACTGCAAACCTAGCCACGTTATTCTCCCGGCTGTAGGATGTTAAAGTAGCTAATTAACTAATTCTCAGCCATTATTTGATTCCAAACGCGCGGTGCTCAGACAGAGGAGTGGCCATGCGGTTTGAGAAGGGAGATTGAGAATAAGTTGCAATCGATTGAATTGTTTTTATGTGTGCTGTCTGAACAGACAAATATTTGCATAACGGTCCGCCGAGGCCGCAATGATTTATAATTAATCTGTAGATAAATTTATCTCGCCCTAAACGAGTGAGATTATATGAGCTATAAAGGATTCAAGTCTGAAAAATGCTTGTTGATTTTGAAGCGTGAAGCACATTTTTTTTTTTTACAGGCACTGAGTGGCCATAGCGACCAGTTTAGCCAGGAAAACCCCTTCCGGGCAGTTGCTAGTGGAGATTTAGCCACGTGTAAACTAATAGCATTAGCGCTAAGCTAACAAAGAAACTTTAGCATCGTAGCAAATGCAATGCGGTTTGCCTTACGGCTAGCGATTAGCACATAGCATTTAGAGAGTTTGCATATGAGTTGAATGCAGTGTGTGAAAATGGTACTCACATTTCCGTTCTCTCTCTCTATCTGTCTTCCCATTTAAAAGACTAACATATGTTAATAAGCTGGCTGTGTTAATGTTATACCCATTCATCTGTCTGACAATTTCACAGGTTGGTTTAATAAACATTTGATTTTAAGTCTTTTACCTTTTGTGGGTACCAGCTTAATAACCGGTGGGTTATTAGTAGATAATTCAGTATTACCTTGATAATATGGTGATTTTGATTTCATTCAATTATAACCGCTTTTCTGATTTTAAACACTTCAGTGGATGAGTTGCTATTGTTAGGGATTTTTAATTGTTAATTGAATGTCATAATTAATTACACATTTGAAATTAATTTAATTTAATAAAATAATTTCAATTCCTGCCTCCAAATAGCAACATTATCCATTGATTAATCACCAGCGATTTTATAATTTGACAACCACAGTAAAACCTTAATTATTATCAAGAGGGCCAGAAATGTTTTATTTCGTTTACAAGTAATTAGGATACAGATTAATTTGTTTTGATGTTAATGACACAATGAGGAATGAGTAAGTTTGGAAATTATTTAATTACTATTATAGGAATCCGAAACTAGTGATTTGGAAGCTGCAATTTAATTTCATAATGAATTATGAGTTTGAAAATTCTAATTACATTTAATAATTAATTATACTTCCTGTTTACATATTGCAACAGTATTGGTTTATCTACTCAATTGTAGATTGTTCTTGTAATTCTAATCCTAAGCGATCCTATCAATTTGAATTATAACATCATCAAATTTAAATTAGAAACCACAAATTATAATTTTAATTATAATTTCAGACTTAACACAAGTCTGGCGCCACCTGTAGGCAATACTTCATCTTCTTAGGTGATCTGATTAACTCATTTTTTTTTTTTTTTTATTAATTTTATTAAGTTAAAATTAAATAAAGTCCTATATAATATATAATACTTAGGCCTGAGAGTAGATAGTGCTCCCCATAGTGTTGTGTTGGTGAAGTGACAGTGACACCATGCAATCAATGTCATTTCTCACCGAGCTTGGGGTATAAAGACGTTAACCTTCTAATTAGAAAATCCCAAAAAGGGAAATTAAGGTTTCCTCAACTTAGGTCAGTGTGTTTACCCTGTAAACAGCAAAACCAACCTAAGCGTATCGCCTCAACAGCACCACCATGCTGCCAACTTATTATTAGTTTTAAACCTTGGGAATAAATAAATCTTCTCTTACCTTTCCTCCCTGTCACTAACTTCTTCTAATTTGACTTGTTTGCTTAAGACTTTGCCAGTGGAAAGATCACGAATAGAGAGAAATGCCACAATTGAACAGATGTTTATGAAACTTGAGAACTGTTTGCTATTTACCCTCTATTGTGCAATCCTATCCCCCAAGTTAAAGCAGGTGCAATGAGAAGATCGACATCGGCAAAAATTGTAAACACACGCGAGACATGCTAACCAGCGTTGCGGTGTAAAATTGCCATCAAGGGAACAGTACTCTCATTGCTATTGTTTTCCCCCACCCAGGAGAAAAAATGGAATAGCAATCATTGTCCTATTACAAAAGAGAAAGCCCGCTTATAATTTTCTGACTAGAAGCGTCCTTCTAAATCAAACAAAAAAAAGCGACAAGCAGAAAATCTGCTATTAAAAGAGATATTTGATTAGTGTTATTGTCCTTCACCTTCGTATTAGATTGATCTCCTTCCAGAAGGGAAAAGGAGACTTTCTCATACAAGAAAAGGTGAAGCACACAATTATTATCCTTGTGTACTCATTCTGTTAGTATGCTTTTCTTTCTCTGTTTCCCAGCTGTGCTGCCCTTACGTGTGCCCAATAATTTCTCTGCAGAGACTACGAATTAGAAGCACCCACCACAGAGGACCACAGACGCAGAGAATCATACTCAACACTAGCATACACTACACTGTGCACATTCACACCCCTGTTTGTTTTGTTTGTGTTTTGTTTTGCTTTGTTGCCCATTCAAGGTCTGTGTCAGTTCGGTCCAAGATCCCCATCACCCGCCAGAACATGTCTCACAAAACAGAACATGTCGGTCACTGGGAAGGACTGGAAATGTGGCTAAGTGTTACAACAGACAGCATCCTCCCTAAAGCTGCTGAACCACTCCGACATCAGACACAGGACCAACTAGATGATAACATCACAAGCATTATGAGACAAGACCCAAGTCAAAACTACAATCACAAAGAATTAGCCAAGATCACCGGCTCCTTAAGTCACACACTCATCGCCACCCTCAAACTGAGCGATAAGCACGCTGCACAACGCCAGCAGGAGCTGACAAGCGCACAACGACGCATAGAGCAGCTGGAACGTGAACGACAGGAAGGGACCGATGAGGTGGAACAGGGCGCCGAGGAGGAGATCAACAGGCTAAAAGAGACTCTAGCAGCTACTAGCCACGAAACGCAGCAAATCAAAGAGGACTTCAGTGATCATGCAGACAAGCTACAGTATGCAGAGAAGCTACTAGAGAAGGCAAAGACTGACGTCAGGGACAAAAACAGCAGAATCAAGGCCCTTGAAGCTCATCTGGCTGAGTCAAGAAGCAAGATCAGCCGCCTAACACGACAGCTCGACTACTTCACAGAGGAGTCTGAAAGTTTCCAAGAGGAACTCAAGCACGCTTATGAACTACGCCATGAGCCGTCAAGGACAGGACGTGCACCAACCGCACTCCTGCCAAGCGTTACCAAGTCACATGTGCCTGGACTGACACGTGAACATAAGACAGAGGGGGTGGTGTTAAAACATTCACCAGCGCCGACTGAAGAACTTTATATCACGACAGAACCAGAAGAATCTGCTGCAGCCAGCCACAGATCGTCGCACGGCTTGGACCTAAAAGACCTTGACAAGCTCGCCCGAAACATTGGAAAATTCAACCCCAGCGTGCCAAACAGCCAAAATGTCCAAGCTTATCTGCAAGATATTGATTTCCATCTGGAAATGCGACCTAACGTTACGGACAAAGATAAACTCTACTTACTCCGAACGACATCCAGTCCTGAAGTGCGCAGCTTCCTTGACCGGCAGCCTGTTAACACAAAGGCTGACTATCAACGGCTTCGAAAAGCCCTCATTAAAGAGTTCGCCGACCCTGAGTCCGATCAAGGCTTAGTGGCTGCCCTGGAGATGAGACAAGGACGTCACAAAACTCCTCAAGCTTACTACAGTCGACTCAGACAAGCATATTTTGGAACTCGCAATTAATCTGACATGGAAGATGAACTGAACTTTAAAACTCTCTTCCTGAGGAACCTTCATCCTGGCATAAGCCACCATCTTGGCGTTCTCGCATGTCCACGAACGATGAACACTCAGCAGTTGCGAGACTTGGTGCAAAAAGCCTACTGCAAACAGAAGATGGCCGCAGAAAAGAGCGCAAAACCCCCAGCAGTTCTTGATTTCAATACTCAACACCAAGAACTGGTGCTAGAGGGCACCCAACGCCAAGACCGTGCTAAGCCGCCACACAGAGAGTGGAATGCACCCCCGTCCAACAAAGAACGAGACTCACACCCTGGCACCCGACCTAAACAGAGGTATGACCGATGGGATGGACCGCGTGGACGTCAACGCTCACCTGGACGACACTGGGATAAGTCATGGGACCAAGCAAGGCCTCATGAGAGCCCATGGGATAGATCGTGGAACCAGCCAAGCTTGTATGGAAACTCCAAGGGAAAGCGACAAACTCACCCTGGAGCAGTCAGCCCAAGGAATCGACGAAAGAATTCACCAAGATTCCAAACTGACCGAGCTCAAACTGAATCCACACAAGAACAAGAAACACCACCGCATTTTGACTCACAAAAGCTGATGGAAATGATGGTGAAAGAGTTCTTCCAACGAATAGAGGAGGACCGGAAGTGGGAAAAGAAAGAGAAACCAGATTCAGCCTGATTAGCTGTCAGGCGAAAAGGCAGTGACAAGCTGAACAAATCAGCCACAGAAAACAGCACTGCTTCACCTCACTCTCAGAGAACAAGAAACACCCTAACTTCAGAGGGACATGAAACCCCACCTGAAAACCCAGCAACAGAGTTAAACACTAACTCAACACCTAATACTCCAAATCACAGCAGCGTCCAACAAACACCTGCTGATGAAACTCCTCAAGTTCCTGAAAGTGCTGTCTCAGTCACCTGCCATTCCTCCGAAGAACACCAGATCAGTTCTGACATCCTAAACGTTTCTTCCCAAACTCCAGCCCCTCAACTGACCAAACCAATGCCCTCACCACAGCAGGTGCATTACATGAAGAGTCATGGACACTTCATGTCCTCCCACCCAACCCTACAGTGGCAGCAGTAACCTGCCGCCAGCACGCCACTGGCGCGCACACCCCTGCCCCCTCCCGCATCGCTATAACACCTCAGTTCGCTGCTGACGATCTCCTCACCCTCAAATGCGGATTCGTCACTACGAACCATGACAGCTCACATGTCAAACCCATTTGAACATTCCATTTCCTCTACGGACCTGAACACATCCTCCGAGCTCCGCACGCTCCACTCTGTCAAGTACATGCTGCATCTGCGAGACGGTGTCCACACGTATGTCCCTGAGCCACTCACTGCGCGGAAGACAGCGTTTAACACTCCCATCGGTCACTTTGAGTACCGGGTTTTACCGTTCGGGCTGGTCAACGCTCCCGCTGTTTTTCAGGCTTTAGTCAATGACGTCTTGAGAGATATGCTCAATATCTTCGTGTTTGTGTATTTGGATGACATTCTCATTTTCTCACCTACTCTCCAGGTACACGTACAACACGTCCGCCGAGTTTTACAACGTCTACTTGAGAACCGCCTGTTTGTCAAGGCAGAGAAGTGCATGTTTCATGCCCAGTCTGTCACGTTTCTCGGTTCGGTGGTTTCGGCGGAGGGGATCAGCATGGACCCTGACAAGGTTCGTGCTGTCATTGATTGGCCTGTTCCTGATTCGCGAGTCGCGCGTTAAGCGGTTTGCTAATTTTTACCGTCGTTTTATCAGGGATTTTAGTTGTGTCGCCGCTCCGCTTACTACTCTCACCTCTTCTAAGACTCGCTTTTCTTGGTCCGGAGCTGCTCAGGATGCGTTCGAGCGGCTTAAGGGGTTGTTTATCTCCGCTCCCATCCTCATCACTCCTGATCCCGAGAAGCAGTTTATAGTTGAGGTTGATGCTTCCGACGTCGGGGTGGGTGCCATCTTATCACAGCGTTCGTCCCTTGACAACAAGGTACATCCGTGCGCCTTTTACTCCCATCACCTTTCGTCCGCGGAGCACAATTACGATGTCGGTAACCGAGAACTTTTGGCGATCCGTCTGGCTCTTGGTGAGTGGCGACACTGGCTCGAGGGAGCCAGCGTTCCATTCATTGTCTGGACGGATCATCAAAATTTGGAGTACATCCGTTCCGCTAAGAGACTTAACGCCCGTCAGGCTCGTTGGGCTCTTTTCTTCGGCCGTTTTGATTTTACGATCTCGTTTAGACCCGGCTCTAAGAATCTGAAGCCTGACGCCCTCTCACGCCAGTTCGGCTCGTCAGAAGTCTCCCCGACCACTGAGAATATTTTACCTCAGCGTTGTGTGGTCGGAGCTGCCTCCTGGGGAGCTGAACAGGCTGTGAGAAGAGCTCTTTTGCATGTCACCAGACCAGCCCGCGCTCCTGAGGAAACGTTATTCGTCCCTGAGGTCGTTCGTTCCACTGTCCTTCGCTGGGGTCACTCTTCCAAATTGATGGCACACCCCGGAATTAGGGGTACTTTAGCCGCGATCAGTCAACGCTTTTGGTGGCCCACCAGAGAACGCGACGTTCGATGCTTTGTTGCCTCGTGTCAGGTGTGTGCCCAGACTAAGTCTAGTAATTCACCACCGGCAGGTCTTCTTAGGCCCCTCCCTATTCCATCACGTCCGTGGTCTCACATTGCGTTGGATTTTGTGACCGGTCTTCCGCTTTCGGCAGGTAATACGGTTATCCTCACCGTGGTGGATCGTTTTTCTAAGGCTGCCCATTTTATCCCTCTTCCTAAGCTACCGTCCGCCCGTGAGACCGCGCAAGTCATGGTAGATCATGTGTTTAGGATTCATGGTCTTCCTTCGGACATTGTGTCTGACAGAGGGCCTCAATTCGCCTCTCAGTTCTGGAAGGAGTTCTGTCATCAGATAGGGGCCTCCCCTGCTCTGTCGTCAGGATTCCATCCACAGACCAATGGGCAAGCCGAAAGGACCAATCAGATTCTCGGTCGCATGCTGCGTAGTTTAACATCACACACTCCCGCGTCGTGGTGCGATCAACTGGCCTGGGCCGAGTATGCTCATAATTCTCTTCCCTCGTCCGCCACTGGGTTATCTCCGTTCGAGTGTTGTCTTGGTTACCAACCGCCTCTATTTGCATCCCAAGAATCCCAGTCCTCCGTTCCCTCTGTAGAGGTTTATTCAGAGATGTAAGCGTACCTGGAGGAGAGTGAGATCGGCGTTATGTCGTACTAGAACACGCACACGTCGAGCCGCCAATCGTCACCGGGTCCAGTCCCCCAGGTATGTTTGTGGTCAGAAGGTGTGGCTTTCCACCCGCAATCTCCCCATCCAGGAGGGTTCTCACAAGCTGATGCCCCGCTTTGTTGGGCCCTTTTCTATTGTTAAGGTTCTCAGTCCGGTCGCGATCAAACTCAGATTGTCCCGTCAGCTGCGCCGTGTTCACCTTCACGTGTCCTGCGTCAAACCTGTTTTCCGTACTCCGACCCGCCCTCCCCTTCCCCCTCCTCCTATTGACAAGGAGGCTTCTATTTACAGAGTCCGTAAGCTCCTTGACGTGCGCCCTCGTGGGCGTGGTCACCAGTTTTTGGTGGACTGGGAGGGGTACGGGCCTGAGGAGAGGCGTTGGATTCCGGCCCGGGACGTCCTGGATCGCTCGCTGATCGAGGACTTCTACCGTTCTCGTCAGGCTCCTGTCTCGGTAACGCCTGGTGGCGCTTGTTGAGAGTGGGGTACTGTCATGATCTGGGTTTGCTTCTTCTTTCTCTCTCTCTCACACTCTGTTGTACACACACTCACACACACACACATGCATACTGACACTTACACCTCTCTCTCTCCCCCACCTGTTTGTTATTTCAATCAGTGTTTGCGCTGCTTTGCAGTGCCACCTGTTCTCACTCATTTAATCAGTCCCTCTATTTTACAGCGGCTGCGCTCGTGGCTCTCTGTCGGATTATTGTATGTCGTGCATTGATTATGTTCTCTTGTTTATCATAGTATTAAGATCTCGTACCTTGTCTTGTCTCGCCTGGAGATGCTGAGAGTTTCTGGTTCTTTCTCGGTGTCCTGCTGCCGCTTCCAGTTAGTCCGGTTCCACGAAGTCTTCCTAGACTGATGTCCCTTGGATCATCATCTTCAAGTTTTGTTTTGTATTTTCTCAGTTCTGCGTCTACGCACGACAGACTGCCTTGTTTTTTGCTCCTTCATTAAAGACTGTGTTTACTAACCTTTTGCGTTTGGATCCTTCCATTCTCCCGTGACAAACATAAATGTTTTATATTTAATCTTTGTCCATCACTTTTAAATTTAATTGAAAATTATCTGTCAGTGTATTTAATCATATACAAGTGATCAAGGTTCAATGTTTTTTATTCATCACATACTCAATTATACAGAATATAATCAGTAGTCAAATGTAAGTCAGGTCAGGTCCGCTCAGTGGACAGTGCAAAATATGTAACACAATACAAGAGAATAAACAAAATTGGACAGTCAAAACCCCCTCTAGAGTCACCAGCTGATTCAGATGAAAACCACACCAATGTAACCCTGACCAAAACTGGAAAACAATGCTAAGGTACCAGTATGATTTTGTCAGTAGTTGTGTCACTATATATATATTAAGGAGCAGTTGTATCAGGTCACTGAGGAGGAGGAGGACGATGAAAGATGAGATTTGGCCTCTGATCTTTCCATAAAGCTGCAGAAGACGAAAAGCCCAAACCAGAGCTGGTAGACCCACACAAACACTAGTGATGAAGAAGATACACAGTCTGATGTCTGAACCTGAAGAAACATGCTTTAGATGAAAATCCATTTAATTTATGTACAGATCTTCGTAATACAACAGTTAGTCATTCCAGCAGCTGTGTTAGAAATGTCATGATCACTCTGGATGTGTTTGTCCTCTATGATCACTCTGAGTTGCTGAAAGACAAATAACATTAAAGAGTGAGTGATTTACCTTTGCTGCGTGCATATTAAATGTATTTCCATGCAATATGATCTGTTCGAATCATCATCAACAACACTGTAATTAATCACATTATGCTAACATCATTGTGTTGTACAGTATGCAGTACTAGACAACACTGAGTAAACCTTTTCTACACAGTTGTAACTGGTGTTTGTCATAAACTGTTAAATTAATCTCCAAATTTTGTAGATTTGGCAATCAACATTCACCGTCTCATATCACAGGGGCCCAGGCAGTGATGATAGTAACTGATTACATATATTATGGATTATATGATCTAAAAAAAATAAAAAATAATACATTTTAAAATGCTTATGATCATATTACAGTTACTTTTATATGGATTACATGATAACAAAAATATTTTACACAATGGCAGTAAATGATGAACAATGTATTTATTCTCCATAATTAGTTTACTGTGTCATATTGAATACAGTGGGTATGCACGATATTACATGTCCTTGTAAATGTCATGTAAATTAATTAGTGATCCGTGCTTCTGAATTTGCATTCAGTAATCATTAGGTCATGTTGAACTAAATATTAATTCAGGCATTCATTTATTTTTTCCTTTGTATAAAGTGTATAACTTGCAGCTCCATTTATTTAATCTTTCTATAACTCAAGATGAGATCCCAAAATAATTGAAAGTTCGCTTTCTTCTTTTTTCTCTTTTTAAAAGGAGAATTAATCGCACTTGAGCAGTTTTAGGCTACCTGATCTCAGACGAATACGTACCTGTGGGAATTTTTTTTGCAAGATGCAAAATACGTGCCGATAAATAAATATTTGTACAGTTTCCAGTAGAAATGAAGACTAGAGGCGGTAAAACGTCATGGAGCATTGAGTTATAGTGCCACTCAACGAACATTTCAAGTCAGAACTGTGGTGACACGTACAAAACCAACGTCACATAAAATATACCACATGTATCTGTTCTGGGGGGGAAACAAACAAACACACTTTTATAACTTTTTTATTATTATTCTTCTAGCAAAATTCCTCTTTTCCTCTGATTCCTTGGTTCATGCTGAGTAATGCACACCAGAATTAAAATTTATGTGGGTCAAGACTTTTTGCAATTTTTAATTCTTAGAAAAAAATGACTTTTTCAAACTTGTCCTGGGGTGTTTTCCAAAAGCATTGTTAGCTAACTATGCTTGTAAGTTTCACTGAACTCTATTGGTAACAATGGAACTTTCACCAAAATTGTCTCAGCTCATCTTCACACTACCATTCTGATAAAATGCAAATGATACCCACCATTTCCTATACTGGCCACTTTGGGGCATTTTGAATTTTGTCATAAAATGCTGCATTTTACTTGCATTTGCATTAGCGCATCATTACAAAACTTGGTATGTCATCGGGACCACTTTCTGAATGTACTCAAAAATGGTGAGAGTGCCACCTTCTGGTCAAGATTTATAATTGTGGTGATAGGCTCTCGTTTCCCGACGCTTACACCTATTATGATCGAGCCTTATTAAGTGGCCATATATAAAGGAGTGGCTAAGGACACGGGATGTTACGTCACTTTTTCCGCTGTTACTGGTTCATTGTCTGGCTGCCTGGTGTTGGAGGTATGTGTTTGGTGCGTCCTATCTTTTATTTCATTTTTGTTCCTAATTGTGCCATCTTTCTGGAAGGCTGGTGTCTGTTCGACGCTTTCCCTGGCTGAGATGTCTTGCCGGTGTGAAAATCCAGCATATTGAATCTCCGCGGTTTACATTGCTGCGTGTATGTGCGACTGTTGTCTTCCCAGGTGGTGGGTGAATATTTATATGCTCTTTTAATATCTTGCCTCTAGTGGTTATATGATTTTTCAAATTATATTTTTGATTAGTGCTTTGCATTAAAGTGTTATTTGGCTGGATGTGTGACATGCTTTCCGAATGCTGGTATTGTGAAATGTATGTTAATTTTATAAGACTCCCCATTAAATGAATGTGGATTCATTGTTTTTTTTAGATGTAAATCAGTGTATTAGTGTGACTTTTTACGCTCTGCCACTCTGTGGCTGGATGTTTCGACGCTGCTGTTTTGCTTCTGGTCTTGTTTTTTTGTTTTTTTTTGGTTTGCAACTTGCTTGCTTGCCAGCGCCCTTTGTGGGGGTGCTGCCGTGCTCCATTCGTTGCGGTTTCGAACCTGAAATTGTTGCTTGCTGTCATTACTGGTTTCCTATTTCTGGTGGACTAAGACACTCCTGGTGTCCAAATTGGTACCATTGGATGGGGTTTAACTTCATGGTGGTTCTCTACTAGCGGCGCTAGTGTCCCAGGTTAAACGGTTGGGTTTTCATATTTTTATTTGTTATATTTGAAGAACAGAAATGGTCAAAATTGATCTGTAATGTTTTATTTTTGTTAATTATGTGATTGTAGTGTTCTACCAGCTTTAATTTCTCTTTTCTTTTTTCTTTTTAGGAGCTGGAAGACCCAGATTGGCAGGCTATTTATTCCTTTGTGTGGGAGTCTTGTTTTCTAATTGTACAGTTTTCTTTTTATATATATATGCATTTGAGTGGATTTCACTAGTGTGTGAGTGACTTTTGCTCTTTTGTGCACGTGTGGAAATTAGTGAGGGCCTCTGGCATTTCTAGCCTTTAGCCTGCCTTACTACTGGTGAGCCCCGGTTCCTCAGGTTGGTTTATTCTTACTTTTTTCGTTTATTGTCCTCATGCTATCACTACTTGCTGTTGTCGACAGCTACTCAGGGTAAACCTAAAAGTTGTCTTTTTAACTATTTATGATTGTATTAATAAAGACTTGTGATTCGTCATCCACGTCTCATTGCCCCTTTGTGTTGAGGACAAACTTGAACCTGTGTGCTTTGTATTCGTATTTCCCCGGATAGTAATACGGGGTGGCGTAGTCGCTACTTTGTCAATATAGTAATATTATTTCGAGAGATTTTTGCTAACCACCTCCTTCTGCCACATAATGAAATTTCCAAATGAATGCTACTAGATTTTGATTCATTTTTAATAATTTTAATGAACCTGGCATTCACAGATTTATTGCATCATGCCTGAAAACATTGATAACAATTATTCCATATTCAGTCGAACTCTGCCATTTTGAATGTCTTAGAAAACCTACATTTTCGACCTCCTTCTTTACAGTTGGTCTGATTTGTACCAAAATTGGCCCAGATCATCTTCAGACCATGCTGGAAAAAATGTATCAAAAGCTTTTTGATTGACCAAACTAATCTCAAATGCATCAATTCAATTGTTGGCATGATGCTAAGCTGATTTTTATTTTATTTTGTTGTGTCATTGTCGCCTTTTACTGATCACATTTTATAACAGTGCTGCCACCAATTGGCCGAAAGTGATAAACAATTAAATTGTATTAATAGTGATTGCATTTTAGATTTGTGATTAAATAGTGAATAAATAATTACAAAATAGTAAAGAGCGCAATATCACACTGTAAGATAAAAAAACTGTATAAAGGTATTGGTCATTTTCTGCCATAATATTATCAATTACATTCAAACCAAAATGCAATGCAATTCAAACTACTGAAATCAATACAGAAATGTCCTTCATATTAAAACACTAGGCCTATATTGGGCCTTATTCCTATGTAATGCAGGCTATTCATTATATGAAACATCTCTGTCGGTCACTTCAATGCAAATAATCAAACTAGAATTTTATTAAAATTCACAATGTCTTACCTGAATGATACTGTCAGCTGTCTTGAGATTCAGTGTGCTGTATCCTTTCTTTTAATCTCTCTCTCTCGCTCTCTCTCTCTCTCTGAGTCACTGTACTGATGAGAGATATTGTGCTATTTATAACACAACATGTACTCTGTCCAGGCAAACTCTATATGTTTTGAAATATGAGTGGTTGATTGTTTTTTGATTCCTATTTTGCCATTTGATTTATTACATTGAATTAATCATTTAGCATATGATGGCTCACAAGATGAGAGAATGTGCCAAAAATGTATAGATTAATTGCTGAGATCTAAGCAATCAGTTAATCCAATCTCAATCGTCGTTTAAGTTCAAACTATGTGAATCATATTGGCTATGATTTTCTAGAAAAAAGTAAACAGACATCCAGCCATAAACATAATCGTCACTAGAGCAAAAGCATAGCATACAAATTCATTTTAATTAAACACCAATTCACCAAAACATAAAATAGTTACAAATAGAGATTGTTTTGGATAAACTGGGATGTGCAAACTGCTTGACCAAGCTTCAGTTTTTGATGCCTTGTTTGAGAGTAAGAACGAGTTTCTGGTTCTAAGTTTAATCTGCTGGTTTGGGTTCACTGTGGTTGTAGTTTTCGTCTCTCAGTTCTGACTGTGGTTATAGTAATATATATTTTTACAAGAAACTGAAATTATATAATTACAGGGTACAGTTAGTTATGCAGTCATTTATCTGCTTGTACCATGTAATGAGGAATGTTAAAAAAACAATATTTTTAACTCCGAAACAAACTGAAATTGTGTTTAACTTATGCAATAAGTTAACTTATTCATAACACAGTATGCGTCGAGTACCTTATTGCTTATATAAAATGATTATCACGCAATACACATATTACAACCAAAACGGTGACAGTAAATGGCAAGGAAATGTTCCTGTAACATGCTTTATTTTATGCATCTCAAATAAAAAAAAGAATAAGAACTGTTCTCATACACTATGGCCTTTATGTTTTTTAGTACCACATTACATTTTTTTTTTTTCCCAGAGTCCGCTCCAGAGCCCTCTCCGGTCCGTGAGCCCACAGAGTCCGCTCCAGAGCCCTCTCCGGTCCGTGAGCCCACAGAGTCCGCTCCCGAGCCCTCTCCGGTCCGTGAGCCCACAGAGTCCGCTCCCGAGCCCTCTCCGGTCCGTGAGCCCACAGAGTCTCTCCCGGTCCGTGAGCCCACAGAGTCCGCTCCAGAGCCCTCTCCGGTCCGTGAGCCCACAGAGTCCGCTCCAGAGCCCTCTCCGGTCCGTGAGCCCACAGAGTCCGCTCCGGCCCTCCGTCCGTGAGCCCACCGCTCCAGAGTCCGCTGAGCCCACAGAGTCCGCTCCAGAGCCCTCTCTCCGGAGCCCACAGAGTCCGCTCCCGAGCCCTCTCCGGTCCGTGAGCCCAGAGTCCGCTCCAGAGTTCCGGTCCGTGACCCACAGAGTCCCTCCAGAGCCCTCTCCGGTCCAGGCCCACAGAGTTCACTCCCGAAGGTGCGTTCACACCAGACAAGAATGACGCGAATAAATCGCGCTATTCACATGTAGTTGGACGCTTGAACATTTTGAGTTTACTCGCTTCATTCACGCGAATAGCGCTGCAGGAATGTCTATCGCGTCTTTGCATTGACTTAACATGTAAATCATTTGCGCGTAACGCTTCATTCGCATCTGGTGTGAACGCACCTTGAGCCCGCTCCGTAGCCGGGAGCCCACAGAGCCCACAGTTGCTCCACCTGTATCTCCCTCGTATGTCTCCCTATTTATCCTCCTGGTGTCTGTAGTCCTGTGCTGATACGTTGTTTTATGTCGTGTGTATGTTATGTTTGACTGTGCAACAGTCCTCTGCCTGCCTGCCTTTTTTCCCCTTCAGGGTGGTTTTTGTTGATCTTTGTTTTATTTTATTATTAAAATACCCATTATTTCCTGCATTTGAGTCCTCGTCCCATCTCTCCTTACGCACCCTGACATGTATAGTGGTCGTTCCTGGGTGCAGGTCCACCGTCGGGTCTGGATACCGGCTGGATCAGCTGATTACTGTAACCTAGGTATAAAGGTGAGACCGTATATAAGCGACTAATATAAGCATTGATATCATTCATCTTACAAATGAACAAGTGCATTAGATATTATGAGAAGTGCTGCCAAGTGTAGCTGCTTACCCTAATTGGTGCAGCATAAAGATCCTTTAAGGGATTTGAATTATAGAGATGTGATAGTGTGTTGTGTATGGAAGGTTAAAGAGATGGCACATTTAAACTCACAGAGTGTGTCTGCTTCCCGAAGTCTGCCCTTTTGATCTTCCAGCTGGAGCCACATATTCATAGTCCCCTTGACATCCATTTCAGCAGAATTAGCTTGAAAGTGTATCTAAATTGCAGCCGAGATATTCCATGGTTTTCAACTGCACTGTCTGACCTTATTCATGAGCGGGATGCTGCATGGGCTAAGGCCAGACAAACCAACTTAAATCCTGATTGGTTGTATTTTAAACAGCTTCGTAACAAATGTACAGTTATGATCAAAAAGGCAAAATCAGAGTATTTTCTTGATAAAACCAAGAAATCAACAAATGCAAGTAAGTTCTGGAAAAATATAAAGTTTTTGACTGGTAATAGATCTGTTTCAGCTATTCCTAATTGCATAACAAAGGATGGTATTAAAACAGTGGATAAATTACAAATGCTCAGTTGTTTTAATAGCCACTTTACTGAATCAGGGTCATTGTTTCAGACTAATAATTATACTACTGTAAATTCTGAATTTCTTAATGCAGAGCGGCATCTGTTTAATCTTTCCCTAACAACCAAGGAAATTCCTCAGATCTGGAAGTCTGCTTTTGTTGTTCCTCTGTTGAAAGGGGGCGTTCCTACTTTATTAGATAACTATAGACCTATTTCAAAGTTATGTATCTTGTCAAAACTTTTGGAAAGTTTTATCAGTAAACAATTGACACAGTATTTACACTCTCATAAACATTTGTCTATCACCCAATCAGGATTTTGTAAAAAACACAGCACCATTACGGCTGTTTTAAAAGTTTTAAATGATCTTGTGAGGTCCCTAGATGGAAAACACCATTGTGCATGTCTTTTTATTGATTTAACGAAGGCATTTGATACTGTGAACCACAATATTTTGTTAGATAGGCTTAGAAGTGTTGGCCTATCAGACAATGTAGTTTTGTGGTTTAATACTTATTTAAAGGGAAGAACTCAATGCGTGCAAGTGGAAGGTATCAAATCAGACCTATTGGGAGTGGGTACGGGAGTTCCCCAAGGATCTGTATTGGGGCCATTATTATTTCTTATATATATAAATTGTTTAGACATTAACATTGATAAAGCAAGGTTCCACTTTTATGCCGACGACACTGTCATCTATTGTTCTGCTCCTACAAAACAACAAGCTTTGGTTGACTTACAATCAACGTTTGATATTATTCAAGCAAGATTTTTTACTTTGAAGTCGGTCTTAAATGTTGAGAAAACAAAATGTATGTGGTTATCAAACTCTAGAAATTCTTTGGATGGTTCTGTTGTTCTCCGAACTCTGCAAGGAAAATTGATCGCATTAGTGTCAGAGTATAAGTATCTGGACATCATAATTGATGACAAACTACATCTTTATTCATATATTAATTATTTGCGATTAAAGTTGAAGAAGCAGCTAGGATTTTATTTCTTGCCAAGTCTTGCTTTTGATTTAATGATTTGCAAATGCTTCTAATGCTATATTTTATTGTTGTGATGTACTGTTTTTTGTTGTACGTGTATTTGTATAACTGGGCCGCCTATCTTGGCCAGGACACTCCTGGAAAATTGATTTTTAATCTCAGTGAGGTTCTCTCCTGGTTAAATAAAGGTAAAACAAAAAACCTTGAAAATTACACAGAGTGTAGACCTGCTGCGTGTACAACAGCTTTCAGACGAGATCAGCCCAGATAGAAAAAGCTGTCTTCTTCTTTTTAAAATTTATTGGCGTTTGACAAACAGCAAAAGGGTGTTAGAAAAAGCCGACTGTCAGACAGAAGTGTTTTGTAGAGACGGCACGGCTTTGGCCCATTATCTTCTCACCGATGCCGAGATTGAGCTGACAGTGCCGCATTTCAGCCCGAATCGGCCCAAGTGTGCTTGCTATCTAGCTGTTGCTGCCAGATCTCGACTGCCAAAACTTACATTGTGTTTGATGCAAAACTAACTTGAATAAATCATATGAAAAAAAAAAATGTAACTGTTTATTTTCATGCTTTCTCAGGCAAAGAACATTTTGAAAGTCCACTAAGATCATATCTGGTCATAGACAATGTTGAGGATGTTATTGTCAACATGCAATAACATTTTTACAACAAGTAGTACATTTTTTTTTTAAGTTCATACAAATGTGTATAACATTTTTTAAATAATTAAAAACATCAGGAAAAAATAGGAAACATACCTTTGTTTTTCGTATACTTGTGTCACTTACAGTTAAAGTCCTCTGATTTTTATTGTTGGCAATATTTTAAATATATTATTATTATTATTATTTGGTATTTCGCCTGGTCTATTATTGGAGTAGTGTCACCATGCTAGTAGATTTAGCTCCTATTTACTGGGGATAAAAATAAATTAATGAATAAATAAATACAAATAATAGATTTCGTTCAGTCGATGCAGATATATAGAGTGGTGGAATCTCCCATCTCCCCATCCTCTGAATATTACGTATCATAACGTAGCTACGTGTAAACATTATTTGGAGATTTTTGTTTATTTTTCTAGCATTCAAATAAATAAACCTGAAACTATAGACAAAGGATTGGAGATGAATTTCATTTACAAATAAGGTAGGAATGTGAATACTTTTAAATCGACATCTGCCACAGTGTTTTTCTCTTTGAGTGTGTCCTAAAAGCAAAGAGGAGAGGGGGGGGATCCTTAATCTTAGCACTCAGAATACCCGTTTAAAAAAGTCACAGCTCGCCACTGATATATATATATATATTAGTGGTGGGCCGTTATCGGCGTTAACGTGCTGCGTTAACGTGAGACTCTTATCGGCGATAAAAAAAATATCGCCGTTAATCTATTCTCAAAGTTGGGTTGGGAGCTGGGTCTATACTACGCAAGCTATGATGACTTTCACCCTGATATTTTAGCGCGAATGTATACCTAGCCGAATTGCACTGTAGGGGGCGAGAACGAGTCTTCGAACTAGAGGCTCGCAGTCCGTGATGGACAGATTGTTAACGGCTGGTCTATGTGGTAATACAATCGGGCAGGACATCCAAACGCTCACCTATCATTCATCAACCTCAAATATGGCTTTTCATCTGAAAGATGTATGTAGTAGCAACTTTACATGGCCGCTCAATATGATGTTAACCTAGAGAAATGTGCGCTATTGAAGTGTTTGTGTGGAAGCGCGTTTGCTGCAGGACAGGCTCCGGTGCGCTCACTTGCTCCTTAAAATCTCCGTCATTCTTCGTCATACAGATAAAAGTAGCCTAATACATCTTTCGAATCTGTAAAGACTCTACGTTTATTTGTGTGCACTCAGAATAACAACGAAACGTTGCGCTTTTAAGCAAACAGGATGCGCTTTAGGTCTCATGTGAACTTGAGAATTCACTCCCGTGTCACCCTCTGCTTCGAACCTGTGTGTATGCCTAACGTTACTGTGAAATTACCACATCAGACGTGACGTGCTAACATGGATGCAGCTATGAAGCCGCCGGGTTTGCTTCAGGGAAAATCTATTTTTAAGAAGCTTCCCAATGGAAACTGTAAACAGTTCATCACTTCCTCTTATGTAGGCCTACAGTTCAAAATTCATGTTTAACTGAATAAACAGTTAGTAAACACAAGTACATCTTATTGAACATAGTTTATTTTCATCACCAATTATCATAGTAGAACAGCTTTCTCAAGCAGTTTGTGATGCATTTTGGAAACAGGAGATAAGCCCCTGGTCTAATGCGCCACCTGGCTTGAGAAACCCGTTCTCAAAGACTTACTTTTAGTCATTATTTGGGTAGCACACATATTCTGAATGCCTTCGGCAGAATTCAAATGAGCCATTTTAATCTAGATTAATCTAGATTAATTCCAAGATTAATCTAGATTAATCTAGATTAAAAAAATTAATCTATGCCCACCCCTAATATATATATATATATATATATATGTGCGTCATTGATGTATAAGGATTTTCTATGTATAGAAAATACGTATAGACTAAGACTATTAAGCATTTTCGTATGGCGCTTTTCCACTGCATGGTACGGCACAGTACGGTTAACTTTTGGGGGGTTTTCCACATTGGTACGGTACCTGGTACTTTTTTAGTACCACCTCGGCCGGGGTTCCAAGTGATCCGTACCGTTACCAAAACGTGACGTGTAAACTCTGCTGATCACTGATTGGCCGGAGAAAATCGTCATTACTGCGTCACTGAACTTGCGACACGAGACCCAACATAACCGCTAGATTTAAATCAGCACCGCCAGCGAAGGAGCGGACGCACCTTTTTGTATCAACCAAAAAATAGCTTCGTTGTCTGAGTAAGTACAGACGTTCCTCTCGTTGATAGCCGAGGAGCGGATTCAGCGAGAGCTTGATGGGATGACGTGGAATTAAAAAGTCTTGTGTATATACTTTTGCACTTTGTATATTTCTAGAGTATTTTTTTTGTAACTTTTTGTAATGCAGTTTATTTGTATCTGTGTTTTGCTTCAATTAAAAACAATCTGATCGAATAAGTGTACCTCCAGACTATATTAAATATGTATTATTGTATGAGCATGTAATGAACCTCTTGAAAAAGACAAATGATTAATGCCGCGATTATAAAAACCATCACATAAATAAAAAACAAGGGATGCCATGAACATTTTGAAATATTATTCAAAAGTGTATTGATAATTCACAGATTCTATATGAATTGTTAACTATTCAAGTAACGCAGCACACCTGCACGAACATCCCTGCCCTCCTCCTCTACAGCCCGTGTCACTGCACCACAGTCTCTGCTGCTGGGGGTAAATCTCAAGCATCTTCATAGGCTTGTCCATTGTTGTTAAAAACATCCACATGTCGGATATGAAGAACACTATTCCGTCTCCTTTCTTTGTTGTACGTTTGTTTGTGGCGCGTTTACGATGATGTCACCGCAGTAGAGGCGGCGCCACTATGACGACACGTGAATAATCCCGCCCACTCTAAAGCGGTACTAAACTGCAGTGGAAACGCAAACCGACCCGAACTGAGCCGTGCCGTGCCGAGCCAATCCTACTCAACATAAAGACAGTTTATCAAGGCGGCCTCAAAGAAGGCTGAACATTTGATTGTACTGTCTAGCTGGAGCTTAGGTAAGTAGAGGCCTCAGCAGAATCACTTTCTAATAGCTCGTTTCCACCAAGCGGTACGAGTAAGTACACTACAGTATGGTACGGTTCGCAACTGAACTCCTTGATCCAGCTTGCGTGGTGTATGCCGGAAAGTAGCAATCGATAAAGATAACTTATAGATTTAATATGGGCTGCTTTTGGTGCTGGGCTATTTTTTTATTGGTCATTTTGTATGTTTTGCGAATAAGGTAGACTACAAGGTTAAGAAGCTTACTTAAATGGAAAAGTTTTTTTTCTCTATTTTGTAGTGAAAGACAGTTTCCCATATTGATCACGTCTCGGCTAGATTGCATGTTTTATTGCGCGGCAGGATGTTGGACTCATTAAAAATAATCACGTTGTTTGTATTTGCCAAAACAGAAATTTACTGTAGTCAAGTGGATTGGCATTATTAGTGTGAGTGCTGCTTATTGTGAAGCAGGAGCGGCCAGCCGGCAGATGAGCCTTCCTTGAACAGTTTTGTTCAGGACTTTCTGATTTACTTAACGAATACTGCGTGAGGGGGCGAGAAACTGGCCAAGGGAGGTCACGTACGGGACACATACATTAAGCCCAATATACGGGACGTCTCGGTTAATAAGGCTTTCCCTGCATGTTTTGGTATCCTGGCGCACAGTAGCTGTCCACCATGTAAAAATGGTGTATGTTTTGTAAGGTCTAAATAGTCTGGTTTTAAATTATTGTTCCACACCTCTCGATACCAATGCTACGGCCGCTCTAGCATTCTTCTGGTTGCCTGCCAAAATGTCGGAGTGTAGATTGCGTGACGTCAACCACAGGAGCTCTATGGTGTCCTAAACCAGCTGGTGGGGCAAGAGGAAATTCTCTCAATTAAATATACACTGTTTACTGCTTATGTTTTCTCTACAAACTTGTGCATAGTTTTGTTTCTTTGTATATTAATTAGATTTTTTTTAAATGACAGATATTATTACTTCTGTTCTTTTTGTGTTCTTTGCGTCAGTGATCACATTGATACTATCTTGTGGCGTTTCATGTTGTGCTGATCGTCACTCTCACACATTCAGGAAACCAGATCAGCATATTTTGGTTGTTTTTATATTAACTCTGATGGTTCTTTACTGCCCTTTATTGTATTCCACATTTGTATCTCTTTTTCAGATGTTTTGTAGTGATGTAATAATATTTTGACTATAAATATGGCTCTATTATTATTATTTTTTAAGTAATACAATTATTATTGGACTTAATAGAGCCAGAATCTGAAATGAACTTTAACTACAGTTGAAAAACAATATAGTTGACTTTTACCTTTTATAAGGCTCTTTTATTTTATTGTATACCAGCCAGTCTAATTGTTTTATCTAATACATGGAAATCTAATATTCACATATAAAAAATGTTTAAGTTTAATTTCAAGTTTATTTTGTAATTATATTAAAGTAAATCTGGTATGAACAAGAAATTAAGTTATTTATCTTTGTTTAAATTTGTACAATGTGAATAATTAAGACTACAATTTGTAGAAAAAATTAAATGCGAACATCCAGCCGAGAATATGCAATGGTCACTGGAGCAAAATAATTTCATACAAATTCAAACGAATTAACCACCAATTTGCCAAAATATAAGATATTTACAAATCGAGATTGTTTTGGAGAAACTGTGATGTACAAAGCACTTGGCCAGGCTTCAGTAATTGATGTCTTGTTTAGTGAGAACGACATGCTTTTCCACTGGTTTCTGGTTATCAGTTTTATCTGTGTGGTTGTAGTTCTCGTTTCACAGCTCTGAATGTGCTTTCCTTTACCAAAAGAATCTGGCAATACATAAATGCAGGGTTAGCTCTGCTTCTATGGAATGCCAATCTTGCCATAATTATAAATATACAAAGTACAAAATCAAAAAATAAATAATTATTTATTATTTAATTGCCTTATTTTTGTAGTTTTTCATTTTTCCCCACATTTTGTGTTTTTTATTTATACATTTATTTCCAGATTTCTGTATTTATTTACGTATATTTTTTTATTTATTTCCATATTTATATATTTTCACATTTATTTATTTATACATTTATACATTTCTTTGTCTGTAGGGAAATGAGGAAGGCTTGTTTTACGTCAGGAAAAGCAATCGAGCCAAAGTAATCGAGGGGTAAGCTTGAGGACATAGTGACACCTTGTGGTGCCCAAATGAAGTACAAGAAGTGTAGCCTACATGACAAACGTCCCAGGTTACGTATGTAACCCTGGTTCCCCGAGGGAACGAGACGCTGCGTCGAAACGCTAGGGGAACGCCATCAGCGATGTCCAGCTCTGAATCATAAGTGTAATCAGTCAAAATTGACAGCCAGACGTCAGGTGCGGGTGACGTCACGACCAGGATGCTTAAAAGCGCGTGATGTGCAGCCGGCGCCAGCTTCCAGGAATGAAGCAAAGCTCTAGTAGGGATGCCGGAAGTATGGCCTTGCGACGCAGCATCTCGTTCCCTCGGGGAACCAGGGTTACATACGTAACCTGGGACGTTCCCCTCCGGGAACATCGAGCTGCGTCGAAACGCTAGGGGAACGAGATGTCCACGCCGCCAGAATTACCAATCCCTGCTCAGTGTGTGGAATGCACAGCTACGGCAAGAGAACAACAGAGCCAGGAGTGGCTTGCAGATCTAGGTCATAGAATCTGACGAAGGTTAGGGGCGTAGACCACCCAGCAGCGTCACAAATGTCCTGAATAGGGACACCTGCGAAAAAGGCCTTGGAGGCCGCCATACCTCTGGTTGAATGAGCCTTGACCCCCAAGGGCGAGGGGAGATCAGAGGACTCATAGGCAACTATGATGGCATCCACTATCCACCGACTAAGGGTCTGCTTAGCAGCTGGAAAACCCTTTTTAGGAGGACCGTAGCATACCAGCAGTTGGTCCGATTTCCTCCACAGGGCAGTTCTGTGGACGTATGCGTCCAGTGCTCGCACTGGACACATACAGTTAAGCTTTTCCTGGTTGGGCTCCCTGAAGGGAGGAGGACAAAAGGCCTGGAGTATAATGGGCCGCGGTACCGAGGAGGGGACCTTAGGGACGTACCCCACACGAGGGTACAAAAAGACTTTCGCCAGACCGGGCGTAAAGTCTATAGAGGCCACCGAGAGGGCCTGTAGATCCCCAACTCTCTTCAGCGAAGATATGGCTAACAGTAGCACCGTCTTCAGCGTAAGAAGACGCTCTGATACCTGCTCGATGGGTTCAAACGGAGGTTTGCAGAGAGCTTCTAGCACAACAGCGAGATCCCAAGGAGGGACCCTGGACCGTACTCTAGGCCTGAGCCTCATCACACCGCGGAGGAAACGTATGATCAGGGGGTCCTTGCCCACTGATTGTCCACCCACAGGGGCGTGGTAAGACGCTATAGCTGCCACATAAACCCTCAGGGTGGAGTGGGATAACCCTGTGGAGAACCGAGCCTGCAGAAACTCCAGTACTGTACCAATCGGGCAGTTAACTGGGTCGAGCTGGTGGTCTCCACACCAAGAAGTGAAGAGTCTCCACTTGAGGCCATACAGTTTCCTCGTTGAGGGAGCTCTAGATTGGAGAATGGTCTCAACAACCTCGGTTGAGAGACCTGACGCTATGAGTTGCGCCCCCTCAGGGGCCACACCCACAGCTTCCATAACTCCGGGCGGGGGTGAAAGATCATACCCTCCGCTTGTGAGAGGAGATCTCTCCTGACTGGAATCTCCCATGGGGAGCCGTCGAGGAGAGAAATCAGGTCCGAGAACCATACTCGGCCCGGCCAGAACGGGGCTACTAGCAACAGCCGGACCCCGTCCCGGCGCACTCTCTCTAGAACTCCCGGGAGCAGAGCAATCGGGGGAAAGGCGTACAGACGAAGCCTCGGCCACGTCTGTACCATAGCATCCAGCCCCAGCGGAGCCGGATGAGTCAGAGAGTACCAGAGGGGACAGTGCGATGTCTGACGAGTCGCAAACAGATCCACCTGTGCCTGGCCAAAAACTCTCCAAATCTGCTTCACCACCTCGGGGTGAAGCCTCCATTCCCCGGGCCTCGGCCCCTGCCTCGACAGGATGTCTGCTCCTACATTGAGATGCCCAGGAATATAGACCGCTCTCAGCGTGAGGAACTTGTCCTGGGACCACACAAGGATCTGGTGCGCCAGCTTGCATAAGGGGCGCGAACGCAGACCTCCCTGGTGGTTGATATAAGAAACCACAGCTGTGTTGTCGGTGCGTACTAGCACATTGTGATTTCTTAGGTCCGGAAGAAAATGTTTCAGTGCCCGAAACACGGCCAGCATCTCCAGGCAGTTGATGTGCCACGTGAGATGGTGACCACTCCACAGACCGCGGGCAGGGTGGCCACTCATGACCGCTCCCCAGCCGGTCAGGGATGCATCCGTCGCTAGCGTTACGCGGCGGCAAGGAGCTCCCAGGACCGGGCCCTGAGACAAGAACCAAGGTTTCCTCCACATGTTCAAGGCACGTAGGCATCGCCGCGTGACCTTGATCATGCGGAATGGGTTTCCCCTCGGGGAGAACCCCTTGGACTTGAGCCACCACTGTAGGGGTCTCATGTACAGCAGGCCAAAAGGTATCACGTTGGACGCTGCTGCCATCAGACCCAACAGTCTTTGAAACTGCTTGACAGTGAGTGACAGGCCTTCTCTGACTCTCCTGACCGTGTTGAGAATCGACTCGATCCGAGCAGGGGACAATCGTGCCTGCATCGTGGTCGAATCCCACACCACGCCTAGATAAGTGGTTCTCTGGAATGGAGACAGCACACTTTTCTTTGCATTTAGTCTTAACCCCAATTCTTTCATGTGAGCGAGAACGACATCTCGACGTCGAACCGCCCACTGCTCTGAATGAGCTAAAATCAATCAATCGTCGATGTAGTTGAGTATGCGGATGCCCTGAAGTCGCAGAGGCGCCAGTGCAGCATCCACGCACTTCGTGAAAGTTCGGGGTGAGAGTGCTAGGCCGAAGGGAAGAACCCGATATTGGTAAGCTTTGCCCCTGAAAGCGAACCTCAGGAACTTCCTGTGACTGGGAAGGATGGATACATGGAAATAGGCGTCTTTTAGATCTATCGTGACGAACCAGTCCTCGGATCTGATCTGAGACACGACCTGTTTTACAGTAAGCATTCTGAACTTCAGGCGGCTGACTGAGCGGTTCAGTAGCCGCAGATCTAAAATTGGACGTAACCCTCCATCCTTCTTTGGAACAACGAAGTACCGGCTGTAGAACCCGGACTCTCTGTCGAGAGGAGGGACCACCTCGATGGCCTCCTTCCTCAGAAGAGAGCTGACCTCTTGTTCTAATACCAGAGCCTGCTCGGGATTTGTGCTCGTGAGACACAACCCTTTGAAAGGTGGCGGCGGAGCGCCGAATTGAATACGATAACCTTTCTCTACAGTCTGCAGGACCCAACGAGATACATTCGGCAGTAGTTTCCACACTGCTAAATAATCTACTAAGGGAGCCAGTCTCTCGAGACTGGCCTCTGGTGTGTTTGGAGCTGCTAGATCGATGCCCTGACACGGAGGACCGGCAGGAAGCCACCGATGTAGCTGCTCGGGAGATCCCTGAAGGCGTGGCGAGGCTCTCAGCTCCGCTACGTTTCCGGGCGGAAAGAACTGAGAAAGGCACTCGCGGGAGACCGCTGCACCCTGGAACTCTGGCAGGGTTGGCAGAACGATCTCCAGAGGGCGCTGAGGAGAGACTGACACCGTGTAATGCGGTGCACCCCGCTCTTCCCCAGTAGGGGCCGCTCTCAACAGTCCTGCGTAGACGTCAGGACCGCTTCATCGAGGGCTTCCTAGACTGAAGCACGACCCTCAGGTCGGGCTTCGTCTCCGAAAGCCTCGATTTTCTAGAGCGTTGTCGACCTCGGTCCCGCTGCGGGGGAGCACGAGCGGCAACGCTCTGCCTTTGGACCTCCCTATATGAGGAGCTGGTACACGGTTGGGGCTGCTCCCGCCCAGCAGCCCCTAGAGCTACAGAGCGGCGAGGGAGAAACCGCTGAAATGCTGCCGCCTGTTTAGACGCCTCCTGGAACCTGTCGACGACCGAGTTAACGGCATCGCCGAACAGCCCAGAAGGCGCAAGCGGGGCATCCATCAAGACGACTCTGTCCTTCTCTTTCATGTCGGACAGAGTCAACCATAAGTGCCTCTCCGCTGCCACCATTGCTGCCATAGACCGCCCAAGGGCACGGGCGGTCTCTTTAGTGGCACGGAGAGCTAAATCAGCGGTTCTCCGACATCACTAGAACTGATTTGCTCGCCCTCATCTAGCTCTTTCAGCAGGTCTGCTTGATATGCCTGAAGCACAGCCATAGTGTGAAGGCATGCACCTGCTTGACCTGCTGCCGCATACCCCTTGCCCAACAGCGCTGATGACCCACGCAGCGGCTTGGTGGGCAAGACCGGAGCCTTCAGAGACGATGCCGCACCGGGTGCCAGATAGCTCGCAAGCGTCTGTTCAACCCGGGGCATCGCTCTGTAACCACACTCACTTAACCCCGCTACATTACCATAATAGTCAGAGGCGGGGATAAATAGGCGTGAAGAAAAAGGTCTTTTCCACGATCTCGACACCTCAGCGTGAAGATCGGGAAAGAAAGGCAGGCTCCGGCGTAGAGGTAGTGACTTACTACGCAGAAAGCGTTCATCTAGTTTACTTCGCTGCTCTTCAGTCTGATCATCGGCGGGCCAATTAATGTTTAACTTGGCAACCGCGCGAGTAACTACCTCTAATAACTCCTCGTATTGCGGGGATAGAGTGGGCGAAAAACCAGTGCTCTCCACATCTTCCTCCTCGGAGGGAGATAGGTGAAACACTGGCCCCGCACTCTGAGGGGAAGAATCCGCAGAACGGGCTTCCGAACCCAGAGAACGGGCAGTGGATCTGGCAGGTGAGGACAGAGATAGGGGTTTACCCGTCTCTAATCCCTCTGCCAAATCCAATTGCGAGCCCCACGAGTGTAGCCACCGCTCCGCCTCAGCGGAGGCGGGGCCAGCACCTGCGAGGAGCGCTCGCGAAAACTCCCTCCTCGAAGAGAGCTTTCCGGGAGCGAAGCGTGTGCATAGGAAGCCGCTCACAATGCGGGCAGCCGGCTTCCTCAAAAGCCGACTCCGCGTGCTTCGCCCCCAAGCAGACCACGCACAGACTGTGTGTATCCCCACTCGTGATGAAGCGAGGGCAGGGAGTCACACACTGTCTGTACTGTGAACCACTCTCACCCCTCTTAGATTTAAAGGTTGCCTTTGACATGTCTGTACTAATCTTTCTTTGCCTGCCTTTTTTAGAACAAACTTCCTTATTTCCTAACTGGATAATAACAGATCTACAGACAATGACTGACACACACAGAGAGCTTTGCCTCATTCCTGGAAGCTGGCGCCGGCTGCACATCACGCGCTTTTAAGCATCCTGGTCGTGACGTCACCCGCACCTGACGTCTGGTTGTCAATTTTGACTGATTACACTTATGATTCAGAGCTGGACATCGCTGATGGCGTTCCCCTAGCGTTTCGACGCAGCTCGATGTTCCCGGAGGGGAACCTGATGATAGTGTGGGATCAATGACTTAGATAGGCGATATGGCCAAAATATTATATCATGGGTTATTAATTCAGTTTCATGTGGGGGGTTGTTTCGGCTGGAGAGCGTGCAATCTGTGATCACGTGCATTTGCTGAAGCTCGCGAAAGCGTGCAATCACTCGCTTATGCACACTATTTTTTTAGGTTTCACTTTCAACGCATACAACGTAGGTTTCCAAGATTCTGTACAGGAGGAGGTTACTGTAGATGATGTGTCGCCTCACGCCACTTCCCGTGTGGACAGTCACCGCATCAACTGATTATAACGGGTTCTCTTGGTGTAGACACGGCTTTATATATGGATTAATCACACGTCTTAGGCTGGAAAAATCCAAAATGTATCCATGGGAACGGAACAAGTGAAACAAACACGCCATGCATTGAACATACAAGCTTCATGCTCATCCAAACAGCGCCGGTCATGTGCCCTCAGCTTTTTGAGCTAACTGCATTTTTTTTAATGCAACCAAAAAACAACATTTACAGCATCAGAAACAAATTTGTAAACTGATGTCCAGGAGAATAAAAAAAAAACATGTTAATGTATGCATCATGAATATGGAATGCCACAGTCTTAATTCCAAACGATAAATTTAGTTAATATAATAAAATACTAGTAAAAATTCAATCAGTGTCAACTAAAGCCATTAGGGACATTATTACTGAATGCATTTACACTGCAATTAGCCTACAAATTCATAAAATGTTATGTGTCACATACTGGATGGAGAGGCAAACAAGGATGTGTTCCCCCTCGGCTAGGGTATCACGATTCATGATTTTATCAAGATTCTTTGTCTTGTTGGTCTTTCCATTTTTTTCAAGTTGTTAGGTTGTTTAATAGATTGTCCAGTAAGAGTCCTGTCATGTTGAAAAGCCTGTTTAGTGTTCATATTTGCAAAATCCTGCTCCTGTTTATTTTTATAACGCTTTTTTGCCTTATAAATTTCCCTTTTAATGTCCCGGTTTATAATTTTGAGACCAGCAAAATCCTTCTGCCTGAAGGAAAGTTGTTTCTTATGAAAAATATGTTTTACCTGTGGATTGATCCATGACTTTTGAATTTGGATAGGTTTTAATAGTCTTTGCCGGTATCAGGGTGTATATGCAAAATTTTATGTAATCGCTGATAACAAAAGTCTGTTCATCAAGCTCTCCCTCAAAAACTTCCCAGTCTGTGCACGCCAAGCATGCTTGGAGGCGTGCAATAGCCTCCTACGACCATTGTAGGGTGCTGTATATCATAGGTTTGTGTTGTTTCAACCGTTGCTTGTAAACAGGAAATAAATGAATAACATTATGACATTATATACATCCACAAGTCCCAGCGGTGTTAGAGCTCTGGTTTTATAGGCTTCTTGAATATTACTGTAGTACAAATCAATCGTTTTATTGAATCTTGGTGGTACATCTACATACTGTTTAAAAGCTGGCAGTACGTGGTCAAGCTGACAGCTGTTGAAATCACCAAGAAGTAATACTGGAGCATCCGGATACTTGCCGAGCATAGCATGTGTGTTATGTGCTAACTGCTCAGCCGCTGGCTTAACGTTGGCGCTTGGTGGGACATACACACAACTAAGCACAACTGTCGAGAACTCCCTCGGGAGATAAAAGGCACGGGCAGACAGGGTGAGCAGCTCCAAGTCAGGATTACAAATCCTCTCATGTACTTTGATGTTAGTACACCACCGCGAGTTGATGTACATACACACCCCACCCCCCTGCACTTTCCCCGAGTTACTGGTTCTGTCTGTGTTACCCCCCCGGGTCCGCACCATCACACCAAGCGGGTCTTGCACCCGGGATGCCGGCGCGGGAGGCGGGCGCTCTACCAAGGAGCCTAAAGGCTACAGCCTCTAACGTCACTCGCTAGAGCGCCTCTTTTTGAGGTCAGGGGAGTGAGATTTACACACAGCCCTTACTGGCATACATCCGTTACATCTGCTTGAAGGTGCTCAAAGCTGTCCAGGGCAACCTCCAGATCCGGAACAGACTCATCCAGCCAGGACTCAGTCACAGCCAAAACATATGCCTCCTTAAACGATGCATCCATGAGACAATTTGCATGTAACAAGTCCAATTTGTTTTTCAATGATCAAACATTTGAGAGAATAATTGAAGGTAGTGGAGTTTTAAAAGGACACCTCTCTTCCTCTTTAAGCCAGGTGTTAATGTTATATCAGGCGGGATGAGGATAGATGGGTTCAGTTGACAATGAATAGAAACACGAAGGAACAAAAGTCTATCCAGGGAGTAGGTGAATCCATGCCCCGCACCAACATCATTTGACTGGATACTCAAAACAGCGCAGTCACTAATAATCCATATGATTATGAAAATGATCAAAATCCAATTTGTCAAACTTCCCATGGTGTTTCAGCCGTAGTACACTGCCCGCATTAACATAAAAAACTCAAATTCAACAATACAAATGCACCAACCGTGCCGTCGCAGCCAACGCATGCGCCGAATCACAATGTGAAAGAACAAGCTGCTCCTCCACTGGTCTCTGGTTGTCAGTTTTCCACTGGTTATCAGTTTTATCTGGTGGTTTGTGCTCAGTGTGGTTATAGTTCTCATCTCAGTTCTGACATTGCTTTCACTAATAGACATTGTTAATAAGAATCTGAAAATACATAAATGCAGGATACACTTTGAACTTTTATTAACTTCCCATTACCTACACTCTTCTTTGCTCCCTATTACCTCTCACCAAGCTTGTGTTCTTCCTCACTCCTGGTTATAGCTCTCATATCAGTGTGAGTGTGTGAGGTCTCAACTGCACTAAGATCTACTGTACTCAAGAAGCACTAATACATTTTGTCTGCTTAAAGTTTTACACTTAAATATGTCTTCCAGCAAATGTTTAAACTGATAACTTCAGTGGCCATGTATCCGGTATATAAAACACTGTATAGGATGAGCTGATGAACAATGATGCTACATCCATCAATAGAGCTGAATATACTACATATGAATACACAATCATAGCTGTAGATTGAGGTGGGGCTGATACAGACATGACTCTACTAACTTTCCTAAAACCTGAAATGTTTCATGATTAATTACCTTTTTACCCACAAAATACAAAAATTTTCACAAATACACTAGATTTATAGAGGTAATATAAAATGTAAAATTGTAGTTTACTTACTTTTCTTAACACTTTTAAACATTATGGTTTATGTAAAGATTATCCGTGCCTCTTACTAAAAACCATTTAGAGCTCAGATGTGAGAGATCAGATCAAATAAGCAGATAAACCAACAACCAGAAACCAGCAGTATAAAAAAAGAAAGAAAGAGCAAAGACAAACAGACAGCTTGACAGACGAAACCATCCAAGATTGGAAATTTCTTTATGCCATGAGCACAACACTGTATAAATCTCCTGAGTATATCTAGGTAAGACACAGTCTTACAATTGAAGCCATTTAAAGGCATTAAATATGAACTGACATGTAATACAGACTAGAATGCATGAAAGTTTTCAGCCTGATGATTCTGAATTTTATGTTTAGCTGACAATTTAAGTTTTGTACCTTTTGAAAGTTGCTCAACATTTCTTCAGCACATATACAAATGTGTATCTTTATTTATTCACTTAAATATTTTCACCATGATATCACAAATAGATAAAAGAGAGACTAGATATGGAATCTTATCGATTTAAATGGAAGCTAGAAGCTGACCTGCTGGTGAATGTCAGATGGTCCATCTTCATCTTCATCTTCATTAGTGTGTGTGCAGGTCTACCAGCTCTTGCTTGGTCAGTCAGTGATCTAATTCATCACAGAAAGGATGACTTGTCCGGTGAGTATGCTGGCCATGCAAGAACTGGGATATTTTCAGCTTCCAGGAATTGTGTAAAGATCCTTGAAACATGGGGCCGTGCTGTATCATGCTGCAACATGAGGTGATAGTCGTGGATGAATGGCACAACAATGGGCCTCAGGATCTCATCACGGTATCTCTGTGCATTCAAAATGCCATCAATAAAATGCACTTGTTTCCATTGTCCATAACATACGCCTGCCCATACCATAACCCCACTGCCACCATGGGCCACTCGATCCACAACGTTAACATCAGCAAACTGCTCACCCACACGACGCCATACATGCTGTTTGCCATCTTCCCAGTACAGTGAAAACCAGGTTTCGTCCGTGAAGAGAACACCTCTCCAAAGTGCTAGACGCCATCGAATGTGAGCATTTGCCCACCCGCTCAAGTCGGTTACGACAACGAACTGCAGTCAGGTCGAGACCCTGATGAGGATGACGAGCATGCAGATGAGCTTCCCTGAGACAGTTTCTGACACTTTGTGCAGAAATTCTTGGGTAATGCAAACCGATTGTTGCAGCAGCTGTCGGGTTGGCTGGTCTCAGACGATCTTGGAGGTGAAGATGCTAGATGTGAAGTTCCGGGTATGTCGCGTTCGACGGGGTTCGATATTTTTGGTGCAAGCAGACGGAAGAGCGTTTGTCTGGCCGGGAGCACCTCGCCGGCATCCAACGGGAGATTAAGACTCGCTGTGTTGGACAGGTAAAGACATAAAAAGTAAGATTGTCTGGCCGGGAGCACCTCGCCGGCGTCCAACGAGATATCAGAACTTGCTGTGTTGGACAGGTAAAGACAGAGAAAGTAAGATTGTCTGGCCGGGAGCACCTCGCCGGCATCCAACGGGAGATCAAGACTCGCCGTGTTGGACAGGTAAAGACAGAAGAAAGTAAGATTGTCTGGCCGGGAGCACCTCGCCGGCGTCCAACGAGATATCAGAACTTGCTGTGTTGGACAGGTAAAGACAGAGTAGTAAGATTGTCTGGCCGGGAGCACCTCGCCGGTGTCCAACGGGAGATCAAGACTCGCTGCGTTGGACAGGTAAAGACATAAAAATGTAAGATGTGTGGCCGGGAGGCTCTCGCCGACATCCGACGGGAGGAAAATACTCGCGGTCTGGATGGGTAAGTCTCGCCGGCCGTGGGGTGGAAAAGGTAAGGTTGTCTGGCCGGGAGGCTCTCACCGGCGTCCGATGGGAGATCAAGACTCACTGTCGGACAGGTAAAGACGGAAAGGTAAAGTTGGGTGGCCGGGTGGCACTCGCCGTGACCTGACTGGAGATGGCAGCTCGCAGCCTGGATGGGTGAGACTCTCCGGCCGCAGGATGGAAAAGGCAAGTTTTTTGCTGGGAGGCTCTGGTCGTAAGTGATGGTCCGCAGTGTCAGCAGGGGGAGTCTCGCCAAGCGTGTGATTTGAAGGAAGTAAAATAAAGGTGACCGTTGGAATTTTTAAATCATTTCTTAAGACACACCTGTTTTCCTTGGCTTTTATTTTGAGTTGAGTTGAGACATTGTGACGTTTTACTGTATTCATTTTGTTTGTGTGGGAGCTTTTCCGGACATTGTGAAGCACTTTGGTCAACCATGGTTGTTTTTAAATGTGCTATATAAATAAAAATTGAATTGAATTGAATTGAAGTAAAAGCCAGGAAAGCTCGCACCGATTTTAAGGCGTTTGTTAGACGTATTCACTCAACCGGGAAGGCTCACGCAGCATCTGACGGGGGTTCCACCCTTGCGGCATTGTACATGTAAGTTCGTCGGTAGTCGGATGGAGCTCGAGGTTGCTCAACCAGGAAGCTCTCGTGCATGTCAAGTCAAGTCAAGTCACCTTTATTTATATAGCGCCTTTAACAATACAAATTGTAACAAAGCACTGCACAATATCAAAATAGGCAAATTTGTCAATAATGTAAAATGACAGGATTTAACACTCAATTATCTGCTGAATGCATTTCATTATTGAATTTAGTAGTGGCATTGTCCAGCTTAGTTCAGTTTAAATAATATCTGTGCAATCAAGTCGATGATTGTGCTGGAAATGAAGTGTCCCCAACTGAGCAAGCCAGAGGCGACAGCGGCAAGGAACGAAAACTCCATCGGTGACAGAATGGAGAAAAAACCTTGGGAGAAACCAGGCTCAGTCGGGGGGCCAGTTCCCCTCCGGCCAGACAAATCAGTAGTTTGTTCCAACTGCAGCAAAGTCAGAGTGTAAGTGGTCCACTGGTTCCGGGGGTCTTTCCCCGATGGATGTCTAGGTGACGAGGTCCTCACTGGAGATCTGTCTCTGGGGCTCATCTCGGAGGGGTTGTCATCGTCTCTTCTCAGGTGTTCGGTCATCTCTATTGTTTAAGGGTAGGATCCAGACTGAGGCTTGTGTAATTCCTAACTACCACGGGATGTTAATCCCGTGGCAGTAACATAGAAACAGTAAAACAATTAGCGTAGCAGCGGCTCCATCCAGGAATAACCCTGGATGAAATTATCAGTATAACCCAAGCTAAAGCATAATAATGTGCATGTGTTCAGATGGACTGGCAGTACAAGATTGTGAGATGCATTATATGAATGCTTGGCTAAAGAGATGCGTCTTTAATCTAGATTTAAACAGAGAGAGTGTGTCTGAACCCCGAACGTTTTCAGGAAGGCTATTCCATAGTTTAGGAGCCAGATATGAAAAAGTTCTACCTCCTTTTGTGGACTTTGCTATCCTAGGTACTACCAAGAGTCCAGAGTTTTGCGACCTAAGGGAGCGGGTTGGATTGTAGCGTGATAAAAGATTAGTTAGGTACGCAGGAGCTAAATCATTTAGGGCCTTATAGGCAAGTAATAATATTTTGTAACTGATACGAAACTTAATAGGTAGCCAGTGCAGAGACTGTAAAATTGGAGTAATATGGTCATATTTTCTTGACCTGGTAAGGACTCTAGCAGCAGCATTTTGTACTATCTGTAGCTTGTTTATTGAGGATGCAGGACAACCACCTAGCAGTGCATTACAATAGTCCAGTCTAGAGGTCATGAATGCATGAACTAACTTTTCTGCATCAGAAACACTTAACATGTTCCGTAGCTTGGAAATGTTTCTAAGATGGAAGAATGCTGTTTTTGTAACATTGGAAATATGATTTTCAAAAGATAGGTTGCTGTCTAATATAACACCCAGATTTTTAACTGTAGAGGAAGTAACAGTACATCCGTCTAGTTGCAGATTGTAATCCAAGAGATTCTGTGTACTGTTTTTAGGTCCAACAAGTAATATCTCGGTCTTATCTGAATTTAATAGGAGAAAATTACTGGTCATCCAATCTTTTATATTTTTAACACACTCTGTTAGCTTAGATAGTTTAGAAGTTTCATCTGGTTTTGTTGAGATATATAGTTGAGTGTCATCAGCATAACAATGGAAACTAATCCCGTATTTTCTAATAATATTACCAAGGGGCAGCATATATAATGAAAATAATAGAGGACCTAGGACAGATCCTTGTGGTACTCCATACTTTACTGGTGATAATTGAGATGACTCCCCGTTTAAATAAACAAAGTGGTAGCGATCGGACAGGTAGGATCTAAACCATCTTAGAGCCTGCCCTTGAACACCTGTATAGTTTTGTAATCGATCTATCAGTATGTCATGATCTATAGTGTCGAACGCAGCACTAAGATCAAGTAAAACTAGCAACGAGATGCAGCCTTTGTCTGACGCAAGAAGCAAGTCATTTGTAATTTTAACAAGTGCAGTTTCTGTGCTATGGCGGGGCCTGAAACCTGACTGAAATTCTTCATAGATATCATTTTTTTGCAAAAAGGAACACAATTGAGCAGACACTACTTTTTCTAATATTTTCGACATAAACGGAAGATTTGAAATGGGTCTGTAATTTGCCAGTTCACAAGGATCTAATTTTGGTTTCTTAATAAGAGGCTTAATAACTGCCAGCTTAAATGGTTTTGGGACGTGACCTAAAGATAGCGAGGAGTTAATAATATTGAGAAGCGGTTGTTCTGCAACAGGTAACAACTCTTTCAATAGTTTAGTTGGTACAGGATCTAATAAACATGTTGTTGGTTTAGATGCAGTGATAAGTTTATTTAGCTCATCCTGTCCTATAGTTCTAAAGCACTGCAGTTTTTCTTTGGGTGCGATGAATGATGCTGAAGTACTAGACGCTGTAGAATCTACGTTTGTTATTGTATTTCTGATATTATCTATTTTATCAGTAAAGAAATTCATAAAGTCATTACTATTAAACTGTGAGGGAATATTTAGATCGGGTGACATCTGTTTATTTGTTAATCTAGCCACTGTGCTAAATAAAAACCTTGGATTGTTTTGGTGATTATCTATGAGTTTGCGGATATACTCGGTTGTTGCAGTTTTTAGAGCCTGTCTATAGCTGGACATACTGTTTTTCCACGCAATTCTAAAGACTTCCAAGTTACTTTTTCTCCATTTGCGCTCAAGAATACGAGTTTCTTTCTTGAGAGAATGGGTATAACTGTTGTACCATGGCGCAGCACGTTTTTCTCTAACCTTTTTTAATTTGATGGGTGCAACAGTTTCTAACGTATTGGAGAAAATAGTTCCCATGTTGCTAGTAATTGTGTCTAGTTCATCTGTATTTATGGGTACACAGAGCAGTTGAGATAAATCAGGCAGGTTATTTGTGAATCTGTCTTTAGTGGCTGGAATAATAATTCTGCCTGGGCGATAACGCGGAGCCATATAGTTAATATCAGTAATATGCAGCATGCACGATACTAGGAAATGGTCAGTAACATCATCACTTTGAGGTATGATATCTATATCAGTTATATCAATTCCATGCGATATTATTAAATCTAGCGTATGATTAAAATGATGCGTGGGCCCGGTGACATTTTGCTTGACACCAAAAGAGTTTATTAGGTCAGTAAACGCAAGTCCTAACGCATCATTTGTATTATCAACGTGAATGTTAAAATCTCCAACAATTAGTGCTTTATCTACAGTAACCAATAGGTCTGAGAGGAAATCTGAAAATTCTTTTAGAAAATCTGTATATGGCCCTGGCGGTCTATACACAGTAGCCAGAGCAAGCGATAGGACAGATTTATTTTGCTTATCTGACAGTTTAACATTAAGCATAAGTATTTCGAATGAGTCAAACCTGTATCCTGTTTTCTGAGTAACATTGAGAATATCACTATATATTGTTGCGACACCGCCGCCACGACCAGTCTCACGAGGCTCGTGCTTATAACAGTAGCTTGGTGGAGTAGATTCATTTAGACCAAAATAATCATTTGTTTTAAGCCAGGTTTCAGTCAGACAGAGTACATCAAAACTATTATCTGTGATTATTTCATTTACAATAACTGCTTTCGGTGTGAGTGATCGCATGTGACTGAGTTCGTTACCCGCAGCGTCAGATGGTGAGCCTCGCCGATAGCCAACAGGGAAACGTTTGCTGCGCCGGCAGCATCTGACAGAGTTCAATACTCCGAATGATAGGCGTCTAATAGGGTAGATGCTATGAGGTTTGCTTGCGTGCTTGTAAAACGAATTTAGTGGCGGTTCCTGATCAATCTTGAAATCTTGGGCTGAATAGAATTCCCTGTGCTGGCGTATCCCAAATGAGTGCCGTGAATTTGGATGGATGGCATGGCTTGGAATCTGAGGTGGTGTCGACTTTGCCAGCCGGGTGCTAAGGCCCACGATTTCATGGATTGCATGGTCAATGTTCTAATATTGGGAGAGAACAGTCGAAGGAATCAAGGTGTTTATGCTTGAACGGGGAGTTATGCGGAGCTGACAATAGATTAGAAAGGGTCTCTTACCTCACGACGTCTTAGTAGCCACTCTGATGACTAGTGCTGAAATGGCGGTCAACGAAAGATCTGGTCATGAACCCTCGTTTAATTTGCGCCGCCTATAGGGGAAAGCTGAGCAGGTTATTTCAGGATGAATACGGCTGAAGTCGATGGAGAATTTGGCAAATGGCAACTTTGATGTCCATATTCAATGATTTACGATTGTTGCAGCGCTTCTGTCATGGAGAAATGACCATGTCTCTCTCAAACGATTCTGAGAATTTCAGAATCAATTCTGGGCTTAGATTTTAACCAGTTGAGCTATGATGCAGATTTGCTTTAGAAACACCCATATGCTGCTTGCTTCCAATTCCTCACGTGCATGCGCCACTTGAACCTTCTGTAAAATAATCTTTCATAAGGTTTGGAAAGGTTGGAGCAAGTTACAAGGAGATTCGCTGGCTTCATTGCGCAGGAGCGCTGAGAGAGTCACGCGTTTGTTTGATGTACACTTGAAGCGGTCTCGCCAGTTTGTGTTTTTCTTACAAATGCTCTGCGGAGTCACTATGCCTGTGGTTTGGAATGCGGTGGATTTATAAATGTAAGATTTGAACCTCACTACGGAAGGCTGCCCTTATTTTAAACGCTGATGCGCGCTTGATTGTGTAGACTGCTTGCGCATGCGGCTGTGCACAACTCCATGTAAGGGGTTTAATGTTCTTGCGTCTCAAAATGGTTTTATGATGCAAAGTTAATGTAAACATGGGCAGTTACGTCTTAAATACGGACGTGATAACCCACGTAACATCCATTACCACAGAGATCCGTGCTTAGATGCGGCTTAATAGATCTCCCACTGTCTATGGTCTCATGGTAAAAATGACGGTAAAGATGGGGAAAAATCACTCACGATTCTTGGATGGAAAGCGTTCGGATAATCTTAAATACTGAAAGCACTCTTGTTTATTATGTTTTTCTCTTTTATATTTTAAACGATTATAATGGCCTGCAATACATCCGTTACCCAATTAGTCCTTGGTGACGGCCTTGGATGAGGGGTAGGAATCTATGTCTGCACCTGCCGGATAGGTGCTCGGATGTTGTATGCCCCTAGCGGTAGCACCGAGGCAACAGCATTTGGTGGGACGAGCAGTGATGTTGCTGTAAAAGAGAATATGGTGATGTTAAATAAAGTAGAGAGTGGTGGCAGTATCACGCTGAACGACGGCCTCTGGATCTTGAAGTGGGAAATTGAAAGAAGCGCAAGAGAGAAAGCTGTACGAGAAAAGAGTTGTGTGGGTCTGTGTTGTGAGCGAAGGCAGCGTCGCGCTTGCTTTGACTGCCGTTGTTGTAGGCCACAGGAAGGGGGTCCTGAAGAGCTATCGTAGCCTGCTCTGCTAATGGAGGTAGCCTCACGCTAGTGTCTGCTACGGGAGCTGGAGGCCACTGTAAAGGAAAAAGAGGGTTATTCATATTGGAAGGAAAAAGACTGAGATGTGTGGGGCTGTGTTGCAAGCGGAGGCAGCTTCGAGCTTGCGCCTGCGGCTGTATAGGCCATGGGAAAATGGTTGTGACGTTTAGCAGGGCCGCTGGTGGTCAGTAACGAAGTAGCTTACTTCGCTACTGTACTTAAGTACATTTTCTAATACCTGTAGTTTCTGGAGTCGTTTATTTAGTAACTTTACTGCGTTCCAAAGATTGCACTTTTTACTTCGCTACGTATCATGAGACATACCGTTACTCCTTATAATGTATATAATGTACTCTGGGACGCAGGAGCAGTGTCTGATTCATGAACAAGCTGATTATTTTTTAATGAACCTGTCAAATTGGTTCGCAAAATTCTCCAACGCTTCCTTCGCAAGTTGGAATGATCCGATAGCAGCTGTTCTCTAGTCGACAATTCACTGATTCAAATGATCTGTTTAGAGTGATGTTTCCGGTGAAATTAAATGCACAAGAGAGAACCGGGAGATCTTTACGTGCGCAACTGATGCTGCAAGATAATTTATTACTGTCGAAATTTGGATTAATTACGTAACTGAAATTCATATTTGGGTCAAAACTGACAGTTGTTTGGGAACTAAATCTGTTGTGAAGGGGCTCTATTTAGCCCTCTGAAATGCATATGCAAATCAAGGTCCATGTCTCTATGATTTAGGTCAAAAACAAAACATTAATATAGCACAGATTGAACGAGAATACCTCGTGCACGTTCATTTTACTGTTGGTCCACGGTGATCAAGAGTGTATTCACAAAACACATTTATCTCATCCAGCTTATCTGTCTAAGGAATGCTATGCCAATTAAATGCTGGTAAAAATACGGAGGTTTAAGTACGTCCAGTGTATATTCTGGGCAAGGTGTCATGGTTACATAGTGGCGTTAACATCCAATGTCCTCGCGAGGTCTTTTAACGACTTTTATCAACAAATACCTGCCTTTGGAGATTTCCCCTGATAATTATTGGCAACATTGGTGGTTGCGTGCTAACGGAGCATCTGAAACTAGAAGCTAGAGGCCTGGATACATACTTGCGCTGCAGCTGGGAGAGCCGCGGTGAAGGCTGAGGAGCCGAAGTGTGAAGCGAGTGAAGCTTTGCTGCGGTGAAAACTGGGGCGTGGCCCAGGCTCGTTGAAGGCCTGCTGCTGCAACCTCCGGCCAGCGGAGGAGAGCGTGTGGCTGGTTGAGCAGAGAGCAGCGGTCGTGACGAAACCCGGAGCTCGGCGGCCGTGTCTGGTGAAAAATAAAATAAAAATAAAAATAGACGATCCTGGGGCCGGCAGATTGACCGGAGGTTACGAAAAACCCCATCATGGGTCTCGTTGTTTGGACGGAAATGTTGAGTCTGTGATGTAATGGTAAATGGTGCCACCGAATGCTGCTTAACCGTCAACTAGATGGAGGTAAGACAGCTGTATTTATGTCCAAGGGTTGATTACCTAGATTGTGTACCACCAGTGCTAATTAGCCTGAGTATCTGACGTGCTCCTCCCGAACTTAGTTTATAAACTTCATTTCTAAACTTCATTTATGAAGAAAGAAGAAAAAAATAAAAAGGAAACATAGTCTAATCACTTTTCCATTACATACAAAACTGAACTATTTTAATAGGTAGCTATAAGCTGTTTTGGGAGAAGGGAAAGAGAACAAAAAAAAATATAAATAAAAAAGTTTTTTTTTTTCTTCCAGTGCATCCATGATATTTCCATGTTCCGCTTTTAAGCCACAACCTACATATACCACAACACAAACATAACATTCACAAACATAAAAGCAAGCATTGGTAGTGCTGCGTGCGTGATTTGGCAGGATGTGCGCAACGCGCGCATCAAATAGCCCTGCATCAGTTTAATAACTTTGATAACTTTAATTCTTACAACTGTTAAATTAATGGGCAAATGGTAAATATGTCGAAGATCACATAGAAATAGATAGCAAAATAGCCAATGTAAACTAAATGTTATAAGCATCGGAGCAACCATAGAGATGTTTAAATTAATCTTTATTATAACAAATTTAGCCTATATTTTTTTTATTCACAACAGTTTACAGTTGCCCACAGAAAAAAACAGCACCCCCTGTTCCCGTGCCCCTGGACACCTTACCAACATACCAATTAAATAAATATACACACAGCGTCAGTAGTAAATGCTGCTTAATCTCTGCAAGTGTTGTGAGTTTGAGTCACTTTAACGTGCATCTGAAAAAGCAACACGTGCCAAACATCCTCCCATACTTAATGATAATCATTTATTAACCTGTTATACAACAAAAGAGAACATTGAATAACATGTTTGTACTCCACAGCATCAATCGAGTGTTTGAAATAACTTTTTCTGACCTGGTGTGGCATCTTATTACAGAATAAGGCAGATACAATATTCAATACTGTAATAAAGGCTATGTCAATTGGCACTGAATTATAAATGCACTTTTTTATTATGAAAATACCCAAGATCAGTTCAAGCTTTTCTATTTATTTATTTTTTTAATCAAAGCGATAGCTCGATATCTTTGTCCATAGTAGATATTTCCTGAAACGTCTGAGCTCTAAAAGTCAATGCACTATATACACTCACCGGCCACTTTATTAGGTACATCTGTTCAATTGCTTGGTAAAACAAATTGCTAATCAGCCAATCACATGGCTGCAACTTTAGGCATCTAGATGTGGAAGATTTAGGCATCTAGATGTGGTGAAGACGACTTGCTGATGTTCAAACCGAGCATCAGAACGGGGAAGAAAGGGGATTTAAGTGACTCTGAACGTGGAATGCTTGTTGGTGCAGACGGACTGGTCTGAGTATTTCACAAACTGATGATCTACTGGGATTTTCACACACAACCATCTCTAGGGTTTACAGAGAATGGTACGAAAAATAGAAAATATCCAGTGAGTGGCAGTTGTGTGGACGAAAATGCCTTGTTGATGTCAGAGGTCAGAGGAGAATGGACAGACTGGTTAGAGATGATAGAAAGACAACAGTAACTCAAATAACCACTCGTTACAACCAAGGTATGCAGAATACTATCTCTGAACGCACAACACGTCAAACACTGAGGCAGATGGGCTACAGCAGCAGAAAACCACACCAGGTGCCGCTCCTGTCAGCTAAGAACATGAAATGGATGCTACAATTCACACAGACTCACCAAAACCGGACAATAGAAGATTGTACAAATGTTGCCTGGTCTGATGAGTCTGGATTTCTGCTGCGACATTCAGATGGTAGGGTCAGAATTAGGTGTAAAGAACATGAAAGCATGGATCTATCCTGCCTTGTCTCAACAGTTCAGGCTGGTGGTGGTGGTGTAATGGTGTGGGGGGTATATTCTTGGCACACTTTGGGGCACTTAGTACCAATTGAGCATCGTTTAAACGCCACAGCCTACCTGAGTATTGTTGCTGACCATGTCCATCCCTTTATGTCTACAGTGTACCATCTTCTGATGTACTTCCAGCAGGATAATACACCATGTCACAAAGCTCAAATCATCTCAGACTGGTTTCTTGAACATGACGATGAGTTCACTTTACTCAAATGGCCTCCACAGTCACCAGATCTCAATCCAATAGAGCACCTTTGGGATGTGGAGGAACGAGAGATTCTCATCATGGATGTGCAGCCGACAAATCTGCAGCAACTGCGTGATGCTATAATTTCAATATGGACCAAAATCTCTGAGGAATGTTCCAACACCTTGTTAAATCTATGCCACAAAGAATTAAGGCAGTTCTGAAGACAAAAGAGGGTCCAACCCGGTACTAGCAAGGTGTACCTAATAAAGTAGCCAGTGAGTGTAAATTGACAATGTATTTCTGTATTTATACATTTTCCTATACATATGTGCAATGTTAAGTGCAAATTAAAATGACAATTGTATTATATACTTTACATTTGTCATTTCCAACACTAGTTTTAATATGCAAATTAAAAACATATGCACAGTATTATTGCAAAATAAATACGCTTTGTAAGTTGCAAAATTTAAATGAAAAATGTGTTACCCAAATTAATTATATACATTTAACATGTCCAAGCTAAATAATACTATATAAAACAGGGGCAGTCGTGGCCTGTGAATGTACAGTGTTCTCTCCACCTTCAATAATACGACTGAGGTGCCCTTGAGCAAGGCAACAACCCCCCAACTGCTCCCTGGGCGCAGCTGCATAAATGGCTGCCCACTGCTCCGTGTGTGTGTGTGTGTGTGTGTGTGTGTGTGTGTGTGTGTTCACTGCTATGTGTGTGTGCACTTAGGATGGGTTAAACAAGTATGACCACATGTCACGTCACTTTCACTAATACTAATAATACTGTGCGATGATTGTGGCAAAATGCAGTGAGAATTTATAGCCCTGCGGTGGCTTAGTAGGTATGCGAAATAATATATATAAAAAATGTATGCTTTGCCTTTGGCAAGCAACACTAATAATAAAAAAATGCATATACAGTAGGTGCCTATGCACCCTTTATAGTACCCACACCTACACTACATTTATGGGTGCAGTACTTTTTAAATTATGGTTTAAGTAAAAATTATTCACATCTCTTACAGGAACCGCAGTCAGGGCTCAGATATGAGCACTGAGATCAAACTACCAGATAAACAAGCAACCAGAAACCAGCAGTAGAAAAAAGTAAGAAATAGCAAGACACACAGAACGACGACAGAAAATATATCAACCATGATTGGAAACACTCTTATGTCATGAGCACAGCGCTGTAGAAATCTCCTGAATATATCTAGGTAAGAAACAGTTGTTTATTTTTTCACTTTAAGAAATTAAATACAAACTGACATGTAGTGAAGACTATATTTTGCATGTGTAACTGGCATTATGGGCTTTATATATATTCTAAAAGTAGATTTTTTTAGCCCATGTTCAAATTGTCCTCTTATTTTTTCACTTACATATTTTCAGCTGAATATCGCAAAGATATATTCGAGAGACTAAAATATGCAACCCAAATCATTTCATTGGGAGCTGGAAGCTGGTTGGCTGGATAAAAGGGTCAGATGGTCCATCTTCATCTTCATTAGTGTGTGTGCAGGTCTACCAGCTCTTGCGTGGTCTGTCAGAGATCTAATTCATCACAGAAAGAATGGACACCGTATTTCAGCCTTCATTCTTCTCCTCCTCCTCACGGACATTGTTGAGCTTCTTCTGAGTCCCTACATAATGCTAAAACAACTCTTAGAGGAGATCTCCTGGTATATGGATTGGACATGTTGGTTTTTTTGGTCTTTATGGTGGTCATTGAGAGTCTGTGGTTTTCTCTTAAACCAGCTGGTGGCGCTAGAGGGAATTATCTCAGTGAAATATCCACTGTATACTGCTTGTGTTTTCTCTATGCCTCGTTTCATAATTTACTACATACTTGTGTTTCTCTTTATCATTATAGGCCATATATTTTTATATGAATATTATTTATTTATTGTTGTTTTTGTGTTGACTATGTCGGTGATCACATGGATAATATATTGTAGAGCTTCATATTCTGCCCATCGTCACTCTCACACTTCCAGGACACCAGATCATCATATTTTGGTTGTTTTCATATTCAATCTGCTGGTGCTTTATTTGCCCTTTATTTTCTTCAATATCATGTTCATAATCAATCCAGTATTATGTGAGTATCTTCCTGTTTTGCTTAATCCTATCTTTCTGATGAGTGTGAGATTGATTTCAGATCCTCTCCTGTGTGTGCTGGTCTGCAGAGATTATCTCAGAATTCAAACATCACTAAAGCCTTAAGTAGCTAGTTTAGGAGGTTTGGAAAGATGGGTTGGTTGTGATATCATGACATTTGACTAAAGCTCAGTTTATTTAAATGTTTCAATAGAACCATATGACCGTATGATAACCATTAGGCTGTAAAATAAAGCAATGCACTGTCTGGAGAACATACACAAGCATAATGCTTCTCACTGTATTTTTCCTTTCCACATTCTGCAGTCCTGTTGTTAATTAACTTCATTTTCATGATCTTTAGTTTATACTAACCCAATACATTGCATAATGAAAACCAAAAATGTACCTATAAAATAGCATAACTTTGTTCATATTTGACCCAGATTCCTCACTTTTATATTTCATTGTTCACAGTGTAAATTACATCATATGCACATGAATTTCACCTTCATGTTGCCTTCACAGACTGGCTAAACCGACCGTCTGCTAGCCGCCTCACGTCACAGAAGTGCATTAGGCGCTCGTTGTGTTCGTTATAATGAAGAGAAAAAGAAACGTGTGTATATGCGCTATCGGCACATTGATCACTATAACATTATATTTATGTTTGAACACAGCTCTATATTCACGTAGTTGAATACAGCGAGTGTTTTATAATGGATGCTCACGTGTTTTGGAGAAGTTTGTGAGGATCAGAGGTGATCATGTTCACACGGGCATGTCCAAACAGCTTGTTCTGACAGAGGAAATACTCACTACGTTCAGAATATACATACTTTTACAGAATTTGAAGTTGTATAGAATATCTGCAGTGAAAGATTTTGCGAAGCATGTTTGCAAAAATGAACATGGAATGTTTCAATCTATCTTGAATTTGCTTTGTTTAAAAAAATACATGTAAATACAAAGGTTTTAGGGAATAGAAAAGCTTGGGCTTGCAGGTTTGATTTGGAGAGGAGGGGGTCTTGGAGTAAAAAAAAGTTGAGAACCACTGCAATGGGTAATTGCAGGCACATGTCTATGGGGTACTAAGAATTAAAAAAATGTTGTATTTGTTATTTTTTTTACAAAAATAATTAATTAATGCAAATAATAAAGATACCCCAACAAGCTTTTTTTATTTAGGCCTATTCATTTTATATGCATTTTATTATTTGTTTATTTTTTACTTGGTAGATCTCTGTGAGTTTCTCATTTAAAAATTAGATCCCCACAAAAAAAAAATTGTGGGCACCCCTTGTTTAGACCTTCTCTAACACCTATATTAGCAGCATTGTATAATGACTGCTTTAAAGTAGGCCATCTCCCACCAACTGTACTGAGACTTCTATTTCCCTCATCCTTAAAAAAAAGATAAGGACCCTACGTTAGATAAGGACCCGCTAGAATATAAGTTACGAACCAATGTTTCTGTTAAATGTCGACTAATTACTTAATTACATTGGGGTCAGAGGCCATCAGGCTCCTAAATTAAAACTCAGTCTCATAACATTTACAAGACTCAATTTAATAAACTGTAAAACATTCATTATTCTCCATCATCCGCATTGCTGCTATGTGTACATACCCGGCACAACCCGTTTGCACATTCTTCTTGACACTCACATTCAGTCCACAGTATACTGTATTGCACATTTTATTTCATTGCACATTTTACTCCTTATTTTGATTTTATTTTTACCTATATTTATATACATTCTCTTGTGTTATGTTTCATTTTTTTTTTGCACTGTCCATTGAGCGGACCTGTCCTGATTTACACTTCACTACTGATCATATCCTGTATAATTGAGTATGTGGCGAATAAAATAACCTTGAACCTTAATTAATTAATTAATTTTGAGCCTTTGACTTCAGAAGTTCTTACAGTACAATTTCCAATTCCACAAGACCAAACAGGTTTTTGTCCAGGGACTGACCATTCAGATCAAAAATAAGGTTGAAAGCCACAAAACTTATGTTGGCTTTAGGTAAGTGTGTGTGTGTGTGTGTCACAGGTGCAGTCAAATTATTTATAAATCTCGATTGGATATAAACAATTTAGGTCCGGGGTCTTGATATTTTATCCTAGCCATCAGATTTTCCTACCTCGGCTTACTGTGCAATACGCACATCAATATTGCATCCCTTTTCTCACGCTGAACAACAGTATCTGCATTACTGTAAGGGGTAGATTTAGATTTGGTGTAGGTGTAGACGTTAATAAAACAATCTAATATATATTCAAAATATTTATTGTTGATTTCCGGTAGCTGTATCCCTTCTATCCACAACCGTGAATATAACACGTAATTACTGCATGTGCATTACTGTAAGGGTAGGTTTAGGGTCGTGGTAGGTGTAGCCTATACATGGCGGCTGCTGAAAAGAGGGGAAGCTATTTTCGGCCTAAACATAATTTCCATTTATTTATATGACAGTTCCTTTTCAAGTGCTCTGTAACCCTGCGTACCAACTAGGCGTTTTTGTTGACCAGTTCCTCTCAATGGCCAGCAGAGCTAGGCTGTAAACGGCCTTGGCCCATTGTGTTACGGTGTAGGACTTGACCGCTTTAAACAGGAGAAGCTCCTTTCTAACCTGCTGGAGTTTGTAGCTGGCTAGTTCAACTATATGAATTAATGAACAAACGATCTAATATATATATATATATATATTTAACTCAACGGGAGGAAATGTGGGAATTATGTTAAACTGAAACAATGAATGGTGTGAAATTGTGTGAAATATACATGAGGTTGCAGCAGTTTGTCTTTCGATCACATGAAAATCCGCGAGGGACTGAGTTGGAAATGGAGACACAGAGTGATACGGCATAACGAGACCACGCCCACGCCCACACCAACCGTCTCTTTGCATTGCAGAAGCTGCCGCCTCCTTGTCATTTATTTATAACAATAAAAAACTAAAAATATGCAACAATGTGACATGTGTACGACAATAAATACGTTTTTATACAGGTGAGGACATAAAAGGGATTAAAAAGAGATGACAGACCCTCAATCATCACGCACAGTCGGGCCAGCCCATCCTCCATTCATCCCAGAGACGCTGAGCGTCCGTGGGCGGGACATAATCCAGCTTATCAATGACCGTCTTGTTTCTAAGCACTGAAAAAAACTTTTAAAGCAGCCCCATTGAGTCAATGGACGCTGGGCTTCACAGAGATGCACTTACGCTACGGGAATATGAGAAGGAAATCGAGTCAGCGACCTAAGTAGCTGATTCGAATTGTTTTCGTCGAATGGGCCAGTCAATAAAATGTTAACATATTAATAATTAATTATTTTTTGACAATTATAGGGGAAGCTTTCCCTTGCATTAATATGGCCTAACATTAATAAAACTGACAGGTAGCATTTTTTGTTGTTGAAAAATGACATTACTCCATCGACAGAACACCGGCATACGAGGATATCCAACAAACATGACGACAAGCAGGTGACGGCAGAGCACAAATCGAACCCCTCAACTTTTGCTAACAGAGATCCCGTCCGAATAGGGCTTTATTAATAATTAAGGTTATTAATATAACAACATAATTTGTTAACATATCATAATTTCCAGCATAATTTCAATAATTTTGTTTTATTATGATATGATTTAATGTATATATAATATAATACGTTATGTTTTAGGTCAGCCAATGCTGCCATTCTTCTGGAAAACTAATTTTCAAAGAACAGTCATCAATCAGGTATTTTGCACACAAATATTTTTGAATATCATTCAATTACCCAGGTAATCTTATATTTTATTCAGTTACTAAATCTGCAAGATGGCACTTTGACTAGCTTAGATTCTTTTCCTTTTCTTAATGAACTACGCCTAGCGACTGTATTTTGCACAATGTATACAGCATTCCAATGAATACATGTTACATAATGTTGCATTCAATTTATTTAAATGATGCTCTGTGTCTCTGTTTAATATGATTGGTCATGTTTGAAATTATGCCTTGACAAACGCGCTGATTGGTCGTAAATGTATACGTTTTGTGTTTTTCTCCAGCAGCATCACTAGCAGACAGGGAGTCGTCATGAAGCAGGTGCAAAGAGAGCCCTCATTATGAAGACTCATTGAAGTATGCTGGTAGGATAATGTCAAAATACATGTGTACATTTAGCTTAGTTGTCTTCAAAATATTTTAATTTTAGTTTGATTTGCAAGTAGGGCTGGAAGATAAAACGATAACAATGATATCACATAAAATGTTGGATAATTAATGCCCAAAATGTACTATATTATGTTTATGAACTTGCACTAACGCGCAAACAACATTAAATGGCAAATGCGCCAAAAGCGGAACGAAACATCCCTGCAAGACTATTCTTAATGCCGCTTGTTATTGAAAACATGTGAAATCACGTCTCTATCTCGTGTTCAAGAGTAGATATAGTTATTGACAAAACCTGCAAATAAACTAGGCAATAAGGAAAATGTAAGGAATATCAAGTCATGCAGAGTAAGAAGATCTGGTGGCCTTGTTTGAAGACACGATAAATCATAAAATCACATGAAATGTAACCGCAGATTAAAACAACAAACATAAGAGATTGTTATCTTATTTTGATAAAATAATATGATGCATACATTTCTCATGTAATGTGCAGACATGGGTTGAAATAGTGATAACAACTACAACAGTTCTTCTTTTTAATTTCATAGAACACACGTCACATGTAATATTTTCTATATTTGCTGATCTTAAACTTGTAAGACTGTAAAATCTGTCAACTCTGCTATAGACAGATTGGGTCAGATATACACATTAATTCTGCTTTAAAAGGGCTCTAGATTAACTTTTTGCACTGGTTGCACTGGTGCGCCTAACTTTTTTTCTTAGGTGCACCAGCACAAAAGTTAGGTGCACCCACATTTTTATATAGGCAATATTGACTAGTAAACGATTAACTAACAATCTGGTCAACATAACGTTCTTTATTTGAAGCACAATTCTACAAGAAAGGTAACTTACTGAAAAAAAGTGTTGGTGTTTAAAGTGCTTCACTGAGATGAGATTTAAACTTAAAACATCTAAAGATAAATGAAATAAAAATAAATTAAGTGTTTTAAGGGCGTCAAACTGAACATCTCATGGCTCAATGTCTTATGGACTAACTTCCATTGCAGTCACATGCAGTGTCGGGGGGGGTAACGCATTACAAGTAACGTGCGTTACGTAATAATATTACTTTTTTCAAGTAGCTAGTAAAGTAACACATTGCTTTTTAATTTACTAGAAAATATCTGAGTTACTTTTTTTCCATTTATTGATGACAGAGCGCCGTGTGAACATGATCTTACTGTAGATCTAATCTAGACCAAATATGAATGTGTATTAATTCATCCCACTCGCAAAAAACAGATTCAGTATTCATCAAAATGAATTAAAACAGTGAAATGCAAACTCAGAATATGAAGCAAACCTGCAATAATTAAATATGTTAAACAACACAAATATATCTAATCTCATTTTATTAACTGATGTGTTTGCTGCTGACCTTTGATCCAGTTCAACCATACTAATAAGAAAAAATGACTTTAGATAAACTAACAATTGTGCTTCGTTGTTTGTTTTTTATTGCTGAAGAGTGTTGAACTTATTCTCCTGCGTTCTTCTGTACAGACGTGAGAGAGAAAAGTAGGTCACCTTGTGTCAAATTTGATTGATGAGGGGTCATAAAAGGTCATCCCATAACTGGACACCTGTTCGTGTACAGCCCCCACCCTTCCGTCTAAGTGCCCCCACGTGTTATCCGGTCCAGCGAAAGTGTGGGATGTTTTGTGAGACTTGTTTTTGTGTGTGTGTGGGGGCATTAAAATGTGCTTTTAAACATTAAATTGTGAAACTGTGTAAAATGAGAAGAAAGGGAAGTTTTTATTAAAGTTTTTCACATGCATACATATGAAGAAAAAGGCATTGAATATACACGTGAAAAATAGCAATAACTGTATGTTTGGGGGTTGTTTGCAACAAAAGTGATTCCTAAACAATGTGGTACAAAGGGTAAAGTTTGTTAGGGTAAGAAAAAAGACATCAGTCCCTTAAATAATACTTATAAGATAAATGTCACAATCTTGTGGTCTAACATTAAAAGTTAAATAATTTGAATTGTCTTGTCTTACTGTGGTATAAAATAAATATCAAGCCGTTAAAAAGATACGTTTGTCAGAAGTCTGTAATATTACAATTTAAAACTAGTTAGTTTGACAAAGAAAATAAAAAATCTAACTTTAAGAAGTAAGAAGACAGAAGTTTTTTTGCAAGAAAAGTTGTGAAAAGGAAAAAAAGCTTCATACATTTACCAGCGATCTAAAAAAGAAAGAAGGCAATCTCAGAGGCGTTTGTTAAAACACCGCCGTCAAAAGATAGCGTATTTGTTAAGTCTATCAGTAGCTTCGCTGAACGGTAAGTAAAACGAGAGAAAAAAGTCCTGATCGCCTTGCATTGAGACAACCGCTTTCCAAGCTGTCAAAATCAGAATGAGCTCACGGTACCAGACCACGCCTACCGTCCCACCCCCTAACACCGGAGGAGGTACCAAAGAGGAGATTTAAAGAAATGAATTCATGTAGTGTTTTAAAACATTAGAAATAAGATTATTAAGTCTTTTACATCTCTTAATTAATTAAACCATTGTGCTACTGCTGTTTAAAATAGTTTAGTAGAACATACATCAAGACACGTAAGTTAAACAACTAAGATACAGATCAAAATCTAGGTTTTAGTCTAATTTTACAAATGAGAAAATAAAAAAAAATGTATCAGACGCGTTCGTCAAAATCCTGTATCATTACAAGTTAAAACTAATTCGTTTTTGACAAAGTTAAATCAAATTTCAAATAACCACGTATTGCCACCATCTAAAAATATATAAAAATCAGATGTGTTAATTAAAAAACATTAGATGCGTTTGTTAGTAGCCCTATAGGCTATTTTACTTTTTAAACAAACACCTCTAAACATATTTAGTTTAGTTTATTCACACTTAATTCACCTATTCCTTACTCTTTGCTTTTTGTCGATCTCACGAAATGTTATAACCGTTAAAATGTATAGATATGTATATGCGTACAAATATTAAACAGGAATGAAGGCAAATGTTTTGGGGGTCTCTGGATTTTCAGACGTGAGATTCGTTATCAGTTGAAACAGATGTGCGACCTTTTACAACATTAGACGAGCGGTAAATATCATGTTTCACGCAGCGCGACAATGCGACTGAAAGTTTGAACACGTTCGACATTCAACAGGCCATCTCTGACGGAAACACTCATTCGCAATTTAATGAGATTTTGAGAGGGTCTGGCATTTTAGGGACCGATCAAAGCACCTCCTGTTGCATCTATTTATGACACACGCCTGTGAGTTTTGGAGGGAAAGCGTGGAAGACTAAACTATTGAACCTTGTTTATGTTGAATTTAAAAGTTAGACAATGTTTTAGAAAATAAAATACATTTACTAATGGTGTCATGTTTACCATACAGGTGAATGTGACTTCAAACTGAAATTCAGGATGAGATGAGATAGATAACAATAACAACAGACTTAAATAAATAAAGTTTTTTTTTTTTAATAAAATGTTCTGATGTAGAAAATTGATGTTAAATTTGACTTAATTTAGTATCTAGTTTTTATTTCTTTTTATTTTATTTTCAATCATATATATATATATATATATATATATATATATATTTACCCCTCTCGTCGCAAACATAAGCTGTAAATGTAAACACACACACACACACACACACAGACACGAATGTTCAAATGTCACATCCGAACGGGTGGTTTACATCACGCGAGATTGATAAACAGATATCCATAGCTCAGATTTTTAGCGGCTTGATTGTGTTATTTCACAATTAAGCTCACGACGTATAAATTGCTGTATATTTATGATATGGTACCCCTGTTGGGTGTTTTACGACTTACTTCTAGAGATGCCCCCCACGCACCAATCTGTTAAAAAAAGCTAATTATAACATTATTCATTACACGTAACCTCTAACTTCTTGTTGTACGCTGCCGTTCTACCTCAACAACCATCGGAACAATGGCTAACAATTACAATGTTAAGTATTTTATTCATAGGTTTTTTCTTAAAATATTTGAATGTGAATATTTGTTTTACACGGCGTTATTAATATCTACAGATGATTTTGAGAATCTCGAGTTTGACGAAGGATTGGAACAAATCCTTGAAGAGATATGTAAGTCTTTACACTTTTTATGTCATCTGGTTTAATGTCTAAAAACAATAATAACAACAATGTTCTCTATCATTTATGCAGTTGATGAAGCCCATCCGAGTGTATGTGGGGATGACGTTGAAGTTCTTGACGGTTAGATATAAAGACACTGTGATCTTCTACAGCAGCGTTAAAAGTTTTAGTAACTCATAAAATGTATGTTTACTAAATTTAACAGACGCACACAATGATGACGGCAGCCGTGCGATAATTCCGGCTACAGAGGATGTGTTGCAAGAGCCGTTAGTCAGAGCGGAAACGTGTCATGAGCCGGACAATGTCACAGGAACCGTCCCGCAATCCGTGTACAGCGGAAAGAGTTCACACGGACGCAGGCTGTGCAAGTGAACGTACATCGATTCCTCAGTACGGCTCGGAAAAAGCATAAAACGCATTAGAATATCCGGCCAGGATACGGATGAGACGCCATCCACCAGTCATTTAAAGGGGTGGTTGATTGCGATTTCACTTTTTTAACATTAGTTAGTGTGTAATGTTGCTGTTTGAGCATAAACAATATCTGCAGAGTTGCGGCGCTGAAAGTTCAATGCAAACAGAGATATCGTCTTTTAAAATTCTGGAAGTTTAATGCCTACAAAAACGACTGGTAAGGGACTACAACGAGTTACTTCCCGGGTCTGATATGTCACAAACCCAGATAAACCCCGCCCCCAGGAACAAGTAACGAAGGGGGCGGGGCCATGCTGCGCTGCTTTAAAGAAGAGGAAGAGAAAACTAGGGATGCACGGAAAAATCTATTCATTTGAATCGCGATTCTGTCTTCTAACGATTCTAATGGATTCACAAGTTTCAAAATCATTAAAGCAGCGGTTCTTAATACTGTTACTCGTGCCGCCCTGCTCTGCATCTCTCTCTCTCTCTCTCTCTCTCTCTCTCTCTCTCTCTCTCTCTCTCTCTCTCTCTCTCATTCAGATCGCAAGATCAGCTCCAACAAACTGTTCCAATTATACACTTATTTTCACACAGCAATGAGAAGCATTATAAATGGACACACGTGTGGTTGCTGTGCTGTATTAAAGCTTTAATCAGGATAAAACCGTATTTTAAAAGCTAACAGAAGCAGTAGCACTTACAAATAGCAGCGTATTTAAAAGTATGAGACAACAGCAAACAAACATACCATTAAGAGCCGTGCTTGCGCAGGTTCTGCGTGATCCTCTTCACTAATATCATCTGGGTCTCAATCAGGATCACATTGATAAGCATTATAGACAACACCACTGTTTACAATTCAACCAGAGCACATGCCACTGAGGTGAGGGGCGGGACGTTCAGACTGTTTAGCCAATCACAACACACTGAGCCAGCTAACCAATCTCAGCCCATCGCGTATTTCTGAAGGAGGGGCTTCATAAAAGGTAAAGGTAAATTATGTGAAAAATAATGCGTTTTAAAAAAAACAAGCATGAACACATGCTAGACTGCACCCCATAAACACAATCAAGCCTAGAAAAAAACAGTCAACCACCCCTTTAATATCATATAAAGCAGACTGTTCAATATGGAGTACTGGAAAATGACATTCAAAACGTTATGCAAATATAATATCCATAAACATTAAAATAAATCTTGCTGTAATCTTTATTATATATTTATAGAAGGTAGCTCATTGTATCATTGTAGACATCTCTATTTCCTTTTGGTGGTGAGAGTTCTTCCTTCCTTCCTAAATAAATAAAATAAATCATTAAAATCTATTTACTGACCTTCCTTGCACAGTAATAATTCAGATGGTAAGAGATCAATGTGAATCCTCAGATTTTATGATGTTCAAACTCACCAGCTCTTCTCGCACAGATGATCTGAAGAAGAATCACAGAAGGAGCAGCAAACACTGCGATCTCAACAATAGTCACAATCACTAAAGATGTGAGGAGGAGGAGAATGAATCTGTGAATCTTTATATTGCTTATGAACAAAGAAAAATTATTGACAATTATTGCCTTGATAGTTTCAGTGCACGCAGTGCCATCACATACCTCTGATTAATGATCCAGCAGTCATACAGACCAGAGTTTCTGATGCAGCTGCGTCTGTGGATCATGAATATTAGTTCAGTTCAAATATAATGTGACATCAATAAGACATGCAAACGTTGTTGTGTAGTACAAATGTGTGAGCAGCTCAAGACATCTCAGTGTTTGGGTAATGATACACTTATCTATATTGGTATTTTACCAAGCAATTATAAAGATTAATTTTATCCCCATTGCAGGTTTTCAAAGGCACGTGTTTGTTCTCTATTTAAAGTAAGGTAACACTAGACACGTGTATATATGAAGGCATCACTGATGTTCTTGCCTCCTGAACTCTGTTCAGTGATAATAGAAGTAAGACTTTACTGAGGAACCTCTTTTGATCAGAAACGCATGGGATCATTTTCCCGTCAAAAGTATTGCGGTCACAGATAAACAAAAAATAATAAGCATGAAACCAAAATAAAAAAATGAGAGTAAAAATATATTGCACAAAATGTAAAAATGAAAGCAGATTTTGTTCAGAATAGCAAACAATGGTCACAGATCTAAAGATAAGAAGCATAACAAAAAAATTGAATAACTCTTTTTGTTTAAATAATAGGCATAAATCAAAACTTTAAACATTTACAATCATATTGCACAAAACTGAAATATTAATGCAAAGTTATCCAACTTTCACACAAAACCATGTTTTCCTTGGTTATATATCTCTGTTTTTTGTGCTCTCAGATTTTTTCTTCTCATAGTTGTATTTTTTTTTGTATGCTTATGCTGTTTTTCCTTTTGCACTTGTTTGTCCAAATGTTGCGGTTAGAGTTTTATGTAAATCAGGTCGGGTTTAAGCGTCATCATTGGTCCACTAGTTCTTGATTGACAGCTCCTCCTCAGCCAATCAGTTGAAGAGGGGCGGTGACGTCACTCGAATGTGCCTCTTTAGCTGCGATGCTCAGCGCTCACTTGTACAGGTGTAAATGGATTACTGTCAGCTAGGAAACATCTTTCCATACAAGACACCGTTTATGTGTTTGTCTGTCACTGCTGTTCGCCTGCCTGGTGATCCGTTAACGTTAAATGTGTAAATTGATACATTAATTATAAATGAATGTAGTATTTTTGCATTGGCTAAGCTAATTTGACTACTGATCGGTGAAAACAGTTACAGACGAGACAACTACAGAGGCCATGTGGATTTGATATACACAGCGATTCATTTGGATTTTGTATTTATTTACATATATAATTGCATAACATGGTCATACTTAATGTCGTAAATATATAAAGTTTGAATATAGCAACACTATGAAAGTAAAATAGCCAGTAGGTGGCAGCAAGTCACTATCTAGACTAGAGTCATTAAATAATTAATTAAAATGCCTGATTCGTTAAGTGAAGAATAAAGTGAATCATTTTATTATATGATTGAATCAATACAAAAGACTGCTGTGTGCTGTTCTACTGTGGTTTTGTTTGGACTCTTCATCGAAATACAGCAAAATGAGAAAATAGTTAGGCTACATATTTATACTATCACAAGTATACAGTGAACTAAACAATTGTGACTGGCATATATTACTCTTACTCATTATCCTCTCCTAACAGTGATAACTATAACTGTGGGTGATCATATGACCATATTTCTCATGGTGGAATACGGGACGAGTGGGCAATATGACCACGATATGAGAAATGTATATATATGTAACCCCCCGGGTCCACATACTGCCACAACTCGTCGGAGCGGGTCTCGAACCCGGGATTCCGGTGCGGGAGGCGGGCGCTCTAACAAGGAATGCCAAAGGCTACAGCCTCTAGCGTCAGTCGCCAGAGCGCCTCTTTTTGAGGTCAGGAGAGTGAGGTTTACACTCAGCCCTTACTGGCATAGCTACATCCGTTACATATATATATATATAAATATTTTTATAGTTTTATTAACACTAACAAAGAAGCAAATTACAAGACAAATACGATCGAGATATAAATTAAATCAACATTTTTTTTCCAAATACACAAGGTTTATTTAACGTATACATTTATGTAGCATCTTTTGTGGTTTGATTTGACGGGTATTGGGCTGTTCCTTTAAAACCATATGTATGGATGTAATATAGGCTGACACAACACATCTGATTTTCACCCACCTTTTTACGTTCATTTAAGCTATAACAGACACTGTTTTTACGTGAGATACGCCACACGATGGTCATTTAGACTACTGTGTGTGTATTTGATCATTCAGGCGCAAGGAGACCTGAGAGAACTGGGATCGAGAGAGCGCTTGTCATTCATCGTGATTCCGCCGATCCCGTCTTAACCTACTGCAAGTTAAGCGATAATGAACTGAGATTAGATACATTTTGTTTAGCTTGGTTACCTTTGATTAGGCTGTTCTCGTGTGACAGAACACTAATACTACTTGCTCTGATCACCCAGTCATAAAGAAATGTTGAAATACGGGACATAACATGATTTTTTTCAAAATAAGTAGGGACACTAACAATAGAGTTGAAATTCGGGACTGTCCCGGGAGAAACGGGACATCTGGTCACCCTACCATAACTGACTTAGGTGAGCCATGGCACATATAACAGTGACATTGAGAGACCTGTGGATATAGTGGGTGCGCTGCCTCTCAAGATGTGACCGTAAGCGGATAAATGAAGAGCTCTTTTCCAAAACGCTATAAATCCATTTGAATAGTTTTCAGGAAAATGACATTTTTTTTACCTAGACCCATCCATTTTGTTAATATTCAATTTATCCTGTTAAAATGGTCTGTTGGCTCAGTCTGAACATGTTAAACAATGATTGTTAAATGAAACAACAATATTGTCGATTACAAATGCAAAGTTGTTGTTTTTTTTTCTCAAAACGCTACAAATCCATCCTTTTTTTTTTTATGTTGGTTTATGTCATAAAAAAAGACATCTCGAACGGGTTTCGAACCCGGTTTCCGGTGCGGCAGGCGGGCGCTCTAACAAGGAACGCCAAAGGCTACAGCCTCTAGCGTCAGTCGGTTAAACACCACCTTTACTGGTATACACATCTGTTACATTGACATCCCACAGTGGGTATTAACACGCCACCTGAGAACCTTCTTTTTTTGTTGTTTTTTGTGATTTTCTTTGTCCAGTCTGCGTTTTCTACCCCAGGTGTAGGTCTCACTGGCTCATCCAGGCCATCAAAAGTGTTATTAGAGTTTAAAGCACTCATTTTGAAGACTTAGCACAAACATGTTGGATTGCATCGAACGAATTCTGATTGGTCGAGAGGATATATCGCATTTAGGCTAAAAACAGGTTCGGCGCTTATAGCGGTTTGGAAAAGAACTGCATCTTGCAGTACATTTTAAACAAGGAAATATAGCGATTTGGCATGAAACATTGATGGAGCAGTGAATAGGTTCAGTACACAGCGAAATGGCATGCCGAACTCATTTTTCTTAAATTTGGCGTTTATCGCGTTTTGGAAAAGAGCTCTTCAAATATAGGTGAACATAATGGTGACAGGTCGCTAGGACAATTCGTGTAATGTTAACGGATCGTCAGGCAAGCGCACAGCAGTGACAGACAAACACATATAATGGTGTCCTGTATGGAAAGATGTTACTCCAGCTGTAATCTATTTGCACCTGTACAAGTGAACGCTGAGCATCGCAGCTAAAGAGGCGCATTAGAGTGACGTCACCGCCCCTCTTCGACTGATTTGCTGAGGAGAAACTGTCAATCAAGAACTAGTGGACCAATGATGACGCTTAAACCCGACCTGATTTACATAAAACTCTAACCGCAACATTCGGAAAAGCAAGCGCAGAATGAGGAAATAAGAGCGGAAGGAAAAACTGCATAAGCATTCAAAAAATACAAATATGAGCAGAAAATGTCTGAGTACAAAAAACAGAAATATAATCAAGGAAAACATGATCTTGTGTGCAAGTTGGATCACTTTGCATTAATAGTTTAGTTTTGTGCAATTCGATTTTTAATGCGTTATAAAAAATTTGTTTACACTTATTCTCTTTTGATCCTTGACCACTGTTTGCTATGCTGAAAAACAATCTGCTTTCATTTTTACATTTTGAGCATTATAATTTTACTTGCCTTTAAAAATGTTGGTTTCATGCTTATTATTTTTTGTTAATCCTTGACCGCAATACTTTTGACGGGAAAATGATCCCATATCAGCGCTGATTAAAATATAAACACATTACATTATTTATACCTCATTTATATGAGAGTGAAACACAGTGAGCTCATAAACCTTCAGTTTGTCCTGAATCAATGACATATAATATAGACTCTACCTGGGTTGGTTATGATATATGATTATTGATTATGTACCTGGTTGTTATGATATATGATTATTGATTATGTACCTGGTTGTTATGATATATGATTATTGATTATGTACCTGGTTGTGTATGATATATGATTATTGATTATGTACCTGGTTGTGTATGATATATGATTATTGATTATGTTGCTGGGTTGGTTATGATATATGATTATTGATTATGTACCTGGTTGTGTATGATATATGATTATTGATTATGTACCTGGGTTGGTTATGATATATGATTATTGATTATGTACCTGGTTGTTATGATATATGATTATTGATTATGTACCTGGTTGTTATGATATATGATTATTGATTATGTACCTGGTTGTGTATGATATATGATTATTGATTATGTACCTGGTTGTGTATGATATATGATTATTGATTATGTACCTGGTTGTGTATGATATATGATTATTGATTATGTACCTGGGTTGGTTATGATATATGATTATTGATTATGTACCTGGTTGTTATGATATATGATTATTGATTATGTTCCTGGGTTGTTATGATATATGATTATTGATTATGTTCCTGGGTTGGTTATGATATATGATTATTGATTATGTACCTGGTTGTGTATTATATATGATTATTGATTATGTACCTGGTTGTGTATGATATATGATTATTGATTATGTTGCTGGGTTGGTTATGATATATGATTATTGATTATGTACCTGGTTGTTATGATATATGACTATTGATTATGTACCTGGGTTGGTTATGATATATGATTATTATTGATTATGTACCTGGTTGAGCTGTAGTTGATGTAGATCTGGTGACTGGAGACGGTGTCTTTGTTTCGGTCGGAGCTGAAGATGAATGTTCAGATACGTCATAGACTACAATCATATTTAAATGACTGATCATTAATTGTGAATATTAATAATTTACCTGAATACTTGACAGTATATGTGACTGAGGTCTTGACTTGATTTCTCTGTTTAACCTGACATCTCCACTCTCTGTTGTGATCTTCATTCAGGAGTGTTGTAGTCAGAGAGATATTACACTGTCCTGAGGATAATATCTGAAATCTGGAGTCGTTCTGCAGATTCACATCAGCCTGATTCACCCAGATCAGCTCAATACTCTCAGAACCAACCACACAATAACTAGAGCGTGGATCATAATATATCTGACAGAAGAGAGTCACAGAGCGGCCTGATCTGATCTCAGACTGTGAGGATGATGAAGAGACTGAAACAGAGAATCAGACAGAGATTACACGACTGATTCCAGTCTTTTCAGAGACAATAATATTACTGTTTAATTCAACATATAATCATAATATTCACAGAAACACTGACCATGAAGAACATGCAGATAAACACGTGCATCAGTTCCTTGTTGTACATCATTCACATATTGTCTGCAGGAGTAAGATCCACGATCTTCTTTTGTGACTTTCTCTATGTTCAGAGAGCAGTCAGAGTCCAGACTCAGTCTCTCATATCTCTCTATGTTATTCTTCTTTATCCCTCCAGCAATCAGTTCAACTGCCACTGAATGTGTGCTATAGATCCAATAAGTTGATGTGCAGCCAGAACGAGCATTATTACAGGACAGACGGACATTTTCACCAGAACTGCAGAACACATGAGTGTCATCCACTCCACTGATACCTACAAATAATAATAATAGTAATAATAAAAACAAATAATGATGTGGGTTAATGGCATGATTATGAAATACAATTTAAATAATCACTTTGTGTCCTGTAAACCAAGCAGAGTAAACTGATACTGAACACACGAGTTAACTTACTCACACAAACCCCGAAATATCTGCTGAATAACCCAAACATTATTTATTTCATCAGTTTATGTATATGATGCTAAATGTATAAAGTAAAGAAAGACTGCTTGAATAACGGTAAGATGGCTGTAAACCTTTTTTTCTTTTGCGATTTAGCTTCCACATTTGTTATAAGATGTATGACTTCATTATTATTATTATTGATTTATTCAATAATGTTCAGTTTCCTCATGAGTCAAATCCTCATGAATGCAGATCCATTGTGAGATGATAATAAAATAAATAAATTACAGCAAAAAATAAACTTATTTTTATTATTACAATTGTGCTTTATACGGGTTGATGAATGAATTCAAATAATTATTTTAATAGACTGGATCTTTATATTATTCAGATCTTGTGTAGTGTATTATAGATCATAAAGAGATGTCTTTACCTGTGATAAGTGCAGAGAGAAGGATCAGTCCCAGCAGACACATGTGACTCTTATCAGTCATTTTCTGTTTCTGTCAGTCTTTCTTTTCACTCTATAGTTACATCTCTTTATTTAAACATCGTCAGCTCCTGCGGTGGGTGTTAACTTCCTCTGATCGGAAACAACTGACCGCTTAGCTGCATTTCACTCACACTATATGTCTGATAAAGATGTATCTATAAATATATACTGTACATAGCAGTTTTTTATATTTTTATACTAACTTATAAAATGACTATTGAAACACAACTCTTGTGAATTATTTTAGCGTAACTATTCAGTATGTTACTTCAGCGCGGCAGTCACATCGCGTGCTCTCACTCGGGTGCAGCGTTTAAGAGAAAGTGCGTGACAAAGTGCTTTGATGTATATTGTTAATTAACTAGATTATTACAGTGTACCACTCCGGGGGGGGGGGGGGGGGGGGTGTGTCTTTTAATATCAAAGATTAAAACAGTTTACCGAAAACAAACCTTAAAAATTCTCGCCAAGTTGTCCACTGTAATGTCATCCTCTCGAAGTACTGCAGACAAACTGCCCCTTCTGAGAGTATAGGTTGTTGTTCCCAAAGCCAAAGACATCTTTAACTTGCTGCAGGACCGCGACCAAGAAACCGCGACAATTTAAGCAAAAATAACCGCCTTGCATCACATTACATCCATTTGACGTGCGATAGCGCCAGTACGCCGCTTAGAGGTCGTTTTACGTCAATACTTTGGTAAAGCATTTGACTGAAATAATAGCTATACCATTGTTTATTATGACCATACAGCCCTTGGACTGCATTATTTATTAAATGATTATATAAATTACATTTTGACCATTTGACCACAAATGACCTAGACATTTACAATACGTTGGCATATGTTTGTAAATGTATATTCACTTATTTATCCGATTTAAAGAACTTTTAAAATTTATTTTTACATGTCATTTTACATTACTATATTTTAAAACAGTAACCATACACACTGTAGCCTATGCCTACCATCTAGTGCAAATGTTTCGTATTCTTAAAGCTTCTACGTAGGAGTCTTATGGATCTGAGAGCAACTCTGAGTGAGGAAAAGACAAAAACTTAAAAAATATGTAATTTTTGTATAACTTTATGTCTGATAACTTTCAGTATAGTCAACATGGACCAGAAAAGCACGGACACAATTGGAACAAATCACATGCTGTTATTAAAACTATATTGACAGTCAAAAAAGCGTCCTGAAAAAGTTTTGCTTATAAATGTATGTAAGTAAAGAACTTGCTGTTGGCTACTGGTGGTAAACAGACCCCCCCCCCCCCCCCCCTCCACACACACACACACACACACGTGCCCCCTCCCACAGAAAATTAATGAAACAAAACTATTTAAAACTTTAAAAACATTAATGAAATAATACAATATAATGCGCTATGCATTGATATTCTGTTGGTCGAAGTCTTATTTATCTGATGATAGGCTTATGAAAAATTATATAGTTCATAACATGTCAAGTGTGGCTCATGATCACCAGTTTGAGAACCACTATTAGGTTTAAATCTATGGACTGTACAATTACATTACACTGGTGGTGTGCACTTAAATATATTAGAAATTCGATATTTTATTAAGATAACACAAGAATGGGGTTGTCATGCCACTATATCTTATATCGTTGAATTCTTTATTGGATTAATAGCTATATTCTAATGTTCCAAATATAATTGCGTTCTAATAATTCAGCTATAAACAATCAATATTTGACTAAAACTTGTCTATTAATACCTGTTTGCGTGAACTTTAACTTTGAATTTTTTTAACTGGTGCCCCGCCTCTTACTTCTTAACCCTCTTGCCTTATGCCGTTCTATGGTACCGTGCTGGGAAAACAGAAAATAACATTGTGCTTTGCGAGTTACCCATCGCGTGTTGGTAAATGGGGTGTACCACAGTTTGCTTTGCCGATTGCTAGACGTAGTTGGCAAACGGTTTGCCAGAATATACCCTGACCGTAGAGCCAATCAAGTGTATGCTCTCACCACACACCAGCTACAGGTGGAGAGGAGAGAGAGACATAGAGACAATCAAGTGTATGCGCTCACCACACACCAGCTACAGGTGGAGAGGAGAGAGAGACATAGAGACAATCAAGTGTATGTGCTCACCACACACCAGCTACAGGTGGAGAGGAGAGAGAGATATAGAGACAATCAAGTGTATGCGCTCACCACACACCAGCTACAGGTGGAGAGGAGAGATAGTCATAGAGCCAATCAAGTGTATGCTCTCACCACACACCAGCTACAGGTGGAGAGGAGAGAGAGAGACATAGAGACAATCAAGTGTATGCGCTCACCACACACCAGCTACAGGTGGAGAGGAGAGAGAGTCATAGAGCCAATCAAGTGTATGCGCTCACCACACACCAGCTACAGGTGGAGAGGAGAGAGAGTCATAGAGACAATCAAGTGTATGCGCTCACCACACACCAGCTACAGGTGGAGAGGAGAGAGAGACATAGAGCCAATCAAGTGTATGCGCTCACCACACACCAGCTACAGGTGGAGAGGAGAGAGAGTCATAGAGACAATCAAGTGTATGCGCTCACCACACACCAGCTACAGGTGGAGAGGAGAGATAGTCATAGAGCCAATCAAGTGTATGCGCTCACCACACACCAGCTACAGGTGGAGAGCAGAGAGAGAGTCATAGAGCCAATCAAGTGTATGCGCTCACCACACACCAGCTACAGGTGGAGAGGAGAGAGAGTCATAGAGACAATCAAGTGTATGCGCTCACCACACACCAGCTACAGGTGGAGAGGAGAGATAGTCATAGAGCCAATCAAGTGTATGCGCTCACCACACACCAGCTACAGGTGGAGAGCAGAGAGAGAGAAATAGAGCCAATCAAGTAGATGGGGATTATTAGGAGGACATGATTGACACCGTAGTTTAAGCGTAGATTCATTCATAAATGAAACAATGCTGTGTTTGAATGGAAATATGCAGCAGCTTAGTTGTGAGTTTATTTGAAAAGATTTTAGTTGACGAAATAATTGAATTGACTCACTAGATTCGTTTAAGCGCAATATGCAGCAGCTTAGTTGTGAGTTTATTTGACGAAATAGAGCAAAATCATGCAATACAGTTATATTCAGACAATGTAAATCACAAAATATTAACTTTTTGTCTATTGAAATCACTCATTGTTCTTATAAAAGCAACAATCTCCTGCTGTTACAGTTAAGTTAATGACAACGTATACTCTACCACGTACCAGGTAACGTTACGATAGCATCGGCCTTGTTTTCTGGCTCATTTTCTGTTGTTTCTATAATGTTAACGTTCCTGTCATCTGTTTGCAGCAGCAGCTTCAGGGTCAGGATTACGAAAACACTGAAAGGGTGTAGTTAGTTTCATATCTCATTTATTAGTTAATTTCAAGCTTAGCAATAGTTGTCAACAGAAATACAGCATGATTATCAGAAAGACGGTGCTTCTCAACACAGACTGGTGAATGAATGAATGAACTTGTGAAAGGATGTCACAACACGATGTTGTTACGTATCCGCATACTTTTTTAAGTGTGTATACACAAATCATTGACCTTCCCTAGTGGATATACGGTGTATACCTGTGTATCACGTAGACTACACCAGTGCTTTCAGCGACCATTATTACTAACGTCTGTATTAATGAGACAGTCTCATGTCTATAACTTATATTCCGTTGTTTTTATAATCTTCATTGCAGATTATTATCCTCACAGAGATATTGCTGATCTATTTATCAGTTTATCAGTGTGCTTTACAAAGTTGTTTATTATATAGTTTGTGATATGTTGAGTCGTTGATCATATATAGACAATTCATATTTGTTTATGAGGTTTCATTTATTTCAAGGGTGGTTGATTGTGATTTCACTTTTGTAATGTTAGTGTGTAATGTTGCTGTTTGAGCATAAACAGTATCTGAAAAATTACGACACTGAAATTTCAATGCAAACGGAGATATCATATTTTAAAACTCTGGCAGTTTAATACCTACAAAAACGTCTCTTACTTACTTCCCAGGTCCGATAATTCAGGGACCCGGATAAACCCCGCCCCCGGGTACATGTAATGAAGGGGGCGGGGCCACGCCTTGCTACTTTAGAGAAGAGGAAGAGAAAATTAGGGATGCACGAAAACATCTATTTATATGAATCGCGATTCTATCTTCTAACGATTATAATGGATTCTCAAGTTTCAAAATCAATATGATTTAAAGCAGCGGTTCTTAATACTGTTCCTCGCATCTGCCTGCTCTGCATCTCTCTGCATCTCTCTCTGCATCTCTCTCTCTCTCTCTCTCTCTCTCTCTCTCTCTCTCTCTCTCTCTCTCTCTCTCTCTCTCTCTCTCTCTCTCTCTCTCATTCAGATCGCAAGATCAGCTCCAATAAACTGTTGTAACCGAGCATTAGTGCAGGGTTCGCCTAAACACTTAGTATTAAGAAAACAACAAAAACGAGAGCGTCTGAACTCTTCTCAACTTGTATTCCTCCTCAAAACACTACCACACTCTAGAGTAGAAAGTGCGCATGCCCATTGCCTATCTATGGCAAGCCCCGAGGGGATAAATGCATTACACACACACACACAATGAGCGCACGTAGATCCAGAATTAGTGCAATATTACAATCAAATAAAGTCTGTTACACTGTTATTTATACACTTATTTTCACATAGCAGTGATAAGCTTTATATATGGACGCGCGTGCGGTTGCTGTGCTGTATTAACCCCTTAACTGTCACCCCCCCTTTTTGAAAAACTTGAAAGTGCACTATTTAAAGTTAAATTGTTATAATTCATGAATGCTTTTGAATACAGACCTAAGGTTGGTCTCTTTTTAAAGAAGACAATCAGCAGATTATTGCAGAAGTGAAATCATTTCAAAAAATGAAAGTAAAAAAAAGTTATACAAGTTTAAATTTACTGTAAATAAAATGTAATGTACAATTATTATTGTATATTATATAAAATATTTCACACAATATGTTTTAATCCAAATTTGGCATAAAATTAAAGCCATATGTCTAAATAAGTTGTGTTTCAAATTTGAAGTTGATATATAAAAAATTGAGGTTACTATGCAATTTTGTTTAGGCGTTATACCACAAACAGCCACCGGGTGCCTGTACTTTTCTGTCACAAATGTATCAATTTCTCTCCCACTATTACTCTTATCACAAAATGGCCAGGAAATATGGAATCTTGAGACTCAGACCTTTCCAATGATATGTATTTTGTCAAGATTATAAAAAGTTGTGATTCTATAAGACCGTAATACATTTGGAATATGACACCTCCCACTAAAGGGGAGGAGCCCGCTAAAATATTTTAAAGTACCATTTCTATGGTAACGCAATGTCCGATTTCAAAACGGTTTTCACAGGATGAATTTTGAGATTATAAGCTTTCAAATGATATATAATATATGATGATTACTAAAACATGTGATAGGAAAAAAAGGAAACGAATAGAATTTTTGTGTCAAAGATCAGAGCTCCTGTTATGGTGTATATGTTTTGAGGTGCGCTCTTGTCATAAATTAATCTATTACTGCTCCTGCATGATTTTTTACAACAAACAGTGGTACAATATCTATTTAGGAGTCTTGGACCTTTCCAACGATATATAGTTTGTCATGATTAGATTAAGATTTAATGGTAATATATTGAAGTAAAGTTAGGCGTCCCATATACGGGACGGCGACAGTTAAGGAGTTAAAGCTTTATTCAGGATAAAACCATATATTAAAAGCTAACAGAAGCGGTAGCATTTACAAACAACAGCGTATCTAAAAGTATGAGACAACAGCAAACAAACATACCATTAAGAGCCGTGCTTGCACAGGTTCTGCACGATCCTCTTCACTAATATCATCTGCGTCTCAATCAGGATCACATTGATAAACATTATAGACAATGCCATTGTTTACAATTCAACCGGAGCACATTCCACTCTCTGCGGTTTAGCCAATCACAGCACACTTGGCCAGCTAACCAATCAGAGCCCATCGCGTATTTCTGAGGGAGGGGCTTCATAAAAACAGTAAATAATCAAGGCGTTTGTCAGATTAGGGACAAAGCGGTGTGGAATAAAGGTAAATTATGTGAAAAGGCAATCCCCAATAAAAACACTGCTATTTTCAAAAGTGCACTGAAATAAATTGATACAGTATAACTGTATCTATTCAAATCAAACATGCTGCCAACATAATGTATCAACTTCAATGACTCAACCGTCCACTTACTGGAGTTCAACATTAACTGAGCCGCAGCCACACACCTGACTCGTGTGTGGAGTAGGTGAGATGAACTGGGAAAGCAGGCAGTCAGTGTTGCCAGATCGGGTTGACGATTTCCAGCCCAAAAGCTCAGCAAAACCCGCCCACTTCAACAAAAACCAGCCCAAAATTTTAACTGCCAAAATAATGTGATATGATTTTATTACCATGTCAATCAAGGTTGATAAGGACCACTTTTATCTCCTCAAAATAAAATAACGACGACAAAAGGTAATAAAGATAAATAAATTTCACAGGAACATGGATCAAAACAGGGCAAATGCGTTACAGACAGTAAGAAAATATGCTTAAAATGACCAGGAACCTTTTCAAAATGGCAATCAAGAAATTAACTGGTAACCCCCGGGGGAACACATGCATCATTTTCAATGTCCACAGTAAGAAAAAGCTCATTTTTGTGCAAAAAAAGTGCACAATAAAGTGATCAGAAAGCAATGTTAATTCACACCCACAACAGCCAAACATGTGTTATTCATGTATGATAATCTGACAGCAAAAAATAAAATAATAATAACAATTAACAACAATGCGCTTACCTTTCTCTTGTGCTTTATCTTCAGACAGAACTACAGCACGTATTTCATGAAGTAAACATTTTAGAACATAATGCAGAACGTAGCACAGTCAAAACTGTTCAAGTCCAGCAGCTGTCAATGCCAAGCATACAAGAGTTTGGACGGTTTAAAAGATGTTCTGTTGCAGGACAGCATTGTATAGTCCCATGTTCAGTTTAGATTTTTATTAAATCATCCAACTGTTCACTTATTTCAGTTACAATTACATTTAGAAGTCTTCTATTCATTTAATCCACGTTGTGAGATTTGAGTTACTCTTAGATTCTTTATCGTGTAACTTATATTTAAGCCACTTTGCCATGAATCACTTAACTTAAATAAAATGAAAGAGTAAATATATAGCTGCACATTTAATTTTATCCCTTTACAGCGCCAAACCCAATCACTCACAGTCAGTGGCGGCTGCTGATCTTTTAAAGAGGGGAAGCTCATTTTCGGCCTAAATCATAAAAATTGTCCATTTATTTATATGTAAATTCTGCCCTACGTTCCTTTTCAAGAAAATGCTCTGTAACCCTGTCGTAACAACTAGGCGTCTTTTCCAATGACTTGACCAGTGTCCTCTCAATGGCCAGCAGAGCTAGGCTGCTTAAACGGCCTTGGCCCATTGTGTTACGGGTGTAGGACTTGAGCCGCTTTAAACAGGAGAAGCTCCTTTCTACACCTGCTGTGCAGTTTGCTAGCTGGCTAGTTCAGACTATATGAATTAATGAACAAACGATCTAATATATATATATATTTAACTCAACGGGAGGAAATGTGGGAATTATGTTAAACTGAAACAATGAATGTGGTGTGAAATTGTGTGAAATATACGATGAAGGTTGCAGCAGTTTGTCTTTCGACTACACATGCAAAATCCGCGATGGGACTGAGTTGGAAATGGAGACACAGAGTGATACGCGTCATAATCTGAAGACCACGCCCACGCCCACACCAACCGTCTCTTTGCATTGCGAGAAGCTGCCGCCTCCTTGTCATTTATTTATAACAAAAAAAAAAAAAAAAATGTCTAAAAGCTGATATGTGACAATGTGTATAGCATACAAGCTAAAAAAAAAACAATAAATACGTTTTTATAAGCTGTCGACCCCAAAAAACGAGCGTTTTAGGACATAAAAGTGGATTAAAAAGAGATGACAGACCCTCCAATCATCACGCAGACGCTCGGAGTCCGGGCCAGCCCACTCCTCCATTCATCCCAGAGACGCTGAGCGTCCGTGGGCGGGACATAATCGCAGCATTATCCAATGACCGTCTTGTTTCTAAGCACTGAAAAAAACTGTTTAAAGCAGCCCCATTGAAGTCAATGGACGCTGGGCTTCAACAGAGTAATGCACTGTACGCTACGGGAATGAATGAGAAGGAAATCGAGTCAGCCGACCTAAGTAGCTGATTCTGAACGAAATTGTTTTCGTTCGAGATGAACATGTTTAACGCATTTTTAGTCAATAAAATGTTAACATAATAGTACATATATTTGACCATTCATTTTTTGACAATTATAGGGGAAGCTGAGCTTCCCTTGCAGTCTTAAAGAAATCGCGGCTGCTCACGAGTCATCACATCTCACCAACATAAAAGATGGTAAATTGATTGACAAGTCTCTGTTAAAATAAACCAAAAAGAGTTGCGTTAAGGAAAAATGAGTTGATGACTGCACTAAACATTATTTTGCTGTGATACTTTGAGCTCGAGCATATTAAGATAACGTAACTAAGATAAAAGCGAAGAAAAAAGCAGCTGATTGGGCGGCTTTTATTTTTTTTAAAGCAGCCCAAATTTGGTCTACCCGCCAATGCGTTAATCTCCGGTCCAAGCCGATCAAAAGAAGCCCAATTGGGCAGCAACCCGCCCAATCTGGCAACACTGCAGGCAGTGGGCCAAACCACTGTGAGGAAGGGGAGGGGGAACTCAACTGTTTCGAAAAGCATTTTTTTTTTCTTCTACTTACACAATTATTTTAGGTATACATACATATATTTTTCACAATAGAGAGTGCGATTTTTTTTAATATTTTTTTTTGGGGGGACAACCCTCGGATGGGGGGGGACATGTCCCCTCCGTCCCCCCCCCCCCCGGGATTTACGCCCATCTGTGACCGTAGGTGAATAAATATAGGTGAACATAATGGTGACAGGTCGCTAGGACAATTCGTGTAATGTTAACGGATCGTCAGGCAAGCGCACAGCAGTGACAGACAAACACATATAATGGTGTCCTGTATGGAAAGATGTTACTCCAGCTGTAATCTATTTGCACCTGTACAAGTGAACGCTGAGCATCGCAGCTAAAGAGGCGCATTAGAGTGACGTCACCGCCCCTCTTCGATGATTTGCTGAGGAGAAACTGTCAATCAAGAACTAGTGGACCAATGATGACGCTTAAACCCGACCTGATTTACATAAAACTCTAACCGCAACATTTGGGAAAAGCAAGCGCAGAATGAGGAAATAAGAGCGGAAGGAAAAACTGCATAAGCATTCAAAAAATACAAATATGAGCAGAAAATGTCTGAGTACAAAAAACAGAAATATAATCAAGGAAAACATGATCTTGTGTGCAAGTTGGATCACTTTGCATTAATAGTTTAGTTTTGTGCAATACAATTTTAAATGTGTTTAAAATTTTGATTCATGCCTATTATTTTTTTTAATGCGTTATACAAAAATTTATTTACACTTATTCTCTTTTGATCCTTGACCACTGTTTTCTATGTTGAAAAACAATCTGCTTTCATTGTTACATTTTGAGCATTATAATTTTACTTTCCTTTAAACATTTTGGTTTCAATGATCAATGATCCCATATCAGCGCTGATTACAATATAAACACATTACATTATTTATACCTCATTTATATGAGAGTGAAACACAGTGAGCTGCAGCCCATAAACCTTCAGTTTGTCCTGAATCAATGACATATAGACTCTCTTGAAATTGATTAACTGGATGGATGGATGGATGGATGGATGGATGGATGGATGGATGGATGGATGGATGGATGGATGGATGGATGGATGGATGGATGGATATGGATGGATGGATGGATGGATGGATATGGATGGGTGGGTGGATGGATGGATGGATGGATATAGATGGATGGATGGATGGATGGATGGATGGATGGATGGATGGTATAGATGGGATGGATGGATGGATGGATGGATGGATGGATGGATGGATGGATGGATGGATATGGATGGATGGATATGGATGGATGGATATGGATGGATGGATGGATGGATGGATGGATGGATATGGATGGATGGATGAATGGATATAGATGGATGGATGGATGGATGGGTGGATGGAAATGGATGGATGGATGGATGGATGGATGGATGGAATGGATATGGATGGATGGATGGAATGGATGGATGGATGGATGGGATGATATAGATGGATGGATGGATGGAAGGATGGATGGATGGATGGGATGGATGGATGGATGGATAATGGATGGATGGATTGGATTAGGGATGGATGGATTATTGGATGGATTGTGGAGAATGGATGATGGATGGGTTGGATGGATATGGATGGATGGATGGATATAGATGGATGGGTGATGGATGGATGGATGGATGGGGATGGATGGATGGGTGTGGGGAGGATGGATGGATGGTATTGATGGTATGGATGGGATGGATGGATGGATGGATGGATATGATGGATGGATGGATGGATGGATATAGATGGATGGATGGATGGATGGATGGATGGATGGATGGATGGATGGATATAGATGGATGGATGGATGGATGGATGGATGGATGGGTAGATAGAGGTTTCTATGCAGTTTTGTTTAGGCGTTATACCACAAATAGTCACTGGGTGCAATCCAAATGTTTTTATGCATTTTTCTGTCATAAATGTATAACATTATATAATGTATAACATCTCTCTAATCAGACTCAGACTTTACCAACGATATGTATTTTGTCAAGATTATAAACAGTTTTGATTCTAAAAGATCTTAATACATTCTGTAATATGACACCCCCACTGAGGGGAGGAGCCTGTTAAAATATTTTAAAGTACCGTTTCCATGGTAATGCAATGTCTGATTGGAAAATGGTTTTCGCAGAATAGATTTTGAGGTTTTAAGCTTTCAAATTATATATAATTTATGATGATTACTAAAACATATGATAGGGAAATATAATATATATATATATATATATAATATATATATATATATTATATATATACATATATATTGTGATGATGGTCAGAACTCTTGTTATGATGTATATGTTTTGAGGTGGACTCTTGCCTTATATTAATATATTACTGTTCCCACATAATATTTAATAGCAAACAGTGGCACAATATCTATTTAGGAGTCTTCGACCTTTCCAACGATATATAGTTTGTCATGATTGGATAGAATTTAATCATTATATATATAAAGTAAACTTGTGACAGTTAAGGGTTAAATAAATGTAGTTTCTTATCTGAATACTTGTCAGTATATCAGTTAACAGTAAATATTGATATTAACAGCTGATTATGTTCCTGGGTTGTTATGATATATGATTATTGATTATGTACCTGGTTGTGTATGATATATGATTATTGATTATGTTGCTGGGTTGTGTATGATATATGATTAATGATTATGTACCTGGTTGGTTATGATATATGATTATTGATTATGTTCCTGGGTTGTTATGATATATGATTATTGATTATGTACCTGGTTGTGTATGATATATGATTATTGATTATGTACCTGGTTGTGTATGATATATGATTATTGATTATGTTCCTGGGTTGTTATGATATATGATTATTGATTATGTACCTGGGTTGTTATGATATATGATTATTGATTATGTACCTGATTGTGTATGATATATGATTATTGATTATGTTGCTGGGTTGTGTATGATATATGATTATTGATTATGTACCTGGTTGTGTATGATATATGATTATTGATTATGTACCTGGTTGTGTATGATATATGATTATTGATTATGTACCTGGTTGGTTATGATATATGATTATTGATTATGTACCTGGTTGTGTATGATATATGATTATTGATTATGTACCTGGTTGGTTATGATATATGATTATTGATTATGTACCTGGTTGGTTATGATATATGATTATTGATTATGTACCTGGTTGGTTATGATATATGATTATTGATTATGTATCTGGGTTGTGTATGATATATGATTATTGATTATGTACCTGGGTTGGTTATGATATATGATTATTGATTATGTTCCTGGTTGTGTATGATATATGATTATGTACCTGGTTGTGTATGATATATGATTATTGATTATGTACCTGGTTGTGTATGATATATGATTATTGATTATGTACCTGGTTGTGTATGATATATGATTATTGATTATGTACCTGGTTGTGTATGATATATGATTATTGATTATGTTCCTGGGTTGTTATGATATATGATTATTGATTATGTTCCTGGGTTGTTATGATATATGATTATTGATTATGTACCTGGTTGTGTATGATATATGATTATTGATTATGTACCTGGTTGTGTATGATATATGATTATTGATTATGTACCTGGTTGTGTATGATATATGATTATTGATTATGTTCCTGGGTTGTTATGATATATGATTATTGATTATGTTCCTGGGTTGTTATGATATATGATTATTGATTATGTACCTGGTTGTGTATGATATATGATTATTGATTATGTTCCTGGGTTGTTATGATATATGATTATTGATTATGTTCCTGGGTTGTTATGATATATGATTATTGATTATGTACCTGGTTGTGTATGATATATGATTATTGATTATGTTCCTGGGTTGTGTATGATATATGATTATTGATTATGTTCCTGGGTTGGTTATGATATATGATTATTGATTATGTACCTGGTTGTGGAGGAGCTGTAGTTGATGTAGATCTGGTGACTGGAGACGGTGTCTTTGTTTCGGTCGGAGCTGAAGATGAATGTTCAGATACGTCATAGACTACAATCATATTTAAATGACTGATCATTAATTGTTAATATTAATAATTTACCTGAATACTTGACAGTATATGTGACTGAGGTCTTGACTTGATTTCTCTGTGTAACCTGACATCTCCACTCTCTGTTGTGATCTTCATTCAGGAGTGTTGTAGTCAGAGAGATATCACACCGTCCTGAGGATAATATCTGAAATCTGGAGTCTGTCTGCAGATTCACATCAGCCTGATTCACCCAGATCAGCTCAATACTCTCAGAACCAACCACACAATAACTAGAGCGTGGATCATAATATATCTGACAGAAGAGAGTCACAGAGCGGCCTGATCTGATCTCAGACTGTGAGGATGATGAAGAGACTGAAACAGAGAATCAGACAGAGATTACACGACTGATTCCAGTATTTTCAGAGATAATAATATTACTGTTTAATTCAACATATAATCATAATATTCACAGAAACACTGACCATGAAGAACATGCAGATAAACACGTGCATCAGTTCCTTGTTGTACATCATTCACATATTGTCTGCAGGAGTAAGATCCACGATCTTCTTTTGTGACTTTCTCTATGTTCAGAGAGCAGTCAGAGTCCAGACTCAGTCTCTCATATCTCTCTATGTTATTCTTCTTTATCCCTCCAGCAATCAGTTCAACTGCCACTGAATGTGTGCTATAGATCCAATAAGTTGATGTGCAGCCAGAACGAGCATTATTACAGGACAGACGGATATTTTCACCAGAACTGTAGAACACATGAGTGTCATCCACTCCACTGGTACCTACAAATAATAATAATAGTAATAATAAAAACAAATAATGATGTGGGTTAATGGCATGATTATGAAATACAATTTAAATAATCACTTTGTGTCCTGTAAACCAAGCAGAGTAAACTGATACTGAACACACGAGTTAACTTACTCACACAAACCCCGAAATATCTGCTGAATAACCCAAACATTATTTATTTCATCAGTTTATGTATATGATGCTAAATGTATAAAGTAAAGAAAGACTGCTTGAATAACGGTAAGATGGCTGTAAACCTTTTTTTTCTTTTGCCATTTAGCTTCCACATTTGTTATAAGATATGACTTCATTATGATTATTATTATTTATTCAATAATGTTCAGTTTCCTCATGAGTCAAATCCTCATGAATGCAGATCCATTGTGAGATGATAATAAAATAAATATATTACAGTAAAAACAAAGACACTTTTTTGTTGTTGTTATAATTGTGCTTTATAAGGGTTAATGAATAATTATTATAATTCAATAATTTAAATAATTACTTTTAATAGACTGGATCTTCACATTACACAGATCTTGTGTAGTGTATTATAGATCATAAAGAGATGTCTTTACCTGTGATAAGTGCAGAGAGAAGGATCAGTCGCAGCAGACACATGTGACTCTTATCAGTCATTTTCTGTTTCTGTCAGTCTTTCTTTTCACTCTATATTTACATCTCTTTATTTAAACATCGTCAGCTCCTGCGGTGGGTGTTAACTTCCTCTGATCGGAAACAACTGACCGCTTAGCTGCATTTCACTCACAATATATGTCTGATAAAGACGTATCTATAAATATATACTGTACATAGCAGTTAGGTGCTTTTTATATTTTTATACTAACTTATAAAATGACTATTGAAACACAACTCTTGTGAATTATTTTAGCGTAACTATTCAGTATGTTACTTCAGCGCGGCAGTCACATCGCGTGCTCTCACTCGGGTGCAGCGTTTAAGAGAGAGTGCGTGACAAAGTGCTTTGATGTATATTGTTAATTAACTAGATTTTGACAGTGTTTATGATGTTATTGATGTTTAGTGATCTTTTTGAGTGTATCCCCTCCCCCCCAGCCTAAACTGGTTGGCTGACCTTAGCTGGTCATAGCTGGTCTTCAGGCTGGTTTAGAGGGGTTTTGGGCACTTCTTTGCTCAGGCTGGGAGACAAGCTAAAACCAGCTACTTCCAGATTAAACCAGCTAAGACTAGCCAAGCAGCTCAGGCTGGTTTAAGCTGTTTTCTTCAGCAGATTACACTTATTGATCCTGTTAGCCAAGCAAACATCGCAGTGCGCATTGTTCGTGTTTACAACTTTATTACATTTAAGCGTAACATTTTCAGGGTGATAATACCTGTCAGTCAGTGGTGTAGTCCAGTTTTTTTTAGTGAGTATACTGTGTTTTTTTCTTCCCAGTCTCATACTCACCCGTACCAGAGCAGCCTCTCATAAGCACCACCACTCTCACTAAACAGGGCTCTACGCATACTTTTATTTTTAGTGTTATTTTTCATGTCAAATTCAAAAGTGTATTTGTATAAGCTTTTTTTTCAAAAATTGATGAGGTTCAGAGGTGGCATGAGTGCAATTAACTTCATAAATTCATGTTGAGATTAATGTTTTAAATATAAAATTTGGAATACATAAATATTCAATGATTTAAATAACTGAAATGATACTTTAAAAATTAAACTAAGACTGCCATTAGGTGGCGGCAAGTTACTGATTTTATCACTGATTTTATTCATTAAATCGACTCGTTCGAACGGCTGATTCATTCGGGCACAAAGCAAGTCCCTGCATCCCAATGTGCATACTATCCACCTTTTCTGCCCCAAGTAGAACTAAGAATGACCAATATCACAAATAGGATGGATAGTATACACATTGGGACTCACGCAGTGACGGTCTTTATGAACAAATAATTGAATTGACTCACTAGATTCGTTTAAGCGCAATATGCAGCAGCTTAGTTGTGAGTTTATTTGACGAAATAGAGCAAAATCATGCAATACAGTTATATTCAGACAATGTAAATCACAAAATATTAACTTTTTGTTTATTGAAATCACTCATTGTTCTTATAAAAGCAACAATCTCCTGCTGTTATAGTTAAGTTAATGACAACGTATACTCTACCACGTACCAGGTAACGTTACGATAGCATCGCCTTGTTTTCTGGCTCATTTTCTGTGGTTTCTATAATGTTAACGTTCCTGTCATCTGTTTGCAGCAGCAGCTTCAGGGTCAGGATTACGAAAACACTGAAAGGGTGTAGTTAGTTTCATATCTCATTTATTAGTTAATTTCAAGCTTAGCAATAGTTGTCAACAGAAATACAGCATGATTATCAGAAAGACGGTGCTTTGCAACACAGACTGGTGAATGTATGAATGAACTTGTGAAAGGATGTCACAAAACGATGTTGTTACGTATCCGCATACTTTTTTAAGTGTGTATACACAAATCATTGACCTTCCCTAGTGGCTATACGGTGTATACCTGTGTATCACGTAGACTACACCAGTGCTTTCAGCGACCATTATTACTAACGTCTGTATTAATGAGACAGTCTCATGTCTATAACTTATATTCCATTGTTTTTATAATCTTCATTGCAGATTATTATCACAGAGATATTGCTGATCTATTTATCAGTTTATCAGTGTGCTTTACAAAGTTGTTTATTATAGAGTTTGTGATATGTTGAGTTGTTGATCATATATAGACAATTAATATTTGCTTGTTTTATTTATTTCAAGGGTGGTTGATTGTGATTTCACTTTTTTAATGTTAGTGTGTAATGTTGCTGTTTGAGCATAAACAGTATCTGAAAAAATTACGACACTGAAGTTTCAATGCAAACAAAGATATCATATTTTAAAACTTTGGCAGTTTAATACCTACAAAAACGTCTCTTACTTCCCAGGTCCGATAAGTCAGGGACCCGGATAAACCCCGCCCCCGGGTACATGTAACGAGGGGGGCGGGGCCATGCCTTGCTACTTTAGAGAAGAGGAAGAGAAAACTAGGGATGCACGAAAACATCTAATCATATGAATCGTGATTCTATCTTCTAACGATTCTAATGGATTTTCAAGTTTCAAAATCAATGATTTAAAGCAGCGGTTCTTGATACTGCTCCTCGCATCTGCCTGCTCTGCATCTCTCTCTCTCTCTCTCTCTCTCTCTCTCTCTCTCTCTCTCTCTCTCTCTCTCTCTCTCTCTCTCTCTCATTCAGATCGCAAGATCAGCTCCAATAAACTGTTGTAACCGAGCGTTAGTGCAGGGTTCGCCTAAACACTTAACGTTAGTATTAAGAAAACAATAAAAACGAGAGCGTCTGAACGCTTCTCAACTTGTATTCCTCCTCAAAACACTACCACACTCTACTGGCATAAAGTTGGCTTGACGTTGGATGTTCGATATTCGCATATTTAGGGACCGTCTCTAAAGTTACATGCGATATTGGTATACACTGTTCTAACTTCAATAGCATTTGAGCAGAATGACTTACAGTCATAAAAACAACTGTAAACTGTTCATCTAGGTGTCAACTATAATGCACACCTTTTACATTTTTGATATTTATTAAAATAAACTGTAAATCATATGTAAAAAAATTAATAAAAAATTTGATAGTAAGTCATTCTGCTCAAATGCTATTGAGCTTTAAATTATGGCATATTTAGCATTTGAGCCCATTCGGTAGTGAAAAATCGCAATTTTTACATATGATTTACAGTTTATTTTAATAAATATCAAAAATGTAAAAGGTGTGCATTATAGTTGACACCTAGATGAACAGTTTACAGTTGTTTTTATGACTGTAAGTCATTCTGCTCAAATGCTATTGAAGTTAGAACAGTGTATACCAATATCGCATGTAACTTTAGAGACGGTCCCTAAATATGCGAATATCGAACATCCAACGTCAAGCCAACTTTATGCCAGTCCACACTCTAGAGTAGAAAGTGCGCATGCCCATTGCCTATCTATGGCAAGCCCCGAGGGGATAAATGCATTACACACACACAATGAGCGCACGTAGATCCAGAATTAGTGCAATATAACAATCAAATAAAGTCTGTTACACTGTTATTTATACACTTATTTTCACATAGCAGTGATAAGCTTTATACATGGACGCGCGTGCGGTTGCTGTGCTGTATTAAAGCTTTATTCAGGATAAAACCATATATTAAAAGCTAACAGAAGCGGTAGCATTTACAAACAACAGCGTATCTAAAAGTATGAGACAACAACAAACAAACATACCATTAAGAGCCGTGCTTGCACAGGTTCTGCACGATCCTCTTCACTAATATCCTCTGGGTCTCAATCAGGATCACATTGATAAGCAATATTGACAATGCCATTGTTTACAATACAATCGCAGCACCTTCCACACTCGGCGGTTTAGCCAATCACAGCACACTTGGCCAGCTAACCAATCAGAGCCCATCGCGTATTTCTGAGGGAGGGGCTTCATAATAACAGTAAATAATCAAGGCGTTTGTCAGATTAGGGACAGAGCGGTGTGGAATAAAGGTACATTATGTGAAAAGGCAATCCCCAATAAAACACTGCTATTTTCAAAAGTGCACTGAAATAAATTGATACAGTATAACTGTATATATTCAAATCAAACATGCTGTCAACACAATGTATCAACTTCAATAACTCAACCATCCACCAGCTCTCAAAACAGACAAGATGACTACAAAAATCATTAAAGTTTAATAATTTTCTTATCAGCAATATTTGTATGTCTATTAAGGAGATTCCAAAGTTGCCTTAGGTTTTTTTTGTTTGTTTCCCCCTTATCACGAATGGCCTTTTGTCCTCTTTATATTGTGGCATGCTAGTTCTAGGTATTTATATATATATATAGAGAGAGAGAGAGCGAGAGAGAGAGAGAGAGAGAGCTGTTGAAGATATAAAACACATTACTACAGAGAGTGAGATCTCAGTCAGTTTTCACACATTTGTTCAACACACAGTGAACAGTGCGATCATCTCTGAAGCCAGTTTAGACTGATGGCTGTGAATTCTCACACATTCTGGTCCCAGTTCATCTTCTTTTAGTGGTTTTCCTTTCATAGTGCTATAGTTGCAAAAAACTCTTTACAAATGACTGTTAGCTTCAGTAGTGCAATGTATCAAATGTTTAGTTCAAGTTAGATCCAACAAAGCTAAAAGGTTGAATTTATTTGATTCAGGTTTGTTTATTAGAGCTAAAACTCTGCAGTAAAGTGTCTCTGCAGGATCAGTAATGATGAACCTGATGTAAAGTGTGATTATGTGCAAGTACCTTTTTGTGCACATTTGAGTTGTGGTTTTCCCAATAGTGTACACTTTAATTAAAACAACCATTTCAGCACTTGGAGTCTGTATTAATGAGCTGATGACATGAATCAAGTGTGTTTAGTGAGAGACACAAAGTGTATACATTGTTATGGAGGATCCAGAAACAAGTTTGAAAAACAACTGGTACTGAAATGTACAATATTGATGGTATTTTCCTGCATTTACACTATTCAGCAGATCACGAGCAACAGATTTGAGCAAACTCAGATATGACACTGTCAAAAGCTGTTCTGTCTCTAAAGGTTTGAACACAAACACAGGTTTCTCAAGAGGTTGCTGTGGAATGTCTACATAGTTTGCTAAATAATATATATTTATTTGTAATCATGGAAAATATTATACGTATGACATGTCATACATTTATTTTTGACAAATGAAATACAATTTTACAAGCTTTATTGAAAGCAGCAGCTCAAGCCACATTATTTAATGAGAATATTCTAAGAGAGAAAATGTCCTTCATTTTCTAGACTTTGTGCAAGCACACAGATATATATGCATCATCCTGAATTAATATAAAGAGACAAACTTATTGAAAAACAGACACAGGTAAAAGGTCAGTTCACCTAAAAATAACGGTCTCTTTCATCCTTCCCTCAAATCATGTCGTTCCAAATCTGTATAACTTGCATTCATCTTCAGAACACAACTGAGGCCCTGTTTTCACCTGGTATTAAGATGCGTTTTGGTTGATTGGATCACAAGTGGACAACGCTAAATACAAGTGTAAACGGGGTGTTAAATGTTTTGAGCTTGTCCACTTTCGAGCACTTTCAGAGGTTGTCAAAAACACATTCGACTGGATAGCGCTCATAGTGTAGACGCTGATGTGGTTGAATGCATCCGAGCAGCCACAAAACACCACCTACTCTCCACCTACTGACCTAATACATAATCATTGCAAGATGTACAAGGATGTGCACTTATCAGACAGGATTTAAACTGTGACGGGCCGAATCAGAAGTATTATTTTCTGATAACACGCAAAGAAACAACAGCAGTAATACAAGCAGATGAAATATAAGTAATAACTTTAGCCCTCCTGCTCGTGTTTTGATGCAGACAGAGGGATCCGCACATTTACCCTCCTCTTGACATAATCAGCATCATGGGGGGGCGTAATCTGGTCAGAAGTGATCGAAAGTGGACAGAAAAGATGGATTAAAACACTAGGTGTAAACAGGAATGTCTTCTTTGTCCACTTGGGATCCGATCGACCAAAACACATCTTAAATGAGGCCTGAAGGTTCTTTGTTTTTATTTTAAAGATATTATCTTATCAATTTCGTCCATCCCCTGGAAGTCTAGGCAGTCTAGGCAATGGGCTTTTGTGATTCCAGACCCAAAGTCGTATGCGTTTGTGAGGGTGAGTAAATGATGACAGAATTTGAAAGAAGACATTATTTACAATGGCACTGAATGAAAATATTATAGTCAATTATATAAGGTTTATATTCCTCTACACATGATACTTTAATTGTATATTTAATGACTGTTTGCCTTATTTGTGATGGTTCTTGTTCACAGATGCATAAAGTTGACTGCAGTCATCCTGAGGTCCAGCTGTTGCTCCTCTGATGGAAGAATAAGTCACTGTATCATCATCAGAAACCTGAGTGAACAGATTGGAAAGAGTTTGACAATGTTGATGAGAAGTTTCCACCCACAATTAATACAGCATATTGTAAATGTTTAATTCAAGATTTTGAAGAACTGCAAGTAAGAATAAAACAGATTTAAGGTGATGGAGGGCATCAGTTGACTCACCTCCTTTCTGGCTTGGATTTTACAGTGTGTGGCAACCTCAGTATAAGTCACATCATCTGTATGCTCCTAAACAGAAATCAAAGAAAATATGATAAACCAAGCTTTAAAAATATTTACATCCCTATACTTTGTTAATTAGCCTAATTACAGGTGCAAATGTTTTAAGTAACATATCTCGCTACAGGGTTTGAATCCCTTACTGTGGCATAACAGCTGGAAGTCTTTCATAAATTACTGATTTATGGCAGAGTTGGTGTTTTGCACTCCCCTTGTTCCACTCAATGGAACAAGACTTCACAAAGGCCTGTTTGGCATGGCCCTCTTTAAATGGCTACCAAACAGGAAGTCACCATAGAGGAAGCAGAGGGAGCGGTAACAGTCAGTACTTGGGCAAGGGCTCCCTCTACTGGTGTGGTGTTACAATGTGCTGCAGTACGTGATTATTTTGGAATGAAACCAAGCACTATAAATTTTCATATTTTAAGTTGCTCATGATCATGTTATTCACTGTAGAATACTGATCCAAATAATTATTAACTATTTCTGAAGGATGTATTAATACTTGAGTCATTATTAGTTCGTTACAGTGCTCACTTTAGAATTAAGTATACATTATAAAATATTAATATTATTTATGAACTTATATACAGTAGTTTTTAGTTCTCTAATTAGCCTATAGCGAACTACCACATTTGACTAAGTACTATTACTTACTTATTAATTAATCCATCAATCAGAGTTTCTTGTTACTAGAGTGTTTATATCATAACACCTACAGTAACTTTTTGAGGTTGGGACCACAGAGACTACAACATTTCAATGAGCCATGTGTATTAAGTGCATACGGTGAGCAACACATCAACATCTACAAGTCTATACCAGCATTCAAAGTCTTCATGGTTGAGGCAAAACACCAAATAAATCCAATAAATCCTTCACTTCATATATAGCCGGGTTTCCATCCTAAGTTGCGAATTTAACTTATGCGCAAAATTTGAATATTGCATAAAACATTCGCGAATAAGCACAGTTTCCATCCAATGAGTTAGAGAGAACAAAAGTGTCCCTTCCTTATAAACTGGCACTAAATATCACTAAGAAAAGAAGAAGCCACTGATTATAATAATTTTCAAATATAATAAATTACTTGTGCTTCGAGTGAGCAGACGAATCACAATAAATGCGGTCTTGCTTTCGGAGGGAAATGTCAGCTGTTTGGGAACGCAGTTGTTGCAGACCGTTCTGGGAGGCAATTATACAGAAATACTTTGACCAGACTTTGCTCGGCACTTCATAATGATAACAACATTTCAGATGCTGTGCAACAAAATCAGTTCGCTGGTTAGTCAGGCTATGCCATCCCATAGCGCAAAGTCACATGATGTTTTTGAACACTCATGCAAGATTTATTCGCTAAATGCGTTTCCGTCTCCAAATATTCACATTAAGTATTTTTTGCACAAGTCAAAAAACACCTCAAGCGAGCGTAAGGCCATGGCGGATACGGGGACTAGGGCGTCCATGGCGGATCCGGGGACTCGGTCGTCCATGGTGGATCAGGGGCCTCAGGTGGCCATGGTGGTATTATTTTTTGGGAAGGTCTAGACAGAGGAGCCATAGTGACACTGACCAAATTCCCAACCATGGCTACTATGGCTACCAGGACCACGGGTATATGCCCAACCCCCCCCACCCCCGGGGCGCTGGAGAAGCGCAGACTCTCGGGGGCACTTGGGAAACGCAGGATCTCGCGGGTGCTTGGGAAGCGCTGAATCTCGGGGGGGGTCGGGAATCGCTGAACTGGATGGAGCCAGCGGAGACGAAGGTGAGCTGGACGGGGCCAGCGGGGACGAAGGTGAGTTGGACGGGGCCCGCGAAGACAAAGGTGAGCTGGACGGGGCCAGCGGAGACGAAGGTGAGCTGGACGGGGCCAGCGGGGACGAAGAAGAGCTGAACGGGACCAACTCTCGGGGGCGCTCGGGAAGCGCTGACTCTCGGGGGCGCTTAGGAAGCGCAGAATCTCGGGGGCGCTCGGGAAGAGCTGAATCTCGGGGGCGCTCGGGAAGCGCTGAACTGGACGGAGCCAGTGGAGGTGAGGGAGATCCTGGGGTTAGGATGGGCTCAGCAAACTCCAATGGCAGCGCCATGTCCAGTAGTGCTGACTTTCGGGGGCGCTCGGGAAACGCTGAACTGGACGGAGCCAGCGGAGGTGAGGGAGATCCTGGGGTTAGGATGGGCGCAGCAAACTCCAATGGCAGCACCATGTCCTGTAGTGCTGACTCTCGGGGGCGCTCGGGAAGTGCTGACTCCCGGGGGCGCTCCGGTGGCGCTGCAACTGGGACAGCCGGCCCTGGAGATGTGGGCACTGGGAGATGCTGACGAGGAGCAGGCACTGGAGGGCGCTGGCGAGGAGCAGGCACTGGAAGGCGCTGGTGAGGAGCAGGCACTGGAAAGCGCTGGCGAGGAGTCGGCACAGGAGGGCGCTGGTGGGGAGCAGGCACTGGAAGGCGCTGGCGAGGAGCAGGCACTGGAGGGCGCTCGGGTGAGCTGGACGGAACCAGCAGGGGCTCTGGAGAGCTGGATGGAACCAGCAGGCGCTCATTACCCGCGGACGGCGGCGGTGTGTAAAACTTGCACGCATTTGAAAGAATATATACAGCAAACGTTAAATATTTCACATACTCCAGCATTTATTTGACGCAAAATCCCATGTTTATTTGATCCTGATAAGCGTTTGTCGTCACAGTTGTAAACATAACGGTTTTCTTCTTTCATGAGTGCTGTACATGCTCATACTTTTCATGTTCATACTTTTCAGTTGGCCAAGATTTCTAAAAATCCTTTCTTTGTATTGGTCTTAAGTAATATTCTAATTTTCTGAAATACTGAATTTGGGGTTTTCATTAGTTGTCACTTATAATCATCAAAATTAAAAGAAATAAACACTTGTAATATATCAGTCTGTGTGGAATGAATGTATACATTATACAAGTTTAACTTTTTGAATGGACTTAGTGAAATAAATCAACTTTTTGATGATATTCTAATTATATGACCAGCACCTGTATAAGTCATCTGAATGCATGATTGGACATCGATTGCATTTTTGCATTATGGGTGGGATATTCAGACGGTCTCTTAAGCAGCATAAATAAACACCCAGCGGAACCTAAAATTAACTTCACCATGCTCCAGTAGCATATGAATGCTAATATTGCATAATGCAGCTTGGTAAATCTGTATTCATACAGTAGTTGATGCCACTGGCCAGCAGCGGCTGGTCACATGACCTGTCAGTGCAGCTCCAGCCAATCAGCTGACGAGACATGACTATGCTACAGTACAATATAAACCACAGGAAAATTACCCCAGCAACTGTCCAACACAAATATGAAAATATACACAAATGATTGAAGATGAATCATATCGTTCACTTACATTAGTGCTGGGAGTAAGATGAATGGAATTGCTGATTGAATCACTGGTTACATTATTCTTATCTGTGAACTTTAGAAACAGTGCAAATATACAAACGTGTCATCTACTGATGCTTTAACTAACATGAATAATAAGAGTGCATATATTACAGATTATGGAACAAATTCACAGGTCTTTGACTTTTACTTACCTCAGAGTCATTAGTCCCTTTTCTGTTATCTAAAAATAGAAATATTAGGAATAGGTAATCTGAAATATGATTATTAATGGTTACATACAGAACAAAACACAGATGGTGCATCAGCTCCATAGCTCCTGAGTCAGTATCTATATCGTGTACACTGATCTGGCACTGGTAAGGACCCTGGCTCACTGTGCATCGGGACACTTTCTCCTGAGTCAGTATCTATATCGTGTACACTGATCTGGCACTGGTAAGGACCCTGGCTCACTGTGCATCAGGACACTTTCTCCTGAGTCAGTATCTATATCGTGTACACTAATCTGGCACTGGTAAGGACCCTGGCTCACTGTGCATCAGGACACTTTCTCCTGAGTCAGTATCTATATCGTGTACACTAATCTGGCACTGGTAAGGACCCTGGCTCACTGTGCATCAGGACACTTTTTTTCAGTAGCAACAGGCAGGAAAGATATTTGTCTGATGTTATTTTGTTTTATGTTGTTAGAAAATCAATATGAAAAAGACTTTGATTGTTCTGTTATATCCTTGCTACATTTCAGACTAGATTGCGTTCACAAACCTGTCTAGCGATGTGTTTAAATATAATTAAATAATGCCTCTTCATTTTGAAAGTCCCTTCACATTTCATTATTGGGTTTGCATGTGTGATTTATATTTGTGTGCCATTAATCCATATTTGACCCAACCTGAAAAATGAAAGTGAAAATAGATTGGTTTTGTTTTTTAGCAATAGATGCTGTTTACACTAAGTGTAGATAGTTGTTAGATGCTGTTTATTATTATCACATGGCTCTCTGGAATACTTGATTCTGATTGGTCTTGACTCTGATCGCTCATCTGGGTATTTGAGGCTGTGTTGTGATACGACGGCTCATTATGCATTAAATATCCATCTTTCCTGAAGAGCTTTGCTCTTAAGAGTTAATACAATATTTCAACTCAAATGTGGCAAGTAGGGTCCTGATCGCCCTCTTGGGGTTTATTTTGTGAACTGGCTCATCTCAGTGTTTTGCAGTATAAAACACTATGCAATTCTAACAGCATAATGAGTTTCAATTATTATATTTGTTAAAATCATTAAACGGATACCACACTATTGGGACAATACATATTTTTTTATATATATATCTTGAATTAATTATATTCTCTTAACTCATTGTTTTCTGTTCACGTATCAGAGGAATTCTGTCAAAACATTCACACGACACATTTATCTTATAATCACATGCTTTGAAATGTTTATCTGTTGTTAGAAAACAGGGGAAGACCCTAAAAACTCACCAGCTCGTTTTTTACAAATGACCCAGAGAATAAGAGCAGGAAGAACAGCTGATGCAGCAGCAGCAACAATCCCAATCACTGAGAGAGAGACTAGAGGAACACATTGAGAGACATATCACTGTTTAACTAAAGATGTGTACACAACAACTATTGACAAACAATTAAAAGGGTAAATAGAATTTAACAGCGTATTTATACATATTTATCATACTTTTCAGTGATGATGATAATGATTTATATTGAAAGTTTCTAGCAGAGCGTATTACTACTGTTGCCACTTTATACATGTACATTACATTTGTGCATTCAGGCGCTTTTCTACAAAGTGATTTACAAATAAAAAAACACAAATATATATATATATATATATGAGGGATAATGTCATACAGAGAGTTGTTTAAATGTCCTGAACGCATCTTCAAACTAACAGAGTGCATCTCATATGTTTATTAAATGAGCATGACAATATGGTTAGAATCATCTGAATGAGAATGAGTTATAAATTTACTTTTCACATAAACATTAATTGTAATTGATGTACAGGACCATTACATGAGAAAGTGAAGTAAAGAAAAGATGATTAAAACTAAACATTCGAGACTTATTTATTTTATACTGCCTCTAGGAAAACTTTGAACATGTACATTACATGCATTCAGGCGCTTTTCTACAAAGTTATTTACAAAAACGATATATATATATATTGTGTTCCTGTGGCTCAGTGGTAGAGCACTGTGTTAGCAGCGCAAAGGATGTGGGTTTGATTCCCAGGAAACACATACTGACAAAAAAATGTATAGCTGAATACTTTGGATAAAAGCGTCTGCTAAATGTTAATATATATATATATAAGGGATGATGTCATATAGAGCGCTGTTATATGTCCTCATAGCATCTGCACACTAACAGTGTATCTCATATGTTTATTAAATTACAATATGGTTAGAATCATCTTTATGAGAATATGATTAAAACTAAACATTCAAGACTTTATTTTATTTTATTTATTTTATGCTGATTCTAGGAAAGAACACACACACACGCACACGCACGCGCGCGCACACACACACACCTTGTTTTAGGGAGTTTGGTGTGGTATCTGGAATTGGGGTAATGCGTTTATATAATTGATGTAACGGAGGATAGATAAAAAATAAATACAAAATTCTTATTTTTCTGCATGAACACAACATCAAGACATTACAAACTGATTTCAGCTGATGTGGTCTGGAGCAGTTTTATATCAGTCTGACCCTTAGTTATAGCGCTGGAAGACGTCTGTTCACTAACGTGGATGGACTTGTACAGTTTTATAAATGCTCACTATGATTGTAATCAATTAAAGTGAACAACCTAGTTCCTCGTTCACTTTTTATAACAAAATAGTTTATTTAAATTAGCTTTTATGTTGACGTCTTGTTTGAAAGGGGAAAGTGAATGATTTACAAATAAAAAAAGGTTTATCATAAACTATTTCTCTGCAATATGCATCTTAAACAATAAGAATAAGAAAGAATACATAAATATCTTGCTGTGTGGTAATTACAGCAGTGTGTGCAGCTGATGTAAAAACACACAAAACATGTAAATTGTGTATTACATTTGTTGTGTAATCATTTTGAGAGTTAAACATTTATGCATTTATACATTGAGCTTTCCTGTAGCTCAACTGGTAGAGCATGGCGCTAGCAACGCCAAGATCATGGGTTCGATTCCCAGGGAAAGCAAGAGCTGATAAAATGTAGAAACTTGAATGCAATGTATGTCGCTTTGGATAAATGCGTAAATGTAAATGTAATGCATCCGAGTATATTATATTCATGACACATTTTGAGTTTTTTATCCAGCAAAGCACTGAAGTGAGAGACGGATGAAGTGTGTCAGAGATCATGGACCTTGTTCTGTAGGAGCTGCTGATGTAGTTTGGTTTGATTTCTTCTCAGAGTTTGATCTGCTGACTGGAATCAGTGTTGAATCCATTAAACCTGCAGAAGATGAATGTTCAGATGCATCATACTGTTGAACATTAATATCATATCATCATAATTCATCATTATATAACCTATAGTTTGTTTTTAATTATTAATGTTTGCAGAAGCAGGTTTTGGGATGAGAAATGTTATTATATTACAAGGGCGTAACCATGGTATAGATAATGGGGGGGTCCAAATGTGAGCCCTTCCCCAGATATATTTTTTTAAGTGCATTTCCCACAATTCACAATTTTCATATATTGATAAAGATTTGCTAATCTAGAACATAGTTTTGAGGAATACATTGACCATTTGAATTAACATTGAAATTTCTCTGACATAGCAGCAAATAGGATGGCTTCCAATGAGGAAAACTTACATACCTAAAGCATTTTGATTTAAATATTGTGTGTTTCATGTGAATTAAATCATATCAATCATGAAATCAAACTTACAAGTACACTATGCCCCCCCCCCCCCCCCACACACACATACATACACAGGACTAAGCCACAGCCAACACCCCCCCTCACATCTTCCAATCTGCACCTCTACCTGCCCCCCCCAACACACACACACACACACACGTATCACAATTACTCTGTATCCCCTTCACTCACACCACCATCTCTCTGTCCTACAAACACACACACACCTTTACTTCTTCACTTATACTCAAAATGCCTTAATTCCACACACATACTTACACCATGCCATGGCCCCATCCACACACACACACACTGACACATACACATCACAAATTATCTGCATCCCCTTTAAACACATACACACCATCATCCCTCTCTCCTATAAACACACACACACTCTCCCACATATGTGCATATACATTTTTATATAGTACATATACATTTGATACTTCTCACGTATACTTAGTTTTGCCTACTTTTTCCATACCTTCCTCTATCCCATGTATATACCCCTCCCCTCGTAATATGCACACACATCTCCAGACAATCTCACACACACACACACACACACATCCATGCACAATAAAGAGGAGCATCCAACCTACATGTTTACACAAGTAGCTCTATGTATGTGACAAATAAACATCCTTGTATCCTTGTATCAATAGTTAAGTTTCATATCGAAAATGGTTGATATTGAAAATGGTTGACCTCTTATAATGACATGCACTTTTTTAGTATTTATGAAAAACAAGCAAAAAAGTTGTACTTATTTAATTTGAACTTAACCACTTAAGCCACTTTGTCTCTTTATCTTCAGAGCAGGTCTCTGTTCGTCCTCTCCGTCCATCATGTCTGTTACTGTCTCTCTGTCTCTCTGTGCTGCCTGCATTATGACCAGATACTATTATTGTACTAGAAGAACAATGACTGACCCTAATGATCATTTTCATTTGATGCATTGAATATTCTGTTTTTATTGGTGCGAGTGTTATTTGCTTTGACTTTATCAAGCCTGTTAAGTGCCAAGTGAATTTTAAAAACATCAGTCAATATATATCTCTCTCTCTCACACACACACACACACACACACACACACACACACACACACACACACACACACACACACACACACACACACACACACACACACGACACATGGGGGGAGACGGAAAAAAATAACTGCACACACTGATGACAGAGTAAATGGACCCCTTTTAAAAGTTTTCCCCCACCAGAATTAAGCTTTCGAATCCACGGCACCGGATCAGATAGGTTTCCATTCAAATCAATGTGTCAACTTAAATCCGTTCAGTCGCGGATCAGATCGTAAAAACAAACAGGCCAGGCCATCAACGAATGAATAGAGGCGTATCAATGGAGTGGGAAGTGCGGGAACTACTGGTTACGCCCATGTTATATTCTGCCTTATTTTTTAACAGTGAAACACAGTGAGCTGCAGCCCATAAACCTTCAATTTGTCCTGAATCAATGACATTAATCATCACGTCACGTCTCTATCAGAGAGTCTTCTACATTTGATCACTTCTGTTGTTGTTATTTATCTGAATACTTGTCAGTATATGTGACTGAGGTCTTCAGTTAACAGTAAATATTCATCTTAACAGCTGATTATGTTCCTGGGTTGGTTATGATATATGATTATGTTCCTGGTTGTGTATGATATATGATTATTGATTATGTACCTGGGTTGGTTATGATATATGATTATTGATTATGTACCTGGTTGTGTATGATATATGATTATTGATTATGTACCTGGTTGTTATGATATATGATTATTGATTATGTACCTGGTTGTGTAGGATATATGATTATTGATTATGTTCCTGGTTGTGTATGATATATGATTATTGATTATGTACCTGGTTGGTTATGATATATGATTATTGATTATGTACCTGGTTGTGTATGATATATGATTATTGATTATGTTTCTGGGTTGTTATGATATATGATTATTGATTATGTTCCTGGGTTGGTTATGATATATGATTATTGATTATGTTCCTGGGTTGGTTATGACATATTATTATTGATTATGTACCTGGTTGTGTATGATATATGATTATTGATTATGTACCTGGTTGTGTATGATATATGATTATTGATTATGTACCTGGTTGGTTATGATATATGATTATTGATTATGTACCTGGTTGTGTATGATATATGATTATTGATTATGTTTCTGGGTTGTTATGATATATGATTATTGATTATGTTTCTGGGTTGGTTATGATATATGATTATTGATTATGTTCCTGGGTTGTTATGATATATGATTATTGATTATGTACCTGGGTTGGTTATGATATATGATTATTGATTATGTTCCTGGGTTGTTATGATATATGATTATTGATTATGTACCTGGGTTGGTTATGATATATGATTATTGATTATGTTCCTGGGTTGTTATGATATATGATTATTGATTATGTACCTGGGTTGGTTATGATATATGATTATTGATTATGTTCCTGGGTTGTTATGATATATGATTATTGATTATGTACCTGGGTTGGTTATGATATATGATTATTGATTATGTTCCTGGTTGTGTATGATATATGATTATTGATTATGTTCCTGGGTTGGTTATGATATATGATTATTGATTATGTTCCTGGGTTGTTATGATATATGATTATTGATTATGTTCCTGGGTTGTTATGATATATGATTATTGATTATGTACCTGGTTGTGGAGGAGCTGTAGTTGATGTAGATCTGGTGACTGGAGAAGATGTCTTTGTTTCGGTCGGAGCTGAAGATTAATGTTCAGATACGTCATAGACTACAATCATATTTAAATGACTGATCATTAATTGTGAATATTAATAATTTACCTGAATACTTGACAGTATATGTGACTGAGGTCTTGACTTGATTTCTCTGTGTAACCTGACATCTCCACTCTCTGTTGTGATCTTCATTCAGGAGTGTTGTAGTCAGAGAGATATTACACCGTCCTGAGGATAATATCTGAAATCTGGAGTCTGTCTGCAGATTCACATCAGCCTGATTCACCCAGATCAGCTCAATACTCTCAGAACGAAAGAAATCATCACAAGAGACTGGATCATAATATAACTGACAGAAGAGAGTCACAGAGCGGCCTGATCTGATCTCAGACTGTGAGGATGATGAAGAGACTGAAACAGAGAATCAGACAGAGATTACACGACTGATTCCAGTCTTTTCAGAGACAATAATATTACTGTTTAATTCAACATATAATCATAATATTCACAGAAACACTGACCATGAAGAACATGCAGATAAACACGTGCATCAGTTCCTTGTTGTTTATTCACATATTGTCTGCAGGTGTAATATCCACAATCTTCTTTTGTGACGTTCTCTATGTTCAGAGAGCAGTCAGAGTCCAGACTCAGTCTCTCATATCTCTCGATGTTATTCTTCTTTATCCCTCCAGCAATCAGTTCAACTGAATGTCTGTCATAGATCCATGTAGTTGATGTGCAGCCAGAACGAGCATTATTACAGGACAGACGGACATTTTCACCAGAACTGCCGAACACATGAGTCACTTCTGCTCCACTGATACCTACAAATAATAATAATAATAATAATACAAATTGTAAATGCCATACTGTCTGTAACTCTCAACCTCCAATACTTAAAACACACTCTTTAGTCATGTTTAAGCGGAAAATGCAGATCAAACTGGTGTTAAACTGTTTACTATGAACAGACCCTTGCTTCAGACTTGTGAGTGTTTTCAGGAATAAAACTGTTAATTACAAACACCACATGAATCTAAGAGAATGACATTTATTTTAAATAGATAGTATCTTCACATTATACAGATCTTGTGTAGTGTATTATAAATCATACAGAGATGTCTTTACCTGTGAGAAGTGCAGAGAGAAGGATCAGTCCCAGCAGACACATGTGACTCTTATCAGTCATTTTCTGTTTCTGTCAGTCTTTCTATTCTTTCTATAGTTACAGTTTTTCCTTTATAAAAGAAGAGGAACTGAATGTGATGACACTCGTCAGTATATACTGTGTTCAGAGATGATCACACAGGAAACAAACAAAAAAACTAACTGCTATGTAGAGTATATATTTATAGATACTTCTTTATCACACATATAGTGTGTTTAGCTAAATAGTCTTTTCTATTCTTCAATTTCTCATGTAATGGTCTTGGACATCAACGTGATCTCATGATAATTCATATGTATTTTACGTAAAACGTGGTTCTATAAAACGTACATTTACTTCAGTTTTTCAGGCACTAAAACATACAATACTGACGTATTTTCAGCATGTAAATGTACAAAACTGACGTATTGACGGCATCTAAATATTGAAATCAAGGATTCATTCTATTATTATCTGTTTTTAGTTGTCATATAAATGACCTTTTTTCGAATTGCAAAATTAAATTGTTTACTCAATATGAAATGATAACATTTTGTTTCGTTGTGATTTCTGTGGCCAGCATGTTTCAAATAAAAGGCCTTACTTTATATAATGTTAAACAAGACTTTAAACCTTAAAATACATAACATTTGAAATTGTTTAACCTTTACTTTGTCGTAATTGCATTTATCTGTCTGTCATGTTTTTCTGTACAGAAATAGCTACATTTAGGTTTAAATAGCGAATATAAAAACATTTTTAATGCTATATTGTTACTAAAACTGTTATTTTCCTGCATATTTCGGTCAATTGAGTATTATATTATTTTATATTCCCTATAAAATGGGTAGGTTTAGGTTTGGGGGTAGGTTAAGGGGCGTAAAAATCTAAATCACTTATTGATAAAATTTATACGAATGTCTTAATGCAACTCATTCTCATCAATCTGCGTATACATAACACAACTTTACACTTTGCAATTGCATATAATGCAAACGCCAAAGTCCAATTTTGCATGCATTTAATACATCAATCCTTCCCATTAAATTCTGTGGAGAACAGATGCATACAAATACCACGCATCATCTTCAGCGACAGTGATGTCACAGCGAGGCTCAGTTCCCCCGGTTCACCCGATGAGCATAGCCTACACCTTCAAACAGGTATGGGTATTAATATTTTTATTTTTAATGAGATCACTATTGTAATTATTTCAGTGTTTCTGCGTTGCACGGCATGTGCTAAAATGGAAGTGTATTCATGTAAATGAGTTGTTAGTGGAACAGTGTGCTGCTCAGTCAGCACAGCTGCTAACGTTAGCCTACCATTGACATTAGCCTAAGCTAACTTCTGTTATATATAGACCTGTTAACGTTTGAAATAAATACATAAACCAGTTTTAAATTATGCTGTGACATGGGTCTTCAGCTTTTAGACGTGGCTGATGACTGCACTACAAATACACAAATACAACCCAGTATCACGTGATAAGCGTGACCATGCATCAAGTCCACACTGTTACCATATTTTTACCATAGTAACTGTTTCCCTACCATGTCATGTGTAGTAAATGCACAGTAACTTCAACATATTTACCATGCTTCTCACACCAATTTTGACTAATTGTGGCATAAAGCTGCTGTAATTAACAGAAAACTTGAACTCGAAGCTACCAATGTTGATCTTATCTTGAAGTCCTTCAATGATTCAACTCTTCACAGTAATGTTGAACACATTTAGATATAACTGATTTGCTTTAATGAACACATCCTTATTTTACGTGTTAATAATAACTTATCATTGTCATTGGTCACATATCATTTTAACAGTTTCTCTGTTAATTAAAGCAGCTTTCTGTCAGAATTGGTCAAAATTATGAGATTTAAAAATTTTACGAAGCACAGAAAGAGAGAGAGAGCAAAACTATGTGTAAATTAATTATGGATTAAAGTTCTGAAAAATAAGTGATGGCTTTTACAAGAGATGACGTCTTAAAAGAGCTGCTGGAGAATGTGATCTGACGAAGCTGAAGACAGAAAATAATATTGATTTACAATTTATTCAGTACAATTACTGCTTTAACTACAAATACCACAGTAAAACTACGGTTACTGTGGTAAAACAATTTTAAGAGTTGTGTTACTGTGCTTTAACTACAAATATGCAGTAAAAACATGGTAGAAGCTGTGTTACTGTTCTTTAAATACAAAGAGTAGACAGTAAACACAGTTACTACGGTAAAATCACAGACATCGCAGTGGTTACCATTAGGGATGCACTGAATATTTTCGACCGAAAATGGCCCAAAAGTGCATTTTCGGTTTTCGGCCTAAAGACTTTTATCACAGAAACCATACGGCCGAAATGTTGTGATGACGCAACAAGAAACCGCGACCCAGTGTTGCCAGATGTACGATAATTATCGTATTTATACGATAATTTTGACCTCTGTACGATGTACGATCAATAATGGAAAAAATCCCATAATGTACGATAATTTCAGAGTTTTCAGTCGTTCGTCCAAACACACATCCTACCGCTTCTCTCTCTGACCCTGACTCATTTCGCAGGCTCTCCTGCCTGCACGCAAGCACGTACACACACACATACACACGCACACACACACACACACACACACACAGGCACCACACGGTGTCGCCCGCAACCCGCTGCCTGCACGTCAACACTACTACACTACAGTTTTGCCACTACAGTTTCGCTCCATGACGGCATGCAATCTGTACCGTAAAAGGATTCCCCAACCAACAACATCTGCCAACACAGCACAAGTGGATGTGGCATCTGATGATGACAGCGACTTAGAGATCGAATTTGAATCTTTCAAGTGTTAATTGTGCTCTTTTTTTCTCTCTCTTTATCAGTTTAATTATGCTCTAGTTCAAAATGTGGACTGTCGGCATATCTTTTGCACTTTGGCAAAAAAAAAAGTTAAGTAGCCAGACTTCCTCCAGTTCACGAGTTCACACTTACTTAATAATGAACTGAGTAAACGGTATGCGTATTTGGCGTGCTGTCCGAGGAGAGGGCTCCGAGCTCGGTAGTAGTTCCCGAGCCCGGGGTACTCCCCTCGCCCAGGGAGAGGGGTCCGAGCTCGGCATTGGCCCGGACCCAAAAGCTCCCCCTACCCCCTGCTGGGGTGTAGACGGACTGGAAGTGTGGAGTTGGGGTGGTGGAGGGATTCTGGAAGACTAGAGATAATGGAGGTAAGGCTGCTTGATTATTTATAGGGGTTCTCTCTAGCGTTTATTGGGTAAGTGATGTGATTACTGATGATGAATTGGCTGTGTTAATTATGCGCGCGTGCTCCTCCCGAAACTTGTTTGTGAAACATCACTTCACGAGTTCACACTTACTTAATAATGAACTGAGTAAACGGTATGCGTATTTGGCGTGCTGTCCGAGGAGAGGGCTCCGAGCTCGGTAGTAGTTCCCGAGCCCGGGGTACTCCCCTCGCCCAGGGAGAGGGGTCCGAGCTCGGCATTGGCCCGGACCCAAAAGCTCCCCAAAGAATGCTTATCGTGGGACAGCAGCCAAATAGGCTAAGAGACCCCCCAAAAAATGCATGGTTTTAGTGCTGATGGGATGCTGGACAATGCTTGTAAAGATGCTGCGGCATCTGGAGGAAGAAGCGGCTTCTGCTGAAGTGTGCTGGTGTGGCGGTGTGGGGAGGGGAGGGAGGATGTGAGGGTAGATACTGCTGCGGCAGTGGGGAAATATATATGGTGCTCCTGCGGGAGCAAACACTGCTGCGGCAGTGGGGAGGTATTGGTGGAGCTCCTGCGGGAGCGGACACTGCTGCGGCAGTGGGGAAATACTGGGAAGGCTCCTGCGGGAGCGGGCACTGCTGCGGCAGTGGGGAAATATATATTGTGCTCCTGCGGGAGCAGACACTGCTGCGGCAGTGGGGAAAAAATATTGGCGCTCCTGCGGGAGCAGGCACTGCTGCGGCAGTGGGGAAAACAGGAAGCGCTCCTGCTGGAGCAGACACTGCTGTGGCAGTGGGGAAAAGATGTATCAGTGAGTATGATGGAGAGGAGCGGTTGCTATGGGGTATTCTAAAGGGGGTAGCCGATTAGGGTCTGGTGGGCTTCCTTGATGTGAGAGCGGTTTAGTCGAATGTAGCTTTTGAAAGCCTCTGACGACCAGCGACCGAGTTCTTGGATCTGCTGTTGGGAAAGGCCTTTGTGGGCCGCTGTGGTTGCTGCGCCTATTCGGAATGAATGGCTGGAAAAGTTTCCGGCTGGGGTACCTGATAGGTGCAGGACTGCCTTGAGGTGCTTTTGGAACCAGAAGCGAGTGGCGGGGCGGTTGGAGTCGTCTGTGAAAAGGGGGTCGGATGGGAGTTTGGACTGTGATTTCCTTAGGTGGAGGAAAGCTAGGAGGGTTTGGTATGGTGATAGAGGCGATTGGAGTTTGAAAATGTAAATGAAGTGGCCTTTCTTTGTTTGGTCTGTCTTACTTTGCTTAATGGTGTAAGAAATGGTTTCGTCGTCCAGTACTACTAGGTCTGAGATAGTGGGGTGGATGGCTGGGTCGAAACTGGATGAGATGGCGAGCTCAGAGCGTCTGAGAAAGCCAAAGAAGGCCAGGATAAACATGGCATCGAGTGTGTGGGCGGTGTGGGCAGAATGGTAGCCTCTGCGGAGGGTGGAAATGCATTTGGTCAAAATTTTTAAAGTTATGGGCTGCCTGGAGTCTGGGATTGGTTTTTTGGATACCTTTAATGAGTAGGGAAGTCTGTGAATTGGCTATGTGGGTGGAAGGGGAACAGTATAGAAGTTTGTGAAAAATTTGTAGTCCGCTTAGGTAGCCTTAATGGAAGTGGTTTGGAGTTTTTTGTTTATGTTGAGGTGGGAGATGAATGAGGTGATGGCCAGTAGTGAAAAGGTGGGGAATGGCAAGTTATAAGCGGAGTGAAAAGTTTTAAAGTTTTTCCATGCTGTCAGGTATGACTGGAGGGTCCTTGGGGAGACTGCTTGGAGAATTGAATTGAGGGAGGCTTCGAGGAGAGGTTTCAAGGGATGGTTTAAGGGAATAATAGTTCTGAAAAGGGAGGTACTGGGGTGGGGAGTGGATCCGCCTCCGGTGCCAATGTTCTGAATTTCTGATAGGATTTGTGACCTGATGGAGTTGGCTACGGGGGGTGGTTCCAGTGCTAGTGCGTTTGGAGGTATGGGTAGAGGCGAGGCGGTAGAAAGAGAAAAGGGGGCTCCGGGGACGGAGCTGACTGCGTGGAAGAGGGGGGGAATGGCTGGTGTTTGGGTCGATGATTGGGGTAAGTTTGAGCCTGAAAGAGCTTGGTGGACGGAGAGAGGGGGGGGGTAAACGGGCGCCGGGGCTTGCGCTGATGGAGTAGGGCTGGCCGTGAGTGGCGGAGCTGCGGGCCGTGGGTAGGGGAGGGGTTCGTTGGTCCGAGGCTGCGTGTAGCTGTATGCCGCTGACGGAGGCGTGCTTGTTCTGGTGAGGCGGCTTGTGGAGGCGAAGGCTGACTCTTCGCTGGGCTGAGTTGCGAGCTGGCGCTCGGTGGAAGCTCGAGGAAGGTGGGGGCTGAGGGCTGCGGTATCCGGGGCGCGGCCCAGGCTGGCCGAGGGCCTGCTGCTGCGGTTCGGTGGCCGGAGGCCGGTCCTTGAGGGAGTGAAGATTGGGCCGGGCCGCGAGTAGGGTGATTTGCGGCTCTTGCTTGCTGTGGTCGCTGATTTGAGTGGAGGGGAGGAATTTAGAAGTTCCCCGGACTGGAGAGAATTGTAGAGGGCGAGGAGATCTGACTTGCTTGAACATCGAGGGATAATGACGCCGGCGCTGGTGAGAACTTGACGGAGTTCTGCCACGGTCCAATTTTCTGCTGATGGAGCGTGTGAGAAGACTGACGCGTAGGAGGAGGCTGGAGAAGGTGGTTGCTGCCTTGGAGGCGAGGATGAAGGTGGGCTGCGGCGCTTGGAGGCATTAGCCGCGGTGGTGCGGGAAGGCCGGCGGCCCTGTATTGCAGCCACGGGCTCGGTTGAGTTGTCCTGCGGATCGCTGGTGCTTTGGAAGGCGGCGGGAGGATCCGATGAGTCGGTAGGACTTTCGTCGCGGAAAACTTCGATCTCTGGCATGTTGCAGGCGGAGGCAGCTTCACGCTTGCTTCGGCTGCAGGCCACATAGTTTGTAATATTCGGGGAAAAAGGCTGTAGAGCCTGATCAGCCTGTGCTGCTAACAGTGGCAGACTTGTGCTAGCGTTCGCTACGGGAGCTGGAGGCCGCTCAAAAGAAAGTAGAACAAAAATATGAGATGTGGGGGCCTGCGTTGCAAGTGGAGGTAGCCGCATGCTAAGTTGCTTCTGTAGGCTGAGGAAAAAAAGGGGGGGGGGGGGGCAGGGTTTGTGACTTTGGCGGGACGTGCTGAAAACATCCGGGTAGCCTGCAGTGTTGCCAATTTAGCGAATGATATATATTTAATTAGCATAGCAGTTCTCAGACTAACCTGGCGACTTGTATTTCGATCGTCTAGCAACAGGTTTAACTATTTTTAAACCTTTTTATTTAGCAACCTTTTAAGTGATAAAATTATGAAAGGCATTCGTTTCTCTTAACCACGCAAAGAAAGAGTATTGAAACCCCTAGCCGGTAAGAGGCATATCTGCTGGTAACAACGGCAGTACGAACTTCATATATTAATTAGGTTGAACTTGCAATAATTGTTATATATATATATATAAATACATACACCCGCGGTTTTATACTTGTGATTGTTAATCGTTACTGTTAGCCCACCGTAATTAATAGTGGAATGTCTCTTCCAACTGTTGGTCTTAACCATGAAACAAATTATAATCCGTTTTATCTATCCAAATATGGGGTGAATTAGTACAGGTAAAATGCTGGTGAAAAACATGGAAAGTTATTGTAGATTCTAAGCGCTTGCTTCCTGGTTACGTAATGCATTGACATCCAAAAATGCTGCGGTGTCATTTAACAATTTTAGCAACAAATGTAACTACTTTGGCAACACTGCTGGCCTGCGCCCGCTAGCGTAGGCGGCTTCGCGTTAGCTTCTGGAAACGGAAGTTAGGCCCGGCTACATATGGCTCTGCGGCTGGAAGAGCCGCGGTGAAAGGCTGAGCAAACAGCGGGAATCGAGTGAGGCTTGCTGCGGTGAGAACTGGGGCGCGGCCCATGCTCGTTGAAGAATAGTACAGATCCGTTTGTTTATCCTCCGCGAGAACGGAGCGTCGTAATTAATCAGCGTTTGTCTCTGGCTTGAATACGGTCCGCTTCCGATCGGAGGAATTGTTGGCGCGGCCGAATGATACGAGGATGCCGGGGAAGTTGAAAGTTTCGGCGGTGGAAGCCCTGATTAAGCCCTGATGTCGGGGAAATCTTGTGGCTGGTCGAGCGGGGCGGCGGCCGCGATGGAGCCTGGGGCTCGGGGGCGTTGGCTGGCGGAGAAGGAGAGATCCTGGGGCCGGTCAATTTGCTGCGGAGGATCCGCGAATCTCGAGTATATGTCTCGTTGTTTGGAAGGAGAAAAATGAGATCTGTGATCGTGGCAAGGGAGCAAGCCGAACTCTGGAAGACTAGAGATAATGGAGGTAAGGCTGCTTGATTATTTATAGGGGTTCTCTCTAGCGTTTATTGGGTAAGTGATGTGATTACTGATGATGAATTGGCTGTGTTAATTATGCGCGCGTGCTCCTCCCGAAACTTGTTTGTGAAACATCACTTAGTGTGTGAGCGTATTACACAGCTTGTTTAAATTGGCTGTAAAAAAATTTGCAGCCTTGTAAAATATATATATTTTATGCGTTTGGTTCTTGTACGATAATTTTTCTCAAAAAACGATAATTTTGAGGTTTTGGTACGATACTTTGACATTTCTAATCTGGCAACACTGCCGCGACCTGCACGTGCTTGTCTGAAGCAACATGTCTGCGGTGTGGACGTATTTCAGTATATCTGAGAAAGACCCACGGACAGCGATTTGCAAAACATGTAATGCCGAGATGTCAAGAGGGGGTGCATCAGCAAAGACTTTCTCCACGTCGGGTTTAATGTATCACCTGAAATCCAAACATTCCGATCGCTACGCTGAATATGAGGAACGCGCGCGGCACAGAAAAGGAAACGCCTCCGAGCACGCCCACTCCGTCTGTGGCGGACGTTTTTGAAAGGGCAAGGAAGTTTCCCAGTGATGGTGTCAAGGCAAAGGGCATTACACAAACGACTATGGAATTCGTTGCCTTAGATGATCAGCCATTCTCTGTCGTAGAAGATTTCGTAGGCTGATCGAGCACATTGAGCCCCGTTATGTCATGCCGAGCAGACAACATTTCTCAGGTGTGTTTACCTGAGCTGTTTAATGTTGTTGCAACTCACGTCCATGAGCATATAGCTGCAGATATTTCAGCAATCAGTTTCACGATGGAGCTCAGATGTCAGCATTACCAGTATGCTCAGTCTATCCGCACAATGGATCGACGCTGATTTCCAGCTGCAAAAGATTCTGCTCCATTCACAAGAGTTTCGAGGGTCACATACAGCAGCAGCCATTTCTGATGCATTCGCCAATATGTTCGACACATCTAAAGTGCATGTCATTGTCAGTGACAATGCAAGAAATATGACAAAAGCGATAGAAGACAGCTGAAGGGAATACGGTGCATGGCCCACTACATCTGTCTGTGAAAGAGGGAGTGTTGTCTCAACGCAGCGTAAAAGACGTACTGGCGATAGGCAGAAGAACTGTTGGCCACTTTAAACATTCTCAGCTGGCCTATTCCCGCTTGCAGTCTATGCAAGATCAGTTTGGAACACCAATAAAACGGTTCCAGCAAGACGTGAGTACGCGGTGGAACAGCACTTTTTAAATGTTGCGAAGCCTCTTTGCGCAAAAGCGAGTCTTGGCTGCACATAGCGCAGATCACGAGCTCCCCGCGACATTCACTTCACACCAGTGGGTCTTAATAGAGAACATTCTCTCTCTTCTTGCCCCCTTTGAGCAGCTAACTAAAGAGATCAGCTCCTCTGATGCATCTGTAGCGGACGTTATTCCTTTAATCGCAGCACTAAAGCGTCTCCTAAGCAAAGAGGTTGAGACGGACCACGGAGTGAAAACAATGAAAAGTACACTCTTAGAGTCTGTCAGCACACGTTTCACTGAGATCTATTCGGATCCTCTGCAATTCATCACGACTGTACTTGATCCGCGTTATAAAGACCATTACTTGGATGCGGAAATAAAGCAGCGCGCGCGAGAAATAATCACGGCCGCTTTCCTGACCTGGCAAAGATGGCACGCAAGTATTGTCTGCTCCGTGCACAAGCACTGACAGAGAGACTGTTCAGTGCAGCAGCTCATGTTCTCGATGAGAAGAGGAACAGACTTCACTGTGATAAAGCAGAGAAGCTACTCTTCATCAAGAAAAACCTGCCACTTTACCTCAAGACGTAGAATGGGCTTGTCTAGTGTTTAAATATGTATTATCCACTTTGCACATCTGCAATTCTTGGTGCATTTGTTGTTGTTAAAGTTCTACAGTTAACATATGGGCTATGGCAGTCTTTGTTTTGATACACTATTATGTTGAAGGCCTACAGAGAAAATATTGCTGTATCTTTAAGCAGTTGCACTTGTTCTGAATGCACGTTCTTGTAGTAGTCCTACAGAGAAAAATGTAAAATGCACTTGACCTAAATGCACTTTGTTTTTATGAGAACATTTAATTGTACAACCTTTCAGCAGGCCAGTACATTATTATTTAATGTACACGAGTTAAACATTTTAGTGTCATGCCCATGGACTGTTTTGTTGTGATTTTGCTCCCCATGTGCTCCCTGTGACCTAGTTTTTCCCTCGTGTTGATTGTTAATTTGATTCCAGGTGTGTCTCCTTAGTTCCCTCGTTCTTTAAAAGCCCCAGTCCTTCCAGTTAGTGTTTGTCGGTTGTTGAACGTCTCCTACGTTTGTCATTAAAACCCTTGTTTTGTTATAATCCTCATCTCCTCGTTCCTGGCTCCCAGAGGAGTGTGACATTTAGTTTGAATTTTATTTTATTATTTTTGCCTTGATTTTAGTAAAGTTAGTACACAGTCATAGCCATAAATGCAATGGTATGAATAATTGCCATAATTTATTTCGGTGTTCCGGCCTTGGTTTCATTTTTTTTCGGTTTTCGGTTTCGACCAAGCATTTTCATTTCGGTGCATCCCTAGTTACCATACCTACAAATACCCAGTGTTGGGCTAGTTAATGTAATATATTACTCATTACTAGTTACTCCTTTCAAATGTAATATTGTTACTTTACTTATTACTTTCTGGCAACAGTAATTATTCACATTACTTTTTCTTCATGCACCATAAAAGTTTTAACTGTGTATCTTCCACATAAAAGTATTGTAGAATGTTACTAATAATATTTATTCCTCATCATTTGACCAAAATCCACATGAGATCGCAGTCACATGTTATTACAAACACTCAATAGAGATTGATAGTGATATGCAAGTAGAAGTGTTGTATTAATCTCATTAATTGTCATGTGTAGCTGGAAGTAATTTTTCTGTTAACCATACATATGATTATATTTAATTATGTATTTTATCAAATCACATAAGTTTGTAAGAAACTGTTTAATTTTCCAAAAATATTTTAAACTATAGTAATATAATGTACATGCTGATCAGAGGGATGTGGCTGGGATGTAATGCCAAAGTAAAGCCACAACTTACACAACAGTGTTCAGAATATCTTTTTCTCTGACAAAATCTATATAATGCAATATTTCTATCTGCTGAATGTAAGTGTTTCTATATTCAAAGCTCACCTGCTGCACTGGGGACATCACATGCATGTGCGAGTCGTGAAAATTATGAAAATAAATCTAGGAATTATTTGATTGTTAGATTAATAATCAGCGGGGCTGAGGTATCAAAAGTAACTAAGCTGTTTTATGGATAGTAACTTTAATATTATTACTGAAATCTTATTAGTAATTAGTTACACTACTTGTTACTGCAAAAAATAATATTATTACAGTAACTAAATTACTAGTAATTAGTCACTGCCCAACACTGCAAATACCATAGTAAAACTGCAGTTATGGAGGGAGAAGCATGGTAAATATGTTGTAGTTACTGTGTATTGACTACACATGACATGGTAGAGAAACAGTTACTGTGGTAACTGTGGTAACTGTGGTGCAATACTGTGGTATTGTAAATATATGGACTTTTTGCATAGTCACGCTTATCATGCGATACTGGGTTGGCGTATTTGTAGTGCAGCCATCAGCCACGTCTAAAAGCTGAAGACCCATGTCACAGCATGATTTAAAACTGGTTTATATATTTATTTCAAACGTTAACAGGTCTATATATAACAGAAGTTAGCTTAGGCTAATGTCAATGGTAGGCTAACGTTAGCTGCTGTGCTGACTGAGCAGCCCACTGTTCCACTAACAACTCATTTACATGAATACACTTCCATTTTAGCACATGCCGTGCAATGCAGAAACACTGAAATAATTACAATAATGATCTCATTAAAAATGAAAATATTAATACCCATACCTGTTTGAAGGTGTAGGCTACGCTCATCAGGTGAACCGGCCGAACTGAGCCTCGATGTGACATCACTGTCGCTGATGAAGATACGTGGTATTTGTATGCATCTGTTCTCCACAGAATTTAATGCGAAGGATTGACGTATTAAATGCACAAAAAAATTGGGTGTTTGGCGTATACATTATACGCAATTGCAAAGTGTAAAGTCGTGTTATTTATAATTGAATTGTACATTTTAGCATAATTAAAAACGTACAAAAAAATATGTTTTGTGCTTGTAAATGTTACGTATTAATACCTACGTATAAACATGAGACCAGGCTGCCATACAGCAGCCCAATTAAAGGATTAGTTCACTTTCAAATTAAAATGACCTTTTCAACGTTATTACATATTACGTGAAGTCTGGGACGCACTCCAATGGTACCTACAGATAATAATAATAATAGTAATAATAATAATAGTAGTGTGGGTTAATGACTTGATTATGAAATACAGTTTAAAGAAACTCGTTGTGTCCTGTTTTAAACAGAAAATAAACCAAGCAGAGTAAACTGATACTGAACACACGAGTTAACTTACTCACACAAACCCCGAAATATCTGCTGAATAACCCAAACCTTATTAATTTAATCAGTTTATGTATATGATGCTAAATATATAAAGTAAAGAAAGACTGCTTGAATAACGGTAAGATGGCTGTAAACCTTTTTTTTTCTTTTGCGATTTAGCTTCCACATTTGTTATAAGATGTATGACTTCATTATTATTATTATTGATTTATTCAATAATGTTCAGTTTCCTCATGAGTCAAACCCTCATGAATGCAGATTCATATTGTGAGATGATAATAAAATAAATTAATTACAGTAAAAAAATACTTATTTGTATAGTTACAATTGTGCTTTATACGGGTTAATGCATTAATTCAAATAATTATTTTAATAGACTGGATCATCACATTATTCAGATCTTGTGAAGTGTATTATAGATCATAAAGAGATGTCTTTACCTGTGAGAAGTGCAGAGAGAAGGATCAGTCCCAGCAGACACATGTGACTCTTATCAGTCATTTTCTGTTTCTGTCAGTCTCTCTTTTCATTCAGTTACAGCTCTTATTTTAAACATCATCAGCTCCTGCGGTGGGTGTTAACTTCCTCTGATCGGAAACAACTGACCGTTTAGCTGCATTTCAGTGTGATAAACAGAAATGTGTGATAAAGATAAAGAAGTATCTATAAATATATACTGTACATAGCAGTGGCGGCTGCTGGTCTTTCAAAGAGGGGAAGCTCATTTTTGGCCAACATCATAAAAATTTACCATTTATTTATACCTAAATTCTGCCCAACATTCCTTTTCAATAAATTTTTCTAGCCTACTGTATGTATGAATGAATGAATGAATGAACAAACGATCTAAAAAAAGATATTAAACTCGAAATATGGGAATTAGGTTGAACTGAAACAAGGAATCTGGGTGAAATGTATGATGAAAATTGGCTAGCAATTTCACCAAGCAAATACCAAGAAATAGGTTGCAGCAGTTTGTCTTTCGACTACACTTCCACGATGGGACTGAGCTCGAATAGCTTCAGTGTCAGTGACTTTTATAGTACAAAATCGCTGTCAATCAAAAGGAGATGCAGTCTTTCGACAGACCCTCCAATCATCACGCAGACGGTCGGAGTCCGGGCCAGCCCACTCCTCCATTCATCCCAGAGACGCTGAGCGTCCGTGGGCGGGACATAATCGCAGCATTATCCAATGACCGTCTTGTTTCTAAGCACTGAAAAAAACTGTTTAAAGCAGCCCCATTGAAGTCAATGGACGCTGGGCTTCAACAGAGTAATGCACTGTACGCTACGGGAATGAATGAGAAGGAAATCGAGTCAGCCGACCTAAGTAGCTGATTCTGAACGAAATTGTTTTCGTTCGAGATGAACGTGTTTAACGCATTTTTAGTCAATAAAATGTTAACATAATAGTACATATATTTGACCATTCATTTTTTGACAATTATAGGGGAAGCTGAGCTTCCCTTGCAGTCTTAAAGAAATCGCGGCTGGTACATAGCAGTTAGTTTTTTTTTTAATTATAACTCATAAAATGACTACTGAAACACAACTCTTGTGAATTATTTTAGCGTAACTATTCAGTAAGTTACTTCAGCGCGGCAGTCACATCGCGTGCTCTCACTTGGGTGCAGCGTTTAAGAAAGTGCGTGACAAAGTGCTTTGATGTATATGGTTAATTACCTAGATTATTACAGTGTACCACAGTTGTGTTAACTTTGACAGTGTTTATGATGTTTTTGATGTTTAGTGATCTTTCTGAGTGTATTCTGCCAACCCCCCCCCCCCCCCCCAAGGGCAAAACCAGCCTACACTGGTTGGCTGGCCTTAGCTGGTCATAGCTGGTCTTCAGGCTGGTTTAGAGGGGTTTTGGGCACTTCTTTGCTCAGGCTGGGAGACAAGCTAAAACCAGCTACTTCCAGATTAAACCAGCTAAGACTAGCCAACCAGCTTAGGCTGGTTTAAGCTGTTTTTTTTCAGCAGATTACACTTATTGATCCTGTTAGCCAAGCAAACATCGCAGTGTGCATTGTTCGTGTTTACAACTTTATTACATTTAAGCGTAACATTTTCAGGGTGATAATACCTTTCAGTCAGTGGTGTAGTCCAGTTTTTTTAGTGAGTATTAGGGATGAGCGAGTACAGCAGTATCTGTATCTGTATCTGTTAACCATATGAATTATCTGTATCTGTATCTGTACTTGGACTGGGCGGGGCCTAACCCGGAAGTGGGCAGGATTTAACCTGGAAGTGGGTCGGGTTGTCTTGAAATGGGCGGGGCTTTAACCGGTATGTTATTTTAAGCATGCAATTGATATGGGTTGATCAGAAATTGTTATATTTATTGCTGATTAGAAAACTATTTACATGACAACATCAGCATTAAGCTTCAGATCAATGGTTTTGATCACGATAACAAACGAACTATATACAGAACAAGTTTTGCAACAATGAATACAACACATGCGGTTGCAATTATGAAGTAAAATGTAATGAACAAGAGTTTTCATCTCAACATAACTTTCTTTTTTTAACTTTTAATTTTTTTATGATCAGTGTGAATTTTTTTTTATTGGTTCTTTTTTTTTTTTTTTTTTTTACACCAGGTGTGTGTGTGTAGCTAATTAATTTGTAATATAGTTTTATACCACTACTTCCTTTTTTTTTTATGAAATACAGCAAGAAAGTGTCAGACACTCTCTTGGTTTAAAAGGTTTAAAAAAGAAAAACAAATCTCCGACAGGCAGAGACGCGAGTCGCATTCTACCAAGCACCACGTCTGAACAAACCCCACGTTTACCAAAACTCTACTAGTTAATAAGTAAGTACTACAAACCAAAGTAAAAAACAAACCTGAAGCTGAAGAAACCCTAAACGTTAATGGAAAAAACCCGCGAACCTGAGTGACTGAGGGAGAGACAGAGAGAGAGAGCGCGCTGTTCTCTTCTCTTCTCAGTGTTCTGTGTGTGAGTGAGCAGAGCGGGACACAGCAACACAATAGGGGTCGTTCACATATCGCGCCTAAAAACGCATGGAAAACGCTAGGCGCGCTGCTTTCTCCTTTTTTTCCCAAAGCACTCGGGCGGTTGGGCTCCCGGAGGCGTTTGTCGTTGCTAAGCAACCATCAGCTGCGCTCTCCGTTACAAGAAGGAAATTTCGTCACATAACATGCGGTGCGCTTGCGGCATTCTGAAAAGTTGAGATGTTTCTATCTCGATGCAGCACGGACGCGCCTGGAAAAAACGAGCGCGTCGCACCGCGACCGCGTCGCTTCCATTATGAGCGCGCATTATACTCACTAGAGTTGAGCCGGATACTCGGCTGAAACGAGTATCCGGTACGGCTAAAGCACTTTTGCCGAGTACGAGTATCATACGAGTAATACGAGTCAATATCTGTGCTCGGATTGAATAAAAATTCTCATTGGGTAGCTGACTGTGTCTGCGTTCTGTGATAGGCTAGTCACAGCGCCCCTCTCCTACACACATACAGGTTTAGGGGCCGCTCACATATCGCGTCTTTTGCGCGCTCAAGTTCGTTATTTCAAATGTAGAAGCGCGGTATGCGCGCTCATATATAATTCCATTATATACTCTAGTGAGTATACTGTGATTTTTTTCTTCCCAGTCTCATACTCACCCGTACCAGAGCAGCCTCTCATAAGCACCACCACACTCACTAAACAGGGCTCTACACATAGTTTTATTTTTAGGAGTTCATGTGCTGCTAATAAAAAAAAAAAATCAGTACTGTTTTTGAAACACTAAGAGTCTTATCTGTTCTGTTGATTACGGTGTTCACCCAGATGCCGTTTGCGCAATCAAAGTTGCCTCCTCCCTTCAGTCCCCTCCTTGCTGCTGATATCTGGTTCCGCCTAAACACACAGCTGCAATGCAAGGGTTTTTCAAACTGGATCTTAGCATTTATTAACACTTGCGTTGAACCTCCTCCAGCGATTGCTCCGCCTCCGCAATGGGCGGCACCCTCCTTCATGGTCCACGTGAACCCACATAGCCCTCTCTGCGACCTTCATCGCCGTGTGCGTCACCAGAAGCACCTGGAAAGGCCCTAGCCACCTTTTCGATTTCCAGCTCTTTCTCCTGTGATCACGAATCACCACGAAATCGCCAGGTCTGACCTCGTGCAGGAATTTCTCAGCAACCTTCCCCTGGGCAGCTTTTACCTGCACAGAAATATTTGACAACAGACAAGACACTTCTTTGCAGTAATTCAACATGTCATTCTCACACACATCCGTTGATGGCAGCCTTTGTTTACCCCCTTCCATGCCTATGAATGGTGGTCTACCAAACAAAATTTCAAATGGGCTCAGATTTATTTTCACTCTTTTTCTCATTCTCATGTACATCAGTACGATTGGGAGGGCTTTAAGCCAAGTCAGACCCGTCTCTTCACAGCACTTTGCCAATTTGTTCTTAATGGTCTGGTTCTGTCTCTCTACCGCCCCTCCTGATGAGGGCGCGTAGCTGCAGTGTGTTCTCATGTCAATTCCCAAGAACTGACCCACCTGCTTTATTGCATCATTGACAAAGTGTCTGCCATTGTCAGAACTGATTTTTCTTGGAATTCCCCATCTCGGGACACTCTCTGTTAACAGGGCCTTTGCCACTGCTGCCGAATCTTGTTTCGAGGTTGGGAAGGCCTCAACCCATTTTGACCACATGTCAACCATCACCAGACAGTGTTTCTGTTTCCCACAAGGGGTTAATTCGATGAAATCCATCATTAGATATTCAAAAGGGCCTGCCGGGGCTGGTTGAGATGCCAAGGGTGTTTTTATTCCCCTAGCCACATTGTGTGTGTTACAAGTGACACATCTTTTGCAAAAATGTTCAGCAAACACTGTAACCCCTTTGTAAACCATAATTCCTTCATCCCCTTTGACACATGATCCAACCCATGTGTCAACTTAGCATAATGCTGAAAGAAGTGTTTGGGCAAACAAGGAATGTCATCAACACTCATCCATACACCCCCCTGGAGACTGCAGCCAGACGACCTCCATTGTTGTTTTTCTGCTCCTGTGGGAAAAAGTCTGCATACTTTGTAAACAAGGGGAAATATCAGGGTTAGTCACAGATACTAAAGCACAAGTCGTTTCTTTTGTCTCCTGTGCTGCCGGGTCCTTCGCTGCCGCGTCTGCTCTCGCGTTTCCTGTGGAGATAAAACTTTTATCGTTAGTATGCGCTGCGCATTTACAGATGGCGACCTTGTCTGGTAGAAGAATGGCCTCCAAAAGCTCAGACACAAGCGATGCGTTTAATATTGGATGTCCATCTGACTTCAAAAAATGTCTGTGCTTCCAAAGTGCGCCAAAATCGTGTGTGACCCCAAAAGCATAAGGCGAGTCTGTGTAAATTGTCACACATTTGTCTGACATAAGTTTACACACTTCTGTCAGAGCAACCAATTCAGCTGCCTGAGCCGAATAATTTGATGGCAATTTGCCAGACTTTACGACTTCAAATTCAGTGGTCACCGCGAAACCAACCTTATTCAAGCCTGTTTGTGGATCTTTGGACGCCGACCCATCCACAAAGAGGACATTGTCACAGTTCTCTAAAGGTGTGTCCAACAGGTCTGGACGTGGTGTACACACCTGTTCCAACACTGATAGACAACAGTGATGTTCCTCGCCATCCTCCTCTGTAGGGAGGAGTGTGGCAGGATTCAAAGTTGTGCATCTTTTCACTTTTACATTTGGCATGTCAAGCAAAATCGTGTGATACCTCAGCCATCGGGCTGTTGATAAATGTGACATTCTCTACTCTTGCAAAATCATGGAGACTGTGTGTGGGACCATCAAAGTCAAATCAGAATACCCCACAAATTCCCTTGAAGCCAGCTCCGCAGCTGCCACAGCTCTCAGGCAATGTGGCAAGCCTGCTGCAACCGCATCAAGCCTCGTTGAAAAATATGCGACTGGTCGTAATCTGTCCCCATGGGTCTGCAAGAGCACCGAACTCATAAATCCATGTTTTTTTCGTCCACCATCTGTGTGAACGGCCTTTCAAGCACAGGCAGGCCCAACGTTGGAGCCTGAGCCAGTTGCAGTTTCATATTTGCAAACGCATCCTGTGCTTCTGTGGGCCAATTAATCTTGTCACATGACCTCAGCCCTTTCCCTGTTGTCAGGGCTCTCAAGGGCTTTTCAAGAAATGCATAATTTGGAATAAACGTTCGACAATATGCACACATTCCCAAAAAGGATAACAATTGTTTCTTTGTTATGGGTTTCGGTACATCTTTGATAGCTTTTATCCGTTTCTCAGAGATAGCTTTACTGTTTGGTGTTATTGTGTGACCCAAAAATGTTATCTCCTGCTTTACAAACTGTAGTTTTGTCAGACTGACCTTGTGACCCTCCCGCGCCAGGTGGTGCAAGAGAGTTACAGTGTCAGCCACGCACGTAACCTCATCTCGTGCACAAATCAATAAATCATCTACATACTGCAATAGCGCCGTTCAGCTTTTCAGCCCATCTGTGGCTCTCATGCATTTTCTCACAAACAGGCCCATGTCTGCTCTGTGCCCTTGGTTACTGATAAGCGTGGCGCAGAGTCCTCTGTTATCAAATACAGCTGCATTTGTTTTTCCTGACAGGCAAGCTGAAAGCGCACACACATTTTCATTCCAGAAAATCTTATCAACCCTTGTCAAAAACATTTTCTAATTTTCTACCCCGTTAAACCACTCTTCCTCATATTGAGGTTCACGCTCAATTTCAACATGTGAATCAATGCAATCTGTCAGGCAACATACTTACTGTGTTAGCTGACACTGTTCGATCTTTGCCAATTTCAAAATCATTTGTGCCCAATCAGAATCACTTATCTGCCACTCGTATGCCCACTGTGGCTCAAATTTTGCACAACTCATCTGCTGTTCCTCTTCAATAACGATCCCAAACCAGCAGTGAGTTTCAGATTTAATTTACACATTAGATCCCTGGCCATTAACGGAGTCGGACAGGTTTCAGAGCACAAAAACGCATGTTTCAATGCCCTGCCCCCCTCCGTCTCACATTTCAACGGCACAGCGCAGTTTTCTGATATTCTATGCCCTGACTTCAAGTGCTTTCAAACACTAAATCCGTCATTCTTGGTTCACATGGCCTTATGGTGGATCGAGCTCCCCTCGAATCAACCATAAAGTCTATCATTGTCCCGTCAACTAACATGGGATATCTCGGTAGCCTCAAAAACCCTAAACTTTTGTACATTCTCAGACATTCATCCGTAACAGCATTATTCAAAATTTCAGCCGTCACACATAAAGGGTTTGCAAGCTTTTCTTCATTGCACATAGCCTTATTCAAAACTTCAACAATCACACATAAAGGGTTTGCAAGCTTTTCTTCATTGCACATAGCCTTATTCAAAACTTCAACAATCACACATAAAGGGTTTGCAAGCTTTTCTTCATTGCACATAGCCTTATTAAAAACTTCAACAATCACACATAAAGGGTTTGCAAGCTTTTCTTCATTGCACATAGCCTTATTCAAAACTTCAACAATCACACATAAAGGGTTTGCAAGCTTTTCTTCATTGCAGGTAGCATTATTTGAATCAGTGTATGTGAGCGTGTTGTGTGTGTGTGTCAATAAATTTTTACTTCCCTTTTTCTTAGCTGGCTGAATGCCTGTCACCCGCCCTCTCCTCTCCTGTTCTCCGTTCCTCTCGTTTCAATCCGCCTTACGCGCCTCTGGACAATCCTGTGCCCAGTGTCCGTGGTTCTTGGACAACCTGCACTCCGTGCAGCCAGAAAAGTCATGTTCACCCCTCGCACACAGTTGTGCTGTCTGTGCTGCCTCTCGTGCTGCTTTAATCTGTACAACAGCCAGCTGCATCTCTCTGTCTCCCTCTGTCTTTCGCGGCGCTGCCTGCGCTGCTTGTTCATTCAGCGTCTCGCGCTGCGGTTGTCTTGGACGGAGAACATTTGAGGTCGGGGCGAATTCCAATGCATCCAGCTGAGCCATTGGGTAGATGGGTGTTTTGGCGGTGCCGACCTCACCGTATTTTCATGTGGGAAACACAAACATACTGTGGGTCAGTCGGTTCTGGTGGTGCAGACACATACAAATAGACTTTCACACTTTTCATTTTTCCTTCCTGCTAACTTTCTGCACTTTTCATTTTTCCTTCCTGCTAACTTTCTGCACTTGCTTTCTTTCTCTTTTATCTACTTCCTTGAGCCAACCATCTACTGTTTGTTCACATTCTTAACATACATGTTTAACACATTTGCAACAACAACCTGGTTGTTTGTCGCTACTCTGTTCAACTGAGTCCCTCACCACTTTCAGTCTTGTGAGGCTCAATGTTCCCTCTTCGGGAAAATCATGATGCTTGATTAATTTTTCAATATCTGAGAGATTTTTCAATAGGTCTTTTTCAATATCTTGCATACATTTCTGACCATAATATATATATATTTCTTTCATTTGGTAGTACACCGGTGTATCATATTTCACAAGCTTGCTCTGAGACTTCCCCATACTGGCTGTTTTCTGCTTTCTGTGGATTTACTCACGAGCGTCTCTTTAATCTGCTAGACGTCTCCAGCAGATCCGATTTTCTCTTATCCCGCAATCGGATCGGGTTGCACTATCAGTGCCCTCTTAATTGTGATTTACCAAAATCTTTCGATTTTTTTCTAACCCCAATTAACCTCGGTACCTGTTTGAAACCCTCTTGATCCGTACAGATCTCAAATTAATCTCAGGTTACCTAATCTGAACGTTCGTGTTCAGATTACTCTACCACAGAAACAATTTTCAGCCAATATGGTTCAATTTCACTCTTTAAACTAAATTTCACCCTCATTAAATTGAATTTAATTGTTTCTTACCAGAGATGTCGTTTTGTGCCACCTGGGTTCTTTTTGATTCCAGTGGTCGATCCCTCCGGTCCCAACAGCGGAAACGGTCCCTCGTCTCTGAATCTTTTTTGCGAGGTAGGGTTGGAACTCTCAGCTCCAAGGTGGCCTGCCTCCGTCCGCTGTCAGGTCCAGAAGTCACGTCCAAGGAATCCCACTGTCTGACACCAAATTGTTGTGGCAATTTCTTTCTAACAAACATCATCACCGAGTAAGAGACAATTCTGAGTCCAAATTATAATAATAAAGTATTTATTCCCTTGCAAGAGAAGATCCCTCGTCAATAACACACATTGTGTGAGTCAGTGAGGAGCGATAAGGAAAGGCAGTGCCGGTCTGTTTTATAGTCCTTTGCTTCAAGGCCTCCTTCTTCCCTCCCCTACAGGAGGGACTAGTTAAAGGGAGGCAAATGCCCCCTTGACCCCCTGACCATCTGCGTTTCCTTACCTCTATCACTTCCCACTTTACCTCCAATCATAGTAAATCATCACACATAGGATGCTTTTCTAACTGCAAGTGAGAAAACATATAATGCATACATCTTGGATATAGGTTTCACTGTTTGATTACTGCCTAAAAGGAAAAATTCCTTTACACGCTCATAGTGTAGACGCTGATGTGGTCGAATGCGTTCGAGCAGCCACAAAAGACCACCTACTCTCCACAAACTGACCTAATACGTAATCATCACAAGACCTACAAGGATGTGCACTTATCAGACAGGATTTAAACTTTGACAGGCCGAATCAGAAGTATTATTTTCTGATAACACACAAAGAAACAACAGCAGTAATACAAGCAGACGACATATAAGTAATAACTTTAGCCCTCCTGCTCGTGTTTTGATGCAGACAGAGGGATCCGCACATTTACCCTTCTCTTGATGTAATCAGCATCATGGGGGGTAATCTGGTCAGAAGTGATCGAAAGTGGACAGAAAAGATGGATTAAAACACCAGGTGTAAACGGGAATGTGTCTTTGTCCACTTAGATCGACCAAAACACATCTTAATACCAAGTTTAAATGAGGCCTGAGGGTTCTTTGTTTTTATTTTAAACATATTATCTTATCAATTTCGTCCATCCCCTGGAAGTCTAGGCAATGGGCTTTGTGATTCCAGACCCAAAGTTGTATGAGTTTGTGAGGGTGAGTAAATGATGACAGAATTTTAAAGAAGACATTATTTACAATGGCACTGAATGGAAATCTTACAGAGTCAATTATATAAGGTTTATATTCCTCTACACATGATCCTATAATTGTATATTTAATGACTGTTTGCCTTATTTGTGATGGTTCTTGTTCACAGATGCATAAAGTTGACTGCAGTCATCCTGAGGTCCAGCTGTTGCTCCTCTGATGGAAGAATAAGTCACTGTATCATCATCATAAACCTGAGTGAGCAGATTGGAAAGAGTTTGACAATGTTGATGAGAAGTTTCAACCCACAACTAATACAGCATATTGTAAATGTTTAATTCAAGATTTTGAAGAACTGCAAGTAAGAATAAAACAGATTTAAGATGATGGATGGCATCAGTTGACTCACCTCTTTTCTGGCTTGGATTTTACAGTGTGTGGCAACCTCAATATAAGTCACATCATCTGTATGCTCCTAAACAGAAATCAAAGAAAATATGATAAACCAAGCTTTAAAAAATATTTACATCCCTATACTTTGTTAATTAGCCTAATTACAGGTGCAAATGTTTTAAGTAAAATATCTCACTACAGGGTTTGAATCCCTTGAATCCCTTTCATAAATTACTGATTTATGGCAGAGTTGGTGTTTTGCACTCCCCCATCTCTCATTCCAATGAGTGTACAGTGTTAATGGCCACAATGTCTTTCTACAGGGAATATTTTCTTTCTGGCATTTTCAACTTAATTTTATAGTACCTCATACAATACAGAGTGTGTAAAAGCAGCTTCATTCAGCGTCATGTTTTGGGGTGTGGAAATGTCATCACAATGACAGACTGGTGTGTAAAACTCTTGTGCGCATTTTAAAGATTATATGCCGCAAACTTTAAATATTTCACGTACTTTTTAAAATCCAGCGTTTATTTGATCCTGATAAGCATTTGTCGTCACAGTTGTAAACACAACGGTTTTCTTCTTTCGTGATGGGGTTTGGCATCACTTGGCATCTTTGTTTCACCAAGTTAATGAACACAACACACACGTCTCTCGGAAATCCTGTATAGTTCAACCAATCCGACGAAGACTTTCGACAATCCTGAAGTGTTTCCACTTATGTGTGCCATATGCATCAGACGTTTAGCCGACGTTCTGTGGGCATGACGTCTGAGGCTGAGACTAAGGTCATGTTAAATGTGCGGTTTCCTCTCTCAAACAAGAAACCCTCTGCATATCGAGTATTTGGTGCTAACCTCTAACAAAAGCATATTTACAAACCCTACATACATACAAAGATAGACGCTTACTTTCATATGAGCGTAAGAAAACAAATTGTTCATTAAATCAGGGCACCAACAAAGTACAGCAAAGGGGAAGAAGTAGGGGTGCGTGACACTGCAAATGTTGGTATCGATCCGATACTGAGTAAATAAAAGGCCAGCATACTGACACAGATACTGATACTTGTCATTTAAAAAAAAAACATACATTTAAATGACCAACAACACTTTAAAAAATGTACAATAACTAATGTTGATATGACTAACATTTCATTCTCCTTAAAGCTACGTGGATATTATTTTCCTTTCTAAAAGGACTTTGCAGAGGAGTCGAAGCAATGTGCAGTTTCATGCTAATCCTCCCATAGAAAAGAGATATAAAGAAAAAAAAGTGTATAACAATGAAAACAAATATATGAGGATTTTCATGTTATACGTACTGTTTTTTCAGTTTTTTTTGTACATAGTGTAATATTTATTTATTATTGCTATAAAAACTGTGATATGAGTTTATACAAATATATACTATGTTTGTACATGTAAGCAGATTAACCCAGAACGTGAATGCTGCATTCTGAATTTCATTTCCTTTTCATTAATAACCAACATAAAAACATTTAACATGGTTTAATGGAGGAAGACAGTGATAAACCCCAACAATAAAGCATATAAAGACTACATTTTGTATAGGCTACAGTTTGTTAATAAAATATATGTGGCAAGCAGTTGAGCCCAGAATATATATATGCTAACTTACATGTTAAACATTACTCCTATAGAAAACCGTTATAATACAAACATTTGGCTTAATGCATTAAGAAAATACTATCAAAAGGCCAAACTCAGTATATACCTTACAGTGATACTGCATAAAAAGGACACATTCGGTATACAATATGCACTATGTGAAGGATTTCCTTCCCTTTTCTTTTTTTTCTTTTGTTGCTCAGAGTTCTACCGTTCCATCTCTCACTGCAGTCAAAAGTATCTGCTTGCACTTGGAGTCACGTGATGGCATAACGACAGAAAGCAGCATAGCAGGGGAGGAGCTGCAATGTTTGAGTTTGAGAAGTGAAAAGTCCAGCATATACACCCACAGACATGTCTACACTTTGTTAAATGTACTAAGCAATGCATTAAGTGTTTAAGATGGAAACTTAACAAAGAATTGATCTTATTAGGCTAGTATCAATCCGATACCAATATCAACGTTGGTATCTATACTATCGATATTAGGATTGATCCACCCACCCCTAGGAAGAAGACATCTCATCTGCTTAGCACACTACCTCCTGTTCAATGCTTCATCTCTACCTGCTGTTGCCAGATTGGAAATGTCTAAGTATCCTACCACAAGCTCAAAATGATCGTATTTGGAAGAAAAACTATTCATCTACCAATAACTTTTTGACACGATCTAAATTACCACAGTAGATAAATATCTAGACATACTTTATTGAGAAGGTCCAAACTCCACCGTCACTGTCATTGGAAGCATGCGTGTTGCCAGATGTTAAGGGAGTCCTTTTGCGTTACACATTTAATGCCGTCATGAACCGCAACATAGTGTTCATTGGCTAAAAGCAGGACAACCTCCCACATTCTTAACACACTCTGAGGTGTGCACAATCAATGAGTATATTAAATCCTTTGATTACAACGACCATCATTTAAAGTGTCACACAATTCTGAAATTATCGTACATTATGGGATTTTTTCATTATTGTTCATGCAGAGGTAAAAATTATTGTACAAATATGATAATTATCGTACATCTGGCAACACGGTCTCTACCTCTCTTTTAGGCAAACAAGCAACTCAGACTACAGAGCACCCCCTAATGATAGAGGTAACTATAGCATGCCAAAATCTAGGGGACCTAATGTGACCGTAAAACTGTTACAATATTGTGTTACTCATTTGTTCCTGTGTAGTATTCATTAATGATGGAACAGTAATCAAAAGTGTTATCAATATGGTTAATATTCTCTTTTTATTTTTGTCCATCCACTGAAAGTCTAGACCAGTGGTCGGCAACAGGCGGCCAAAACTGTCACGACAGCATCAGTTACTCACAATCAGAGTATGCAATAATATCTGTCCTGCGCCCACAGTTACTCCAAGAGCCCTCCGCCACATCACGAGTACAATTCATGCCAACAACACGTAACATAACTGCATATTTATCAAGAATTCAAATATTAATATTTTGCTAGCTTGATAGAAAACGAGCACTCAAATCAGAAAGAATGTGAAGGCTATATGATGAGGGCAATGGACTTGAGCGGGAAGTTATATAGTTCTCAAGGAGTTTGTTCGTTGCTTCTAGTCTAGATACTGAATATTTTCAGCTGAAAGCATGATTTAAACAAGTACTACAACGCTTGTTCACACGCAATCGCTCTCTCAATAATGCATTTAAACAAATGCAATCGTCACAGTGCTACTTCATCTGTATCTGATTTCGAATGAGCATAAATCATATTGATCCGTAGGTAAAATAACTGATGAAAACATAGTTATTTTCATCAAACTAAATTTGCACTGCAAAAAACAGCTATAACAATGATGACCACCATGCTATTAGCTTGTCATGTGAACGTGGTAGGAAAAAAGTTTGCACACCAGTGTTCCAATAAGTCACTTTGAAACTCTCCTGTTATTAGATTTTTTGATATATGTGATGAACAGAACTGTGATATTTCAAACATACTGAAATACTTTAGACGCGGAGCGGTGTTTCTGATATCAGTGAGCGAGGAGCGGAGCGGGAAATGGTGAACCCGGAGCGGATTGATTATTAAATGTTTGGAGCGCCACTCCGCTCAAATACTCTGATCGGACACCGCCACACAAATGTGGCTTTTTTTATGGCTGTCCTCCTACAGGATTTAACAGAGTAACGTCTAGGTTACGTACGTAACCCCCGTTCCCTGATGGAGGGAACGGAGACGTTATGTCGTGATGACATAGGTGATTTACTTGGAAGCCCCGAACATCTCTGACTAAGAGAAAACGCCAATGAAATTGGCTAGTGGATTTTGCATACCTGAGCCACTCCCCGTGCATACGGGTATAAAAGGGCAACAGGTGCATCCACTCATTAGGTTTTACGCTGAGGAGCCGAGACGAGTCCCTGGCAACCAGCGATGGTTCAAGATTGTGGCATGGGGACATAACGTCTCCGTTCCCTCCATCAGGGAACGGGGGTTACGTACGTAACCTAGACGTTCCCTATCTGTCGGTCACTACGAGTTATGTCGTGACGACATAGGGGTCCTATGGAAAGCGCCACAAGCTGAACCCCGTCACAACCTTGTGGCATGCAGATGTTGACAAGCGAGTGCGTGACAGACAAATGCCATGCAAGAGGTTGCAACCTTCCTACCGCTCCAGTGCAAATTCGCTAACCTTGGTGCCCACCGGGACCACTGAGTACATCGCTGCTGGAGATAGCCAAGCCGCTGTTCCTTTCCCCACGGAATCGGAAGGGATTTCGACCTTCAGTGAAAGACAGCTTCAGGTCTTTCCTATTTGTTGTTTACAGCTTGTCGAAACGGCAGGGAAGCGAGCCTTCCACAGAAGGGCGCTACGGAGGCCACATCCTGCCCGAAGGGAGGTAACATGTGGAGACACTGATATGGACTGGCCCAGGCTTGGGGCAGTACTACATACGACTGGACTCTGGGGCAGATCCTACCTAGGAGTAGGGAGGAGGGCTGCCAGCAGAACCTGACAGAAGCTCTGTCACAGGGAAGACACGGGTTTACCGTGAGGGAAACCTTACCGTGGAAGAATACACATATGGGATTACCCGAAGGGGAATCAGGCCATACGGCCACCTAGCCCAGTACAGGGGCTGACCGGAGACCCGGGCGAGCTAACACCAGTACTGGGCCTGGCATCAGACTGCTCCGCCCAGTCTGACTGCCGGGGGTGCTTGGAGGATTCCACCAGGGTTCACCGTCCGGGGAACTGAACTGGGGGAGAAAAAGGCGCTCGTATCCCCGGGTGAGGGGGAATGGCGCAGCAAGCGTGACACCGGCCAGTTCTTCCCGCCCATTACTTACCCAACACACGGGAAGAAACTGACTCAACGCGGAGATTGTAGAATCTTGCGAAGGTGTTCGGTGTCGCCCAGCCCGCAGCTCTGCAGATGTCTGCCAAAGAGGCGCCGTGCGCCAACGCATGGGAGGAGGCAACACTCCTGGTGGAGTGAGCCCTCACCCCCAGGGGGCACGGCTCGCCTTGCGACTGGTACGCCAAGGCGACGGCCTCCACTATCCAGTGGGCCAACCTCTGTTTGGAGACAGCCTTCCCTTTCTGCTGCCCTCCGTGGGAGACAAAGAGCTGCTCGGAGCGTCTGATGCTCCGGGTGCGGGTCACGTATATGCGCAATGCTCTTACGGGACACAGCAACGCTAAGGCTGGATCTGCCTCCCCCGAGGGCAGTGCTTGCAGGTTCACCACCTGATCGTGGAAGGGCGTGGTGGGAACCTTGGGCACGTATCCAGGCCGGGGTCTCAAGACAACGTGAGAGTAGGCCCGAACACAAGGCACTCTTCGCTTACCGAAAACGCCTTGAGGTCCCCGACCCGTTTGATGGAAGTGAGCGCGGTCAGGAGCGCTGTCTTAAGAGACGGGAACTTCAGCTCGACTGAGTCCAGCGGCTCAAAGGGGCCCCTCTGAAGTCCAGCCAGGACGATAAAGAGGTCCCAAGAGGGCACAAGGGGAGGCCTGGAGGGATTCATCCTCCTGGCCCCCTTCAGGAACCTCACGATGAGATCATGCTTTCCCAGGGACCGGCCGTCCACTGCATCGTGGTGAGCCGCAATAGCGGCTACATACACTTTCAAGGTGGAGGGTGACAGCCTACGCTCCAACCTTTCTTGCAGGAAAGAAAGCACTACTCCAATCGTGCATCTTCGGGGGTCTTCTCGGTGAGAAGAACACCAGGTCGCGAACAGACTCCATTTCAGTGCGTAGGTTTGCCTTGTTGAAGGAGCTCTAGCCTCAAGTCTGCCGCGTCCCGTCCAGGAGCCACACATGGAGGTTCCATAGATCTGGACGCGGGTGCCATATGGTGCCGAGCCCCTGCGAAAGGAGGTCCTTCCTCAGAGGAATGCGCCAGGGAGGTGCTGTCGCGATGGAAATGAGTTCGGGAAACCAGGTCCGGGTGGGCCAATGGGGCGCAACCAGCAGGACCTGCTCCTCGTCCTCCCTGAGCTTGCACAATGTCTGTGCGAGTAGGCTCACTGGGGGAAACGCATACTTGCGTAAGGCCCGAGGCCAGCTGTGTGCCAGTGCGTCTGTGCCGAGGGGGCCCTCGGTCAGGGAGAAGTACAGCTGGCAGTGGGAGGACTCGGGGGAGGCAAACAGGTCTACCTGAGCTTCCCCGAATCGACTCCAGATCAGCCGGATCGTCTCGAGATGGAGTCGCCACTCTCCGGGGAACGTGAGCTGTCGTGAGAGCGCGTCGGCCGCACGATTGAGCTGCCCCGGGATGTGAACAGCACGCAGTGACTTGAACTGCGTGTGACTCCAGAGGAGGAGATGGCGGGCGAGCTGTGACATGCGGTGTGATCGTATACCCCCCAGCCGGTTGATATAGACCGCCGCAGTGTTGTCCGTGCGGACTAGCACGTGCTTGCCCAACAGCAGTGGCCGGAACTGCCGCAAGGCTAAATGCACTGCCCACAGCTCCAGGCAGTTGATGTGCCAAAGCAGTCGGGGCCCTGTCCAGAGCCCCGAGGCTGCCTGCCCGTTGCATGTAGCGCCCCAGCCCGTGCTGGAGGCATCTGTTGTGACAACAGTATGCCGGGACACTTGTTCTAGGGGCACCCCGGCCCGTAGAAAGGCAAGGTCTGTACAGGGGCTGAGGGAGCGGCGACACTGCTGGGAGATACCTACTCGCAGTGTACCGCGGCGCCATGCCCACCTCGGGACCCGGGAGTGTAGCCAGTGCTGAAGTGGTCTCATATGAAGCAATCCGAGCGGCGTGACTGCAGCTGCGGATGCCATATGCCCCAGGAGCCTCTGAAACTGTTTCAGTGGTACCACATTCCTGCCTCTGAAGGAACTCAGGCAGTTCAGCACTGCTTGGGCACGTTCCTCCGTGAGGCGTGCCGTCATACTCACCGAGTCTAACTCCACACCGAGAAAAGAGATTCTCTGCACAGGGGAGAGCTTGCTCTTTTCCCCGAAGTTGACCCGAAGCCCCAACTGGCTGAGGTGCCGGAGCACCAAGTCCCTGTGATCGCCCAACTGCTCTCTGGATTGGGCTAGGATAAGCCAATCTTCGAGGTAGTTGAGGATCCTGACGCCCACTTCCCGTAACGGGGTAAGGGCGCCCTCTACAACCTTCGTGAACACACGGGGAGACAGGGAGAGCCCGAAGGGGAGGACCCTGTACTGCCATGCCCGACCTTTGAACGCAAACCGTAGAAACGGTCTGTGTCGCGGAAGGATCGAAACGTGAAAGTAAGCGTCCTTCAGGTCGATCGCTGCAAACCAATCCTGGGGCTGAATGCATTTGATCATGTGCCTGTGCGTCAGCATCTTGAACGGGAGCTTGTGCAAAGCCCGGTTCAAGACTCGCAGATCCAGGATTGGCCGAAGGCCACCACTTTCTTGGGTACGATGAAGTAGGGGCTGTAAAACCCCTGCCTCATCTCGGCTGGAGGGACCGGCTCGATTGCATCCTTTGCCAGGAGGACAGCAATCTCCTCGCGCAAGACAGGGGCGTTCCGGACCGCCACCGACGTCTCGAGAACGCCGTTGAACTTGGGAGGTCGCCTGGCGAACTGAATCTAGGATCTCGTAGCCGAGTCGAATTGTGCGCGTGAGCCAGCGAGACAGGCTGGGCAGCATGAGCCACGCCTCCAGTCGCTGTGCAAGCGGCTCCAACGGCACAATCGACGTACCTGTGGTAGTGCAGCGAAAGGGAGTAGGGGTGGATGGCACAGAAGGCGGTGCGTTCTGAGGCATCCTCACCAAACTCCCTGGGTCCCGAACAGGACTGGCCAGAGGTGCGTGGGGAGGAATGTCATCCCCGAACCGTACTCTCTTGGCTACTGGCAAAATGGGTCGTGGGCGAGAGTGAGGAGGCAGGGCGTCGCACACTGTCGTCCCATGGACCTGAGAACCCGGAGGAAATGGAAATTGCTCTTTCTTTGAGAAGGTGGGTACCGCTGGCCCTTGGACCAGCGACGGAACAGAAACAAAACGAAACAGAAGATTCTCCTCCCGGCCCTCCACCGGGGGAAGAAGCGGCGCTGTTCTCACCATCTCCTGAGAAAGAGCAAACGTCAGGGCCGCTTCGTCGATTTCCTGGACGACTTGGGGCCTGGCTGGGACGCGGGGGGTGCCGCTCTCCTGCGAGAGGCTCGACGCACCGGCCTATGTGTCGATTCGGCCTGGGGCCGAGCAGCTCTGGAGGACGCAGGAGGGCGCCCACGGCGACGGGCAGACTGAGGCCTGGCCCCGGGGGCAGCGGTGGATGGTGCCTCACGCCGGGGCAGGATGTGCTGGATCGCCTCGGTCTGCTGCTGTACCGCCAAGAACTGCTGGGCGAAGCCCTCGACGGTGTCGCCGAACAGCCCTCCCTGGGAGATGGGGGCGTCGAGAAAGCGTGCTTTGTCGACGTCCTTCATCTCTGCCAAGTTGAGCCAGAGATGGCGCTCCTGGACCACCATGGTGGACATCGCCTTCCCGAGGGACCGCGCCGTGACTTTCGTCGCTCGTAGAGCGAGGTCAGTCGCCGTGCGCAGCTCCTGCATCAACCCCGGGTCGGTACTACCCTCGTGCACCTGTTTGAGCACCTTGGCTTGGTGAACCTGCAGGATAGCCATGGCGTGCAGGGCGGAGGCTGCCTGGCCCGCAGCACTGTAAGCTTTGGCCGTGAGAGCGGCTGTCAGCTTACAGGCCTTGGACGGGAGACGTGGACGGTTCCTCCAAGTGGCGGCGTTTCGTGGGCACAAGTGCACCGCGACCGCTCTCTCCACCTGGGGAATGCCCGTGTACCCCCTGGCTACTCCGCCGTCGAGGGTAGTGAGGACGGAGGAGGCGGACGAGCGGCTTCTGGCCGTGAAAGGGGCCATCCACGAACTCGTCAGCTCCTCATGCACCTCCGGGACGAAAGGCACCGGGGCAGGGCCCGATGCTCACGGCTGCCTGGGCAAGCATGGCCGTCAGCTCTGGGTCCGGTGCGGCGGTGGCGACAACACCCGAGGGGGGCAGCCCCACCGCACCTTCATCCTCAGAGGACGTGAATCCATCCCCCGATGCTGCGATCGACATCCTATCTACAGATGGCGCACCGAATGAAATGCTGGGCGCCCCGTGGGACAGACCAGCGAAATCACCCGGGAACCGGACGGGATGTTCGCTGCGTGAGGAGTAAGAGGTCCGTGGGGGCGTGCCCGGCGGAGAGGCTCTTACTGTAACCCTCAGATCTCCCAGAGCGTCAGCCGGCGATCCTCTGCTCGAGCCAGAGAGATCAGCATGGGTGGCGGCAGAGGGTGCCAATCCTTTCATAAAGGAAAGGCGAGATCGCAGCGAAATCATGCTCATACGCCCACAACAGACGCATGAGTCATCCATGAACGCAGCTTCAGCGTATCGGCGGCCCAGACACTGAAGACAACGATCGTGTCCGTCATCCGCAGACAGAAAATGACCGCAACCAGAAGGACACGGATGAAACGGCATCTTGAAAAAGACGCGATCGTCCGTGATTTGCTCTTTTAGAATTTGCTCTCTCAGTTGAAGTGCCCAGGGGAATCGCTGATGAGAGGGACTCCGCTGATCGCACCGTTACGCCAACCGGGAACAAAACAAAGATGAACGGCTTTGTGGAGATCAGCACTCTTCTCATCCACTCGGCTCCGAAGCAAAAATCTAATGAGTGGATGCACCTGTCGCCCTTTTATACCCGTATGCACGGGGAGTGGCTCAGGTATGCAAAATCCACTAGCCAATTTCATTGGCGTTTTCTCTTAGTCAGAGATGTTCGGGGCTTCCAAGTAAATCCCCTACGTCGCCACGACATAACTCGTAGTGACCGACAGATAGGGAACAGCTCACTACCAGTTACAAGAGACACTGTAACAGTCGGTCACGGGCCATTATAGTCGCATTTTTCATCAATTCATTTCTTATATTATCCTTTGACTATGTTCTGGTCCGCCATCTAGTGACGAGATTGTTTTTTGGCCCGAAGCCAAACTTTCTTGCCGACCGCTGGTCTGGACAGTCTAGGCCAGTGGTTTTCAAATCTGTCCCGGAGGACCCCAGCACTTGCATTTATCCCTCATCTAACACACCTGATTAGCTCGTTAGCTTGTTAGTAGAGACTGCAAGACCTGAATTGGGTGTAACTGATAAGGGAGAAATATGAATTGTGAATCTACCTTTACAATGTAAAAACGTGTGTGTGTGTGTTATAAATTCTTTTGTATGTTCACATGTATAAGTCATCTGAATGCATGATTGGATATCGATTGCATGTTTGCCTTGTGGGTGGGAGATGCATACGGTCTCTTAAGCAGCAAAGATAAATACACACCGGAACCTAAATCTTACTAAAAACTAAACTTCTTAAAACTAACTTCACCATGCTGCAGTAGCATATAAATGCAAATAATGCAGATTGGTAAATCAGTATTCATACAGTAGTTGTTGCCACTGGCCAACAGAGGCTGGTCACATGACCTGTCAGTGCAGCTCCAGCCAATCAGCTGAAGAGACATGACTATGTAACAGTACAATATGGCCCACATGAAAATTACCCCAGCAACCGTCAAACACAAATATGAAAATATACACAAATGATTGAAGATGAATCATATTGTTCACTTACATTAGTGCTGGGAGTAAGATGAATGGAATTGCTGACTGAATCACTGGTTACATTATTCTTATCTGTGACCTTTAGAAACAAATATACAAACAAATGTGCAAATATACAAACTTGTAATTTACTGATGCTTTAACTAACGTGAATAATAAGAGTGCATATGTTATAGATTATGGAACAAATTCACGGATCTTTGGCTTTTACTTACCTCAGAGTCATTAGTCCCTTTTCTGTTATCTAAAAATTGAAATATTAGGAATAGGTTATCTGAAATATGAATATTAATGATTACATACAGAACAAAACACAGATGGTGCATCAGCTCCATAGCTCCTGAGTCAGTATCTATATTGTGTACACTAATCTGGGCACTGGTAAGGACCCTGGCTCAATGTGCATTGGGACACTTTTTTTTCAGTAGCAACAGGCAGGACAGATATTTGTCTGATGTTATTTTGTTTTATGTTGTTAGAAATTAATTATGAAAAAGACTTTGATTGTTCTGTTATATCCTTGCTACATTTCATACTTTATAGATTGCGTTCACAAACCTATAGAGCGATGTGTATAAATATAATTAAATAATGCCTTTTCATTTTGAAAGTCCTTTCACATTTCATTATTGGGTTTGCATGTGTGATTTATATTTTCGCACAATTAATCCATATTTGACCCAAATTGAAAATTGAAAGTGAAAATATATTTGAGTTTTTTTTTAGTTTTTTTAGCAATAGATGCTATTTACACTAAGTGTAGTGTAATGCCACCTCAGCATGAAGACACACATGCACGATGATTAAAAAACAGCACATTGATTGAGATATTCACCTGATCTACGTCACTAACTCTTCAAGTCGCCTCTCTGTCTGGATATAAAGCCCCTCCCCCCTCCTCATCCAGCACCGAGCACACGTTTTTCGTCGGAGAACAAAGGGACTCAATCTACATAAAGGATTTCGAGAAGAAAACTAGTGGCCTTAGCCATTAAAACCATCTACTAAAGAAACATATGGATATTAATGTCGTACTCTGCCTTTCATATGCTTGGTATGAATGTGATTATTTAGGAAATGTGGAATGTTTTAATCTGTGCCTTAAACTGTGTAGTATATGTACTTTGTGTGCCAAATGTGGTGTTTAGTCTCTAAAATAAGCTGTCGTCGTCTGTAATAAGTGGTGTGGATGACAGTTAAACTTTAGCAACATGATGTATGATTACAGCACGTATAAGAGGCCTGTAAGTATATGTTTCATGTGATAAATTAAATATCAGATGACGTGGGCATGGCCAAAGAAGCCGTGCACAAGAACAGTCTGATTGGGACAGCCGCCGTGGGCGTACTGAAATCCGTCTGTTTAAAATTGATCACCAGTTCGGAATTCGCTCTCTCTTCTCGTCTCTCATCGCTCTTCAACTTGCTCGGAAGCTTCGGCTTCATCTGGTCGAGCTGGTCACCGCCTTAACATCGCAGGCCATCGAAAATAATTCTTCAAAGCCGTAATAACAACTCCAGCGAGCTGCTCAACATCTTCCCCGTTCCAACAGAGAAACCAAGACCGCCAATCACACGCGGGCTTCCCCAGTGACGTCAGGCAACAGCAATGTGAACAAAGCCGGAGATTCCCTCCGAAACACGAGGGGAACACGTGGAACGAGACAAAAGTTTCAGCCTGCGGAATCAATGCAAGTATTTCAAACAAAGTTTTTATTCTAACTGAACTGGTAATTGACCTGAAAGTAGAAAAGGGCAGCGTCTCTTTCGTGATCTTCCTTGTGGTTTCAGTTATGAAATAGCAAAGAGTGCTATTTTACCCTTGATGCTAACTTTACTCGCAAGACCCCAGAATGTGTGTGTATGTTTATGTGTATGTTTATGTGTTTTTATTAGGTTAGACCATGTATTGTAGAATAGCAGTTAGCAAATAAACCTTGTTTCATTTATAAAGAATGATCTCTTGGGATTTTTCTAGTTCAAACTCATGCCAAAAAGATTGCGTTACCTCGCTCAAATGGTATAAAACCCTTTATTTTGTTTATTGTTGGCCACGAAAGCAAAATAAACTAAATAGTTAAAGATACACTGATGTTAATGGTCGCTAGACGAGCATTTAATAAAGTATAAATCATAAGTCAAAGATTAATATTGCTTTAATCAAGCAATATTTGATCTGTAAGCTAATGATTCCCCCAAAAGCTAAATAATAGCTATAGTTTCATTACAGTAGATAGATGTTAGATGCTATTATTATTATCACATGGTTCTCTGGAATACTTGATTCTGATTGGTCTTGACTCTGATCGCTCATCTGGGTATTTGAGGCTGTGTTGTGATACGACGGCTCATTATGCATTAAATATTCGTCTTTCCTGAACTTTGTCTAGGCTCAAAGCCATTTGTTAAGAACTATTTGTTCTTTGCGGAAGCTTTGCTCTTAAGAGCTAATAAAATATTTCAACTCAAATCTGGCAAGTAGTCGTGTAATAAACCCCTAGTGTTGTTGTTTTTTTGTGAACTGGCTGGATCTACATTGTCCCTTATTTAGTGCAAATAGTGGCAGATAATATTTGCATATCTGTGTTTTGTAGTATAAAACATGCAATTCTAACAACATAATGAGTTTGAATTATTATATTTGTTAAAATCATTAAACGGATACCACATTATTGGGACAATACATTATTTGTATATGTCTTGAATGAATGATATTCTGTTAACTCATTGTTTTCTCTTCACGTATCAGAGGAATTCTGTCAAAACATTTACACAACACATTTATCTTATAATCACATGCTTTTAAATGTTTATCTGTTGTTAGAAAACAGGGGGAAACCCTAAAAACTCACCAGCTCGTTTTTTACAAATGACCCAGAGAATAAGAGCAGGAAGAACAGCTGATGCAGCAGCAACAATCCCAATCACTGATGGAGAGACTAGAGGAACACATTGAGAGAAATATCACTGTTTAATTAAAGATGTATACATAACAACTATTGACAAACAATTAAAAGGGTAAATAGCATTTAACAGCGTAATTATATGTATTTATCATAATTTTCAGTGATGATGATAATGATTTTTATTGAAATTTTCTAGCAGAGCGTATTGATAGAGCATTGGACTTGAAACCAGAGGTAACCCAAGGTTGTGGGTTCGAATCCCGGCTCCGGCAGGAAGTCCACAACTGCTCCCCAGTGGGCACAGTCGGCTGCCCACTGCTCCATGTGTGTGCACTTGGATGGGTTAAATGCAGATAACACATTTCACTCCTCATTTAGGAGTGAAATGTGTGAAATAATGAGTGAAATTATCTATCCATTAGTCGTGGCCTAATGGATAGAGCGTTGGATTTAAAACCCGAGGTAACTCAAGGTTGTGGGTTCGAATCCCAGCTCTGACAGGAAGTGTCCACGACTGAGGTGAGAACCTTGAGCAGGGTACCGAACCCCAAACTGCTCCCCGGCGCCGCACAGTCAGCTGCCCACTGCTCCACTTGGATGGGTTAAATGCAGAGAACACATTTCACTGTTCATTATACTCTGTATAATTGTGTATGTGACAAATAAAGCTCATATGTTGTTTATTAAATGAGGAATTACATTCAAGGCAGGGAGGCAGGCAGAGCAAGAGGTAGAGAAAGAAGAAGAGGAAGACAAAGAGAGAGAGGAGTAGGACATGGTCGAAAGAGGCTATGCACGGAACAATATTTCAGATGATATTAGTGCAACGTTGGTGGATCATGTGATAAATCATGGCCTGACAATGAGGGAAGCTGGGCAGTGAATCATGTTTTAATTTTTTTTTTTTTAAACAGGATCTGTATTCCCACCCACGCACAATTGGCCTGTTTTTCTATATTTACAGTATATTTTGTGTTTTATTTTTGCGTTAATGCATGTACTGTACTGTAATGTATAGTACTGTGATGTGCAGCATTGAGTTGATGTCATTTGTAACATTTCAGTACTTTCATTTTTGGTTGTTGTGAAAACCTTTGTTGGAAAAAAAAACAGAACAGTACAAAAACTTTAAGTGTTGCATTGAGCTTCACAGAATGCTAACTGATGAACTGAATAAAAACAGAGAAAATTAAAGACTGCAGTGTTTTATATAAAGTACACTAGTGTGTTGCTGCTAATCTGAAAGTGTATTTATGTGATGCACGTGTGTATCATTTTGTCATCAGAGTGATATTTTGACAAAGGATTGTTAGGTTTTGATAGCAGAGTTTCAATTCGACATCAATGTGAATGGTTTCTTTCCCAGTGTTGTGTCTTGTGTGCTTGTGTGTAAAGATTTGACAAAATGAGCCAGAGTTTTGTAAAAAGTGTTCAAGCAATAGACAAAAACTGTAAACTGAACAAACTAGTTCCTCATTCACGTTTTATTACAAAATAATAGTTTATTTAAATGAGCTTTTATGTTGACTTCTTGTTTGTAAGGGAAAAGTGAATGATTTACACATTTAAAAAAAGGTTTATAATAAGCTCTTTCTCTGCAATAGGCATCTTAATAAGAATAATACATAATTATGCATTAATATAATATCGTCATACTTCATCATTACATAACGTATAGTTTGTGTTTAATTATTATTGTTTACAGTAGCAGGTTTTGGGATGAGAGATGTTATTATATTATGACAAAGTAATTTCTGCCTTATTCTTTAACAGTGAAACACAGTGAGCTGAAGCCCATAAACCTTCAGTTTGTCCCGAATCAATGACATTAATCATCACGTCACGTCTCTATCAGAGAGTCTTCTACATTTGATCACTTCTGTTGTTGTTATTATTTATCTGAACACTTGTCAGTATATGTGACTGAAGTCTTCAGTTAACAGTAAACATTGATCTTAACAGCTGATTATGTTCCTGGGTTGGTTATGATATATGATTATTGATTATGTACCTGGGTTGGTTATGATATATGATTATTGATTATGTTCCTGGGTTGGTTATGATATATGATTATTGATTATGTTCCTGGGTTGTTTATGATATATGATTATTGATTATGTTCCTGGGTTGGTTATGATATATGATTATTGATTATGTTCCTGGGTTGGTTATGATATATGATTATTGATTATGTTCCTGGGTTGTTATGATATATGATTATGTACCTGGGTTGGTTATGATATATGATTATTGATTATGTTCCTGGGTTGGTTATGATATATGATTATTGATTATGTTCCTGGGTTGTTATGATATATGATTATTGATCATGTACCTGGGTTGTTATGATATATGATTATTGATTATGTACCTGGGTTGGTTATGATATATGATTATTGATTATGTTCCTGGGTTGTTATGATATATGATTATTGATTATGTACCTGGTTGTGTATGATATATGATTATTGATTATGTACCTGGTTGTGTATGATATATGATTATTGATTATGTACCTGGTTGTGTATGATATATGATTATTGATTATGTACCTGGGTTGGTTATGATATATGCTTATTGATTATGTTCCTGGGTTGGTTATGATATATGATTATTGATTATGTTCCTGGGTTGTGTATGATATATGATTATTGATTATGTACCTGGGTTGTGTATGATATATGATTATTGATTATGTACCTGGTTGTGTATGATATATGATTATTGATTATGTACCTGGGTTGGTTATGATATATGATTATTGATTATGTTGCTGGGTTGGTTATGATATATGATTATTGATTATGTTCCTGGGTTGTTATGATATATGATTATTGATTATGTACCTGGGTTGGTTATGATATATGATTATTGATTATGTTCCTGGGTTGTTATAATATATGATTATTGATTATGTTCCTGGGTTGGTTATGATATATGATTATTGATTATATTCCTAGGTTGGTAATGATATATGATTATTGATTATGTTCCTGGGTTGGTTATGATATATGATTATTGATTATTTTCCTGGGTTGTTATGATATATGATTATTGATTATGTTTCTAGGTTGGTTATGATATATGATTATTGATTATGTACCTGGTTGGTTATGATATATGATTATTGATTATGTTCCTGGGTTGTTATGATATATGATTATTGATTATGTACCTGGTTGGTTATGATATATGATTATTGATTATATTTCTAGGTTGGTTATGATATATGATTATGTTCCTGGGTTGTTTATGATATATGATTATTGATTATGTTCCTGGGTTGGTTATGATATATGATTATTGATTATGTTCCTGGGTTGGTTATGATATATGAATATTGATTATGTTCCTGGGTTGTTATGATATATGATTATGTACCTGGGTTGGTTATGATATATGATTATTGATTATGTTCCTGGGTTGGTTATGATATATGATTATTGATTATGTTCCTGGGTTGTTATGATATATGATTATTGATCATGTACCTGGGTTGTTATGATATATGATTATTGATTATGTACCTGGGTTGGTTATGATATATGATTATTGATTATGTTCCTGGGTTGTTATGATATATGATTATTGATTATGTACCTGGTTGTGTATGATATATGATTATTGATTATGTACCTGGTTGTGTATGATATATGATTATTGATTATGTACCTGGTTGTGTATGATATATGATTATTGATTATGTACCTGGGTTGGTTATGATATATGATTATTGATTATGTTCCTGGGTTGGTTATGATATATGTGTCAGACTTTGTCTTCCTCTGCCTTTGTTTCCTCACCCATATATGGTCCTTCCTGTTTCCCAGTCATTATTAGTTCAGTCAGTGTCAGCCGTGTGTCTTGATTATGTCCCAGGTGTCTCCAGTTATGTCTCCCTATATATAGTCTGTTCTGCCCCATGTTACCTGTGGATTATTGTTAATGTCAATTGTGTTCATGTCTCCATGCTGTTTGGATGTCCTTCCCCGTGTTCCTGTATCTCCTCCGTTCGTCATCCATTAAATACCCTGTTTGTTATATCCTCGTCTCCTCGTTCCTGGATCCCCGTGTAAACCGTGACAATATGATTATTGATTATGTTCCTGGGTTGTGTATGATATATGATTATTGATTATGTACCTGGGTTGTGTATGATATATGATTATTGATTATGTACCTGGGTTGGTTATGATATATGATTATGTTCCTGGGTTGTTATGATATATGATTATTGATTATGTACCTGGGTTGGTTATGATATATGATTATTGATTATGTTCCTGGGTTGTTATGATATATGATTATTGATTATGTACCTGGGTTGGTTATGATATATGATTATTGATTATGTTCCTGGGTTGTTATGATATATGAGTAATGATTATGTACCTGGTTGTGTATGATATATGATTATTGATTATGTTCCTGGGTTGGTTATGATATATGATTATGTTCCTGGGTTGGTTATGATAGATGATTATTGATTATGTTCTTGGGTTGGTTATGATATATGATTATGTTCCTGGGTTGTTATGATATATGATTATTGATTATGTTCCTTGGTTGTTATGATATATGATTATTGATTATGTTTCTGCGTTGGTTATGATATATGATTATTGATTATGTTTCTGGGTTGGTTATGATATATGATTATGTTCCTGGGTTGTTATGATATATGATTATTGATTATGTACCTGGGTTGGTTATGATATATGATTATTGATTATGTTCCTGGGTTGTTATGATATATGATTATTGATTATGATCCTGGGCTGGTTATGATATATGATTATGTTCCTGGGTTGTTATAATATATGATTATTGATTATGTTCCTGGGTTTGTTATGATATATGATTATTGATTATGTTTCTGGGTTGTGTATGATATATGATTATTGATTATGTACCTGGTTGTGTTGGAGCTGTAGTTGATGTAGATCTGGTGACTGGAGACGGTGTCTTTGTTTCGGTCGGAGCTGAAGATGAATGTTCAGATACGTCATAGACTACAATCATATTTAAATGACTGATCATTAATTGTGAATATTAATAATTTACCTGAATACTTGACAGTATATGTGACTGAGGTCTTGACTTGATTTCTCTGTTTAACCTGACATCTCCACTCTCTGTTGTGATCTTCATTCAGGAGTGTTGTATTTAGAGAGATATAACACCGTCCTGAGGATAATATCTGAAATCTGGAGTCTGTCTGCAGATTCACATCATCCTGATTCACCCAGATCAGCTCAATACTCTCAGAACCAACCACACAATAACTAGAGCGTGGATCATAATATAACTGACAGAAGAGAGTCACAGAGCGGCCTGATCTGATCTCAGACTGTGAGGATGATGAAGAGACTGAAACAGAGAATCAGACAGAGATTACACGACTGATTCCAGTCTTTTCAGAGACAATAATATTACTGTTTAATTCAACATATAATCATAATATTCACAGAAACACTGACCATGCAGAACATGCAGATAAACACTTGCATCAGTTCCTTGTTGTCCGTTCACATATTGTCTGCAGGAGTAAGATCCACGATCTTCTTTTGTGACTTTCTCTATGTTCAGAGAGCAGTCAGAGTCCAGACTCAGTCTCTCATATCTCTCGATGCTATTCTTCTTTATCCCTCCAGCACTCAGTTCAACTGCCACTGGATGTGTGTTATAGATCCATGTAGTTGATGTGCAGCCAGAACGAGCATTATTACAGGACAGACGGACATTTTGACCAGAACTGCAGAACACATGATCATCCACTCCACTGATACCTACAAATAATAATAATATTAATAATAATAATAATACAAATTGTAAATGCCATACTGTCTGTAACTATCAACCTGTAATACTTAAAAAAACACACTCTTTAGTCATGGTTAAGCGGAAAATGAAATGCAGATCAAACTGGTGTTAGTAGTTCAGATCAGTTTCTATGAACAGACCCTTGCTTCAGACTTTTGAGAGTTTTCAGGAATAAAACAGTTCATTACAAACACCATATGACTCTAAGATAATGACATTCATTTAAAATTGACTGGATCTTCACATTATACAGATCTTGTGTAGTGTATTATAGATCATAACGAGATGTCTTTACCTGTGAGAAGTGCAGAGAGAAGGATCAGTCCCAGCAGACACATGTGACTCTTATCAGTCATTTTCTGTTTCTGTCAGTCTCTCCTTTCATTCAATAGTTACAGCTCTTCCTTTATAAAAGAAGAGGAACTGAATGTGATGACACTCATCAGTATAAACTGTGTTCAGAGATGATCACACAGGAAACAAACCAAAAAGCTAACTTCTACGTAGAGTATATATTTATAGATACTTCTTTATCACACATATAGTGCGAGTGAAATGCAGCTAAATAGTCTTTTCTATTCTTCACTTTCTCATGTAATGATCTTGGACATCAATTACAATCCATAAAAGCAACGTGATCTCATGATAACTCATACGTGTTTTACATAAAATGTGGTTTTATAAAACGTACATTTACTTACGTTTTTACAGGCACTATAACATACAATACTGAATTATTTTCAGCATGTAAACGTACAAAACTGACGTATCAACAGCATCTAAAAAGGAATCCTTTTGAATATTGAAATTGCGGGATTCATTCTATCATTAGCTGTTTTTAATTGTCATATAAATGACCTTGTTTCTGTTGTGGCAATTTCTTTCATACAAACATCATCACTGAGTAAGAGACACTCTGAGTCCAAATTATAGTAATAAAGGTATTTATTCTCTTGCAAGAGAGATCCTCGTCACCAATACACATTTCAGCGAGTCAGTGAGGAAAGACAAGGGAAAGCAGTGCCAGTCTGTTTTTATAGTTCTTTTCTTCAAGGCCTCCTTTCTCCCCTCCCTACCGGGAGAGATACCAGTTTGTTTACCTATTAATGGTTATACAAAAAAGGCAGGCAAATGCCCCCCTGACCCCCAGGCTATAAGTTGCAAATGCCCCCCTGACCCCCAGGCTATAAGTTGCAAATGCCCCCATGATGACCCTTTAACCATCTGCTTTTCCTTACCTCTCTCATAGTAAATCACACAAAGAATGCTTTTCTAACTACGAGTGAGAAAACATATAATGCATACATCTTGAATCTATGTTTCACTAGAGATTAATATACCAAAAGGAAAAATTCCTTTACATTTCAAATTGCTAAATTACATTTTTACTCAATATGAAATGATAACATTTTGTTTCGTTGTGTGATTTCTGTGACCAGCTTGTTTCAAATAAAATGCCTAACTTTATATAATGTTAAACAAGACTTTAAACCTTAAAATAAATAACATTTGAAATCGTTTAACCTTTACTTTGTTGTAATTGCAGTTATCTGTCTGTCATGTTTTTCTGTACAGAAATAGCTATGTTTAGGTTTAGATGTAGGAGGGGGATTAGCGACTATATAAACATATTTAATGCTATATTGTTACTAAAATGGTTATTTACCTGCATATTTTGGTCAATTGCGTATTATATTATATTCGCTATAAAATGGGTAGGTTTAGGTTTGGGGGTAGGTTAAGGGGCGTAAAAATTGAAATCGCTTATTGATAAAATTATAAAATTGCATTTATACAAATGTCTTAATGCAACTCATTCTCATCAATCTGCGTATAAATAACACGACTTTACACTTTCCAATTGCGTATAATCCATACACCAAAGTCCAATTTTGCGTGCATATAATACGTCAATCCTTCCCATTAACTTCTGTGGAGACCAGATGCATACAAATACCACGCATCATCTTCAGCGGCAGTGACGTCACCAGCGAGGCTCAGTTCACCCGGTTCACCTGATGAGCGTAGCCTACACCTTCAAACAGGTATGGGTATTAATATTTTCATTTTTAATGAGATCATTATTTTATTTATTTCAGTGTGTCTGTGTTGCACGGCATGTGCTAAAATGTAGGCGTATGCATTCAAATGAGTTGTTAGTGGAACAGTGGGCTGCTCAATCAGCACAGCAGCTAACGTTAGCCTACCCTTGACATTAGCTTAAGCTAGCTTCTATTATATATAGACCTGTTGCTGTTTGAAATAAATAAATAAACCTGTTTTAAATCATGCTGTGACATGGGTCTTCAGCTTTTAGACGTGGCTAATGACTGCACTAACTTACGAATCAGCCAAGCAACCCAGTATCGCGTGATAAGCAAGAGAATGCAAAAAGTATTTACCATATTTTTACCATAGTAACTGTTTCTCTACCATGTCATGTGTAGTCAATATACAGTAACTACTACATATTTGCCATGCTTCTCCCACCATAACTGCAGTTTTACTATGGTATTTGTAGGTATGGTATGGTATGGTAACAACTAAAATTTCCGTGATTTTACCATAGTAACATCTAGCTTACGTACGTAACCCCCGTTCCCTGATGGAGGGAACGGAGACGTTATGTCGTGACGACATAGGGGGATTTACCTGGAAGCCCCGATCATCTCTGACTTAAGAGAAAACGCCAATGAAATTGGCTAGTGGATTTTGCATACCTGAGCCACTCCCCGTGCATACGGGTAAAAAAGGGCGACAGGTGCATCCACTCATTAGGTTTTACGCTGAGGAGCCGAGACGAGTCCCTGGCAACCAGCGATGGTTCAAGATTGTGGTATGGGGACATAACGTCTCCATTCCCTCCATCAGGGAACGGGGGTTACGTACGTAACCTAGACTACGAGTTATGTCGTGACAACATAGAGGTCCTATGGAAAGCGCCACAAGCTGAACCCCGTCACAACCTTGTGGCATGCAGATGTTGAAAAGCGAGCGTGTGACAGACAAATGCCATGCAAGAGGTTGCAACCTTTTTACCGCCCCAGCTCAAATTCGCTAACCTTGGTGCCCACCGGGACCACTGAGTACATCGCTGAGTACACCGTCTTTCGGATGAGACGTTAAACCGAGGTCCTGACTCTCTGTGGTCATTAAAAATCCCATGGCACTTCTCGTAAAGAGTAGGGTGTAACCCCGGTGTCCTGGCCAAATTCCCACCACTGGCCCTTGTCAATCATGGCCTCCTAATAATCCCCATCCACTTGATTGGCTCTATGACTCTCTCCTGTCCACCTGTAGCTGGTGTGTGGTGAGCGCACTGGCGCCGTTGTCCTGTGGCAGCCGTCGCATCATCCAAGTGGATGCTGCACACTGGTGGTGGTTGAGGAGAGACCCCCCCACATGACTGTAAAGCGCTTTGGGTGTACAACAATACACAAAAAGCGCTATATAAATGCATCATTCATTCATTCATTGCTGCTGGAGATAGCCAAGCCGCTATTCCTTTCCCCACGGAATCGGAAGGGATTTCGACCTTCAGTGAAAGATGGCTTCAGGTATTTCCTATTTGTTGTTACAGCTTGCAGTAGCGGGACCGGACCGCGAGATCATAGGCACGGACACACTTCTTAGAGCGTGCCCGGCGGGAGCGCAATGGGAAAAACACGATCAGCCCCTCCTCTGAAAAAGACAGGCGGTGTGTCAAGCCCTTTCTCCGAGGGGAAGAACCGCGGGGTGGGCTTCCGATCTCAGAGAGCGGGCGCTGGATCTGAAGGGAAAGGAAGAAGATAGGGTCTCGCCCATCTTCATTCCCTCCATCTGCGTTTCCCACGAGCACAGCCACCGCTCCACCTCAGAGGAAGCGGGGCCGGCACCATGAGGAACGCTGGTGAAAACTCCCTCCTCAAAGAGAGTTTTCCCCCCGGGAGTGAAGCATACGCAGTGGAAGCCATAAAAAAGCTTCACTCCCAATCAGACCACGCACAAACTGTGTGTATCCCGCTCGTGATATAACGTGAGCAGGGAGGAACACACAGTCTATAACGTGATCTACTTTGATATGCTGGAGCTTTTAGATGCTTGTGAAATTTGACAAACAACAGTAAATAGGACTCACAGAACATATAAGTGACTGACACACACAGAGAGCTTTGCTGAATGAAAAAAGCTGGCACCGGCTGCACCTCACGTGCTTTTAAGCTTCCTGGTCATGACGTCACCCGCAATAAACACAAATTGTGTTTTGTGCTTGTAAATTTTATGTATTAATACCTAAGTATAAACATGAGACCAGGCTGCCGCGCAGAAGCCCACATAAAGGATTAGTTCACGTTATTAAGTATTACGTGACGCGCATTGAAAACAGGCGATCATTTGTGTTTATAAAGCCTATACATTTATTTTATTTTTCTAAATGACCGATCAATTCGCTAGATAAGACCCTTATTCATCGTCTGGTATCGTTTATAGCCCGTTGAAGCTGCACTGAAACTGTCATTTTGACCTTCAACCATTTGGAGTCCATTGCAGTTCACTATATGGAGATAACTCCTGGAATGTTTTCATCAAAAACCTTCATTTATTTTCAACTGAAGAAATACATAAACATCTTGGATGACATGGGGGTGAGTAAATCATAAGGAAATGTGTATTTGAAAGTGAACTAATCCTTTAAAGAAAGAAGAGGAACTGAATGTGATGCACTCGTCATCGGTCTAAACCGGGTTCAGAGATGATCACGGTTCTGTGTGGTCTGAACCTGTGATCTAACTGAGCTCACACTGAGCAATAAAATGATCCCTAACCTCAAAACCGAGCTCACAGCACTGAAAACACTCAAACAAAACACCAGAGCATAAAGAGAAGAAAAGAAGACCATTAGGTCTGAGGAGAAACCTGCCTGCTTGTGTAGTCCTGGTGTGTCTTTTGAGAGCTGGTGGATGATTGAGTTATTAATGCAGATAGATTGTGTTTACAGAGAGAACTGCACTGATCTCACACCTGAGCAATAAATACAGTGTTGTTATATATTGTGTATCTTGAATGAAACCAACATTTACATTTTAGTCTCTCAACAGACTCTCTCATCCAGAGCTATAGTTTTGATCTGTCAGGCTTCATGTAACAAGCACATATTTTCTGAATGATAATCATTAGAGAGTGAAATACTAAAAAAACAGCAACAAATGCACTGATCGTGATACCATAAAATATAATAATAATAATAATTACAATCACTTTAGCCAGTCATTTTACATTTTTCTTCTTATGTTTGTTATTTTTGTTCAGTGATGTATCAATAGTCAAGACTTTCAGTGGTCACTTGCTGAGATGGAAAAAAACACCCAACTACTATGTACAGTATATATTTAAAGACGTGTCTTTGTCACACATATGGTGTGAGTGAAATGCAGCTAAACGCTCAGTTGTTTCAGATCAGAGGAAGTTAACACCCACACGAGGAGCTGACGATGTTTAAGTGGGCTGCCGCATGGCTTTAAACTCTGGATCTTGAAGATTCATTAAGTCATGTTTTCGGCCTGTTTAATAAACAAAAGAGAAACCCAGTTTTAACTGAATTAACCAATCAATTTACTGAAATTGTTTCACAGCGGACGATTGTTGTTTTAGAATCAAGGTCATAACAAAATCTTTATGTCACAAAAGGTCTAGTGGTTGAGTCTCTGTGTTTACTGCTTCTCACTCTCAGCTGCCCTTCAACAAATCACTGAAGATCAGAACAACAGCAGAACCAGGTGTTGCAGACTCAGAACTCAGGATAGAAACACTACACCAAGAATTCATGACCAGAAACTGAACAAACATTAGGGCAAAAACACTCAACAGTTGTTAAATACAGTGATCCCTAGAGTGGTCACTTAACAAGTCACGATTATTACAATCTCAATGTTGAATGTTTACAGTTTTTTTCAATTACTAACATCCTTTTGTCCAATCTCTATTCACATTTTCAAAACTCTAAACACAATAATCAAAATATCCATCTGTTGTGACCCTACCATTAACACAACTTGTGTTGTTTTTACACAATATGCAGTCAAGTACCATGTTTATAAAATGCTTACATTTTCTTTTCATACAAGCTTACCCAAAACCAAAATCATGGGTCATTTTGTCATATTCAAAAATGCTTAAACAGTATGTCAGAATTATAGTCCTAATGTTCCAAACCGTAAATAGAGTATAAAGCTTCAATTTCTGCTATAACATCAGCACAAAAGTATTGACAACATCTCTACATATAAAATATTGTAACAACTGATAAGAATTTTTAAGCAACAGATCACTGAAATATTTAGAAATAACTGATTCCAGTCTCAGTTGGAGGAATAGTCAGGTGTTGAAGCTCTTTCTATTACATCAACAACAACATAGAGTAAAAAATTACTCTTTGAATTGGTTTTGTGGATGCAGAACAGCACAGAATTAGAGAGAGAGAGAAAATATAATTTTAAGAAGTGGTAAGAGAAAGGAGTGAGAACTGTGCATTTTTTATGTTTGTTTGTTTGTTTTTTTCCCCTTACACAAGTGGAACCTAAAGCTTATTTCTGACATGGAATATAAAGGGTAAAGGCCAGGGTAATTGTGACTTTATCTCAGATTTCTTTTCTTGCAATTGTGAATTTACTATATCTCACAATTCTAATAAAGTCTGAATGGCAAGATGTAAACTTGCAATTCCAATATAGAAGTCCGAATTGTGATATAAAAAGGTCACACATATGCTTTTTACATTTTTATTCTGTCATGGAAACAAGCCTGTATAGTAACCAAAAGCCATGTATGTTGTATTTTTTGTTGATCACTGGCATCAGCTACCATGTGGGCACTATCCACATCCAACCCCCATCCACTGAAAAGCAATTTCAATCAAGGTTCCAATTGATTTTCTGCCTAGATATTTTTTTTTCTATTGTACATTCTATAAAGTAATGATTCGTTCAATTTAAGATAGTATATTGCCAATAATGAACATATTCAACACTTAAAAATGTAAAATGGGTTTCAGTATCTCAGGGAACCAAGGTTACGATAGTAACCGAGTACATTCCCTTTCGAGATTACACTCGTACTGCATCGAAGAGGCTGTATGGGAACCAGTCTAATCACGCTGTGTTATGATGCGGAAAGACTCGAACCCAAGACTCACATGGGATTAGACCCAGGGGAGTCCGTACAATACACCAAGCACAGAGTGAGCCTAGAGGGTCATCCATGGCTCGGTGTCATCCCATAAGGATACTTGGTGTCAATATAGTTTATGGACAGACCAAGCAAAAGAAGGGGCTTGAACATTGTTGGTCAAGTGAACCCGAAAAATTGCTATTAAGCAGAAAGGACTGTGGCATGCACCACAGGGACATCTAGGTTGTAAAACTTTACAAATGTGGACGGCGAGGACCAGCCGGCCGCCTCACAAATGTCTGACATGGACACCCCGCTGGACCACGCCCAGGAAGAGGCGATGCCTCTGGTGGAGTGGGCTTTGACCCCGATGGGGCACCGTGACCCCAAGGAGGAGTATGCTAATGTAACAGCCTCCACTAGCCACCTAGAAATTCTCTGCTTCGTAACAAGTCCACCCTTGTATAAGGCAGAACGCTCGACACCAAGCCGAGAAAATGGTCCATTTCAGAGCGTAGAGGCGCCTAGTAGACGGAGCTTTTAGCTTCTGCCATAGTGTTAAGGACACGCTCGGGGAGGCTGAAAGACTCCCGTAGAGCGGCCACACATGCAGGGCCCATAGCTCGGGATGTGGATGCCATATCGTGCAGTTCGCTTGAGAAAGGAGGTCCTGTCTCTGGAGGATTGGTCACAGGGCTGCCGTCAGCAACTGGAATAATTCTGACACCCACGGTTGGTTCCTCCAGAGGAGGGCTTTTAAGAGAAGCTTGTGCCGTCGTTCCCTGACTCGTCTGAGTACCTGCGGTAGCAGAGCGATTGGGGGGAAAGCATAGAGGGCATCCGTGCTCCTTGTAAAAAAGATTGGGCAGTGAGAGTTGTCTTTGGAGGCGAAGAGGTCTACTCGAGCCTTGCCAAAGATTTCCCAAATTTTCTAAACCGTGAGCCGGTGAAGCGTCCAACGTTCAGCCGGTGAACGTTGTTCCTCGACTACATGTCTGCACCTTGGTTCATTTTGCCCGGCACATGCGTCGCCTTCATAATGTGCAGATTGTTCTGGGCCCACACAAGAAGATTGTTCGCCAGCGTGCAGAGTCACTATGACACAATGACACCCCGGTGATTTATGTATGACACCACGGACCTCCTGTCTGAGCATACTAGCACATGGTGTCCCCGTATTTCCGGTAGGAAGAATTGATAGGCCTGACATACTGCTAGCATTTCTAGGCAGTTGATGTGCAGAGTCGATTCCTCCTCGGACCACAGACCGAAAGGTCTGTTTGGCCCTGCACAGCACTCCCCAACCCTTGTTGGAAGCGTCTATTGTGACAACCTTCCTCCTGTGCGCCGTGTCTAGAGTCACGCCTCGCTTTAGCCAGAGGGGGTTCCTCCAATGTGTCAGGGCTGATACACAGTCCCGAGTCACCATTACGCGGTGGTGTCCATGACGCTAAGCCGCCGCTGGAACCCTCTGTTTCAACTAGAACTGGATGGGTCGCATATGGAGCAGACCCAGCCGAAGTACCGGCGAAGCCGCTGCCATAAGGCCCAGCATATTCTGGAAAGCTTTGAGTGGACGGGCGGTGCCTTCCTTGAAAGAAGCCGCGTGGTGCTGAATCGAGGTGGCTCGCTCCGCTGAGACAGTAGCTGTCATCTGCACCAGTCGATAACTGTACCCAGGAACGATACCAGTTGGCTGGGGGACAGTCCGCTCTTGGCAAATTTGACCCTGAGCCCCAGGCAGTCTAAGTAGCTGAGGAGGAGGGTCCTGTGCGATGTCAAAACCGCCTGCGACTGGGCCAAAATGAGCCAGTTATCGAGGTAGTTAAGTATGCGGATTCCCATCTGTCTCAGAGGGGAGAAAGCCGCATCCATGCATTGTGTAAAAGTGCGGAGAGCCAGGGACAGCCCAAACAGCAGGACCTTGTATTGATAAACCACCCCTTCAAATGCGAATCTCAAGAATTGTCTATGATGGGGGGCTATATGAATGTGAATGTATGCGTCTTTCAGATCCAGCGAAATAAACCAGTCCCCAAGGCATATTTGCGATAGGATCTGTTTTGAAGTGATCATCCTGAATGACCTTTTCATCAGGGCGTGATTCAGGAGTCATGGATCTTGAATAAGTTGCAGGCCGCCGTCTTTCTTGGGGACGAGGAAGTAGTGGCTGTAAAAGCCTGACTCGCTCTGGGCTGGAGGAACGATTTATATGGCTCTTTTTTTCCAGCAGATTCATCACCTCTGCACTGAGGTGGCGAGCTTACCGCTTGCCGTGTTCATTACCCACGCTGACACACCGGGGATGGCCTGCCAGGCCTCGACCCGTTTGGCAAGGGGTTAAAACGGCTGTGATGACTGGCTGCAAAAGGGCAGGACACTTATGGGAGGCAGAAAAGTAAGCTTGCTCTCTTTTTGAAAATGTTTGTGTTTTATTTTGTCCGCTATCACAGCAGTCGGACACCTGGGTGCCATAGCGGGCCAGTGAGGAACCGAAAACATCTCTGTTTATCTCTGCATCCAGCATTCCGCGAGGTGGCGAGAGACACATGAGAGGCCGTTTGCGGGGTGGTCCGCCGATAGCGAGACTCGGGCCCCTCCTCCTTCTGCCTGGCTGATCAGGAAGACTTCTTAGGCACCGTATCCAGGGCAATTTTTGGGCCGGGTTTCTTGGCACTTAGGGAAGTTGTATCGTCTTGCCGAGCGTGAGCACCCTCTATCTCACCTCTCCTCCAGAGGTCGGGGCTCCGGGGTGGTCTGTCTGTTGAGTTGGCACAGATTTGGGGCGACTAGAAGCAGAAGAAGAGCTGGTGCGTTTGGGGAGGAAGTGTCGCATCGCTTGAGACGACTAATGAAGCCTCCGTGAAATGTTCAGCGAAGCCCTCCACAGCTGGTCCAAACGGGCTGCCTGATGAGATCGGAGCGTCGAGGAAGGGAATTTTATCCGCCTCTTTCATCTCCGTCATCGTGAGCCAGAGGTGGCGCTCCAACACGATGAGGCTGGACATAGAGCGTCTGATCGCTTGGGCTGTAGCTTTTGTGGTGCACAGAGCCAGGTATGTTGCACTTCCCAGGTCCCTGAGTGAGGCAGAATCCAGACCAGCATCCTCGTTGGCGAGCATCTTGGCTTGAAAGACCTGAAGCACAGTCCCAAACCATCGAGTGCAGCGCTGAATCAGCCTGTCCAGCCGCTGAGTAGGCGCGTCCAGCTAGCACAGATGTAGTTCTGCATGGTTTGGATGGATGTGTCGTCCTCGCCTTCCATCCGATAGCTGTGGGTGGGCAGAAAAGTGCGGCCACAGACTCATCCAGAGGAGGCAGATGCTCATATCCTTTTTCTTCAGCGCCGTCAATGGAAGTGAGAACGGCTGAAGAAGAGGGGCGGCCACGGACTCATCCAGAGGAGGCAGATGCTCATATCCTTTTTCTTCAGCGCCGTCAACGGAAGTGAGAGCGGCTGAAGAAGAGGGGCGGATGCGAGATGAATAGGGTGCGCCAAGATTTTGTAAGCTTGTCATGCACTTCGGGGAAGAAGAGGGACGAGCGTTGGCGGAGAGCCTGATGGTGCCCCGAAAAAATAAAACCCTTTATTAAACGCAGTCCAACCTGCTGCGAGATGGTTCCTCAGGTGGAGACCATTTGAGCCCGAGCTCATTGACAGCCTTCGTCATCACGCGGATGAGTTTGTGAAGGCGCGAGGGGCGGAGTCGCTTTCTGCAGAGAAGCAAGACTGAAACTCTCACAATTAGAGCAATCAGCCCCGCTAAGCGCAGCATCAGCCTGAGATTTCCCCAAGCATGACACACACTCAGCGTGAGTGTCATCCGCGTGCAGGGGAGACCTGCACGTCTTACAATGACGGTGCGGCATTTGTAACAATGCCGTACAAATTTGCTCTTTTAGAGGCTCTGCGGATCAACGCCGGATGGCTGCAGGGGATGACCGAGTTCTGCGAGCTGGGCGCTGCGTGATGTCCAATCCGGCTGCTTTAGACGTTTCAACGGCGGATCCCGGCATCAGCGAAGAAGGGAGTTCAGTGGCTAGACCGGCTGAATATATAGCTAGACACCCCTCCCCTTTTGGCAGGCTATGGCAGGCTGAATAGCCATTGGCTCGCTCGCCACCACCGTCGATTGGTTCAATTTCTGATGCTTAATAGGCTTCAGTTGAAGAGGAAAAAAGTTTTTTTCCCATACAGCGTCTTAGACGCAGTACGAGTGTAATCTCGAAA